>CAOKZL010001471.1:0-473045 GCA_948472985.1 Iguana delicatissima | reverse complement strand
TGTGACAGTAACAGCCAGCAACAATGAACTGGAACAAAAACACAATCATAAACAGGGTGCAAGGGCCGGGGTGCCACTGGAGAGAGACTGGCTGACCACCGCGTCGCCTCCAGGTAAATACCCCCGGAGCGGACCTGAGTGAAGTCCACGTGCCTTCACTCACGCCTGCTGCAGCAGCCAATGAGCTCAAGGCAAGATCCGGACATGTGCACTTGTGCATTCCCAGCAAAAAACATGGCCACCGCCATGCAACGGAGCCCCACCATGAGGAGTTGCAGCCAAGTGCCCCACTTTGCAAAGGTGCTGAGAGGTAAGTCTCTCTGTGCAATTACATAATTGAAATTAGAATTTTTTTCATTACAACTAGATCTTAAAAGATAACGGCATGATGTTACCAGTGGAATTATCTTTCACATATTCTCAGTTAATGCAAACTTAAATATAGAATGTCTTTAATTGTATTGAGATAAAGGCAAACATTCTATTTTGGTTATGTATAGATCTCACTGTACTATCGGAAGTCTTTTTTTTTTTTTTTTTGTCTTTTCAAATACTTGAAAGATTTTCCTGAAAAATTTCTGGCCAGCAGTACAATATTCCCCAACATACTGTAATATTTTAACACTGAGGATCTGTGAGTCAGGATATAAATGTAAAATAAATAGATAAAATTTCATTACATCAGATTGTACATAATCTTCCATTGACCGAGCAGGTTTAATGCAGGCACACTAATTTTTTGGCTGAATCAAGATTGCACTGGCAAAACAGTGCCAATTCAGATTATTTTATCCATTGCCTAAAGCAGCATCTTCTTTGTGGTCTCTGTGACTCACACAATTGGGTTTTGCGCCTGAACAGAACAGCATTCAGAACCTTCTAGAAATCCAAATGTAGGTGTTTTGACTGTTGGGAACCCCTCTCCCATCCTCCAGGGTATAAAATCTCCCTCCTGCTCCAGTGGTCAGTTCCTTTTTTTCCACTGCATTAGCAGCATCTAAGGAGCCTTTCGCTTGTGTTTGTCTTGACTAAATGGTTTTTTCTGACTTTGGTACGGTTGACGATGATTTTTTTATTTTTTTTTTAATTGCCAGTATTGATACCAGTTCAAATTATTGGGGGATTGAATAGTCAGGTTTCCCCAAGATATAATTAGATTTTTAAGAAAATTTACTCAGTTCTCTCAAATATATGACATAGGAGGCTTCTTGAGTTAGAATACTGTAGATTTATTGTTCCTAGATACAAAGAACTATGTTCTCAATGTGCTTATTGTTCCCAGTGTATTCAAAATGCATAGAACCCTATTTAAATCAACAGTTTATGAATACCTGTGGCTTTGTTCTTTTTCTAATAATTTCTGCTGCAATCTACACAGGCCTTCTATGGATTTTGTTCAAGTATGAATTGTCTTATGTTCTTCCAGCTTACAACTTTATGCAAATTCAAAAACTTGGAAGAAACTTTGTGTACTTTTTGTACTGTAGCTTACTGTGTTAGCTTATCTGTAGTAACTATGAATTATAGAGGAACTTTACAATTGAGTTATTCACAAACTTTTAGTATTGGATGATGTGTGAAAACATGGCTGAGCATAAATGTAGTTATATGTGTGATGTAAGGGTTAATTTGCTAAGGGAGGTTGGAGACAAGGCCTTTAGAGCTTTCAGAAAGGCTACAAGAGTAGAAGATGGTGAGAGAGAGGGGAGGTGTGGAGAGAGGTAGATAGGGAATGAAGAAGCTGGAGAGAGAATTAGATAGGAGACGAGGGGAATTGGAGAAATGGAAGTTTTAAATTATGCAGCAGTTTAAGCTATAATATTAAGGAAAAAGAACGTTACTCTGTAAATTTAACATTTCTAAATGATGCCTGAAGCCAATCTAAAGATATAAAGTTACTCTCCCTGTATAAATAATTTTTTTTCTGTTTTGGTACTTTGTACCTGGACTGAATCTGTGGTTTGGGATCTCTACAGTCTGATGACAGTCACCTGCTACCATTGAGCCCACACAAATACGTCGTACCTTCCAAATAAATGGCCTGGGGCTACCTTAAGGTTTTGATTGGGATCCAAATAAGGATCTTGTGGTAAAAAGTCTAAGGTGGGTGGCAAGAAACCTAAGTATAGGATTTTAATGTTTTCATCACAATATGCTGCTACAGCTAATTTGAAATGAATCGGAGTGGACAGCTTCCAGTCCCTTTGCAGACGCAAAAATGGAAAAGGGATTTGTCTTTACCTCTGTCTTGAACTATATCTCTTACAAGTAGCCATTACTGATACTGGTTTTGAAGTCAAAATTAACACTAAACAATTTACTTTAGTTCGGGATGAAACTTAATTATGAGTTATAATTTACCAATTAGCTATATACTCTTATGGTTTTGCCATTTTAGTTTATGGTTAATTTATGTTTTAAGAATTGATATCCCACCTTTCCAGTACAACTATATTATTGAGTGTGGTTTACCAAAAAATAAAGCATTATGGCTTTTAATTAACAACTGTTTAAAAATAACCAACAAAAAAATAGGCTGAGTCAATAAGGCAAATTAATCACATAAAAGCTTTATCTGTCTGCCAAGGCAAACAAAACAACCCCCTGCCCAATCTTTAATGTTTAAATAGTGAAAGATAGAAAAAGGGAGCAAACTGAATTTCAAGGAGCAAGGGGTTCTATAATTTGGAAGCTGTGATTGAGAAGGCCCTCTAACACAATCCATTCTTGCATCATAGGTGTGCTACAGGAAAGGGCTTCTCTACCAAATCTTAAGGAACGGGCAAGCTGGTGCAGGTGTAGCTTGTCCCAGAGGTATCTTAGGCCCAAACCATTTTCATTCTGGTGTGTTGTTGCTAAATTAGCTGAACTCACTTTGTTTTAGTTTTTTTTATCATTATGATATGATTTGATATCTTGATTTTTTACTTTTTTTAAGTCACTTTGAGGGCCAATGATGTTAGATACAATTATATAAATAAAATAGAAAATACTTTATGTCACAGGAAAAACAGCCTATATATACAACATATTTTTCAAAAATATATTTGACAATAAAGTTATGTTTGTAATATGTAAATACAATGTATAGCTATATTTCTAATTCATGCATGTCCAATGAACAATACTAACCTTTTTTATTACAGCTGTTTACTCCAAAAGGGAATCTGATTTTATTACTGCAAAACGAATACATCGCAACTCTGATTCAGAAGACAATTCAGCTGCTGAAGCTTACTCCAAAGAAGAATCTGATTTTGTTACTGTAAAGCAAATATGTAGCAGCTCTGATTCAGAAGGTAGTTCAGAAAAGTCACATGAGCATCATAGTTTGACTGTAAGATCGAGAGCTTATGTGTTTCCTTCTCGGTCCAGTGAGAGCATACAATCATTCTGTGCTGATGTATGTGATGTTTCCTCTTCACAACTTTCCTTATCAGATGAAAGCAAAGTAGAGGATCACTTTTCAACTCCATCAAGTACTATTCCAAAGGAGAAAGAATTAGTACCTCTTGTACCTCAATTGGAATGTTCATATGATAACCGAGAACAACACACTTCTACTGATCTATTACAACAGCTAAAGAAACCAACAGATTCCTCACAACTGAGCTTATTAGGTAAAATCACAATAGAAAATCAGTTCTCAAATCTGTCTGTTGCTATCCCAAAAGATAAAGAAACAGAACCTGTTATACCTCAGCCAGAATGTTCATGTGATAACCAAAAACAGTGTACCTCTAGTGATCTATTACCCCAGCTAAAGAAAGCAACCAGTTCTTCACAACTGAGCTTATTAGGTGAAATCACAGTAGAAAATCAGTTCTTACATCTGTCGGCCACTACCCCAAAAGAGAAAGAATTGGTTCCTACTGTACCACCATTAGACTGTTTATGTGATAACCAAGAACAATGTACCTCTAATGATCTGTTACCACAGCTAAAGAAAGCAACAGATTCTCCACAACTGTGCTTATTACATGAAATCACAGCAGAAAATCAGTTGTCAAATCTATCTACCACTACCCCTAATGAAAAAGAATTGGTTCCTGTTGTACCTCAGCCAGATTGTTTATTCACAAACAAAGAACAATGTATCTCTAGTGATCTAAGAGCACAGATAAAGAAAGCAACAGATTCTTCACAACTGTCTTTAGGTGTAATCGCAGTAGAAAATCAGTTCTCAAATCTGTGTATCATTACTCCAAAAGAAAAAGAATTGTTTCCTGTTGTAACTCAGCCAGAACATAGTTTATGTCATAATCAGGAACAATGTAGATGTGGGGATGTTCTGCAGCTAAAGAGATCAAAATCAGAAAATGATATAAGGCCTTCTTCTAGTAGAATGTCACACACAGTTCAGTCATTAACACATATTTCTAGGTGCACGTGATCAGTATACATCTCATTGAATATCTTTAACCTTATAAATGAGGATTCTAATTTTCCTTCAAACAGCAACTTATTTAAATAAATATTCTTACATGAAACATGAAGAAATTGACAGGCCCTAAACAGTAGGAATGTGTCTCAACAGATTTTAAAAATGTATTACACAATTTGGCAATATTATTTCTTAGAAATTAAATCCAGCTAAATATGTTCAATGTTATTTTAACTTTGGTATGAGGAGGTAACTTTTGATATTCAGGATTTGATATAGATCTGTTTTTGGATTTTCTCTTCACTGTTATAAGATAGGAGATCTGGATGGATGGTCAAATACTAGATTTTTGGTAGCTTATATTTTAATTTTAAAAACTTTCAGAACAAAGCAGTATATTTTTTTTCAGCTGTTAATGTTATGTATTATAACACCTTTATGGAGGAAGCGGAAGAATATAAGGTTCAACAAAGTTCTCATGTGCTTTGCAGACAATTTAATTTTTCAGAAGGTGGAAGAGGCAACAAGGGGATCAGTTATTTTAGGTCTGACCCTAACTAACAATAACTGTGGTTGATGGGGTGGAAGGGGGTGGGAGATCCTTAGGTGGGAGTGGCCATGTTCTGGACTTTATTATACAGTGCAAAGTGGAAGCCAAACGTAGTCACACACACATTTTAGACTTTAAGAAAGATGATTTCATTAAAATTAGGGAAATACTGGATGTGACCCCATGGTCAGGAATACTAAAAGAGAAGGGAGTTGATGATGGATGGGAGTTTCTTAAAAGTGAGATATTGAAGGCAGAATTTCAGATACTTCCAATGAAGAGGAAAAATGGGAGATATCTAAAGAAACCAGGATGGATGTTTAAAGAAATTTCAACTGAGCTAAGAATTGAAAGGGACATGTACACGAAATGGAAATCAGTAACAAATAGCCAGCATGTGTAGGGAGAAAGTCAGAAAAGCTAAAACACAGAACAAGCTGGGGCTTGTTAGAGCAGTTAAATACAATAAAAAGGGATTTTTTTGGTTATGTCTGTTGCAAAAGGAAGAACAAGGAAATGGTAGGGCCATTAGCATGCTTTGGTCTTCTCTCAAAAGGAAAACAGTAAGCAACCTGGGGAAATTGGAGCAGATGATGTGTTAGGAAAAATGCGGCACAGAATAGGTGAACAGGTAGTACAGAAATACCTGGCTACTCTAAATGAATTTGACTCTCCAGGGGCAGATGAACTACATCCAAGGGTATTAAAAGAACTGGCAGATGTAATCTCAGAACCGCTGGCAATTATCTTTGAGAATTCCTGGAGAATGGGAGAAGTCACAGCAGACTGGAGGAGAGCAAATGTCCCCATCTTCGAAAGAGAAAAAAGTGAACCCAAACAATTACCACCCATTCAGTCTGACATTAATACCAAGAAAGATTCCAGAGCAGATCATTAAACAGTCTGTAAGCATTTAGAAAGGAATGCTGTGATCACTAAAAGTCAATATGGATTCTCCAAAACAAGTCATGCTAGACTGTCTCTTTTTTTGATAGGGATAGCTTGATAGATGAAGAGAACACTGTGGTTGTAGCATATCTTGATTTCAAGTAAGGCCTTTGATAATTTATAATGACCTGGGTGATGGAATAGAGGGCATGCTTACCAGATTTGCAGATGACATCAAATTAGGAGGGATAGCTAATATCCCAGAGGACAAGATCAGAATTTAAAATGTCCTTAACAGATTAGAGAGCTGAACCAAAACTAACAAAATGAATTTCAACAGGGAGAAATGGAAGGTACTACACTTGAGCAGAAAAAAAATGAACTGCACAGATATAAGATGGGTGACACCTGGCTTGACCACAGTACATGTGAAAGTGATCTAGGAGTCTTAGTAGACCACAAGCTGAACATGAGTCAACAGTGTAATGTGGCAGCTAAAAAGCCAATGTAATTCTAGGCTGCATCAATAGCAGTACAATATGTATGTCAAGGGAAGTGATAGTATCACTCTGTCCTGCTTTGTTCAGACCTCACCTAGAGTGCTGTTTCCAGGCTGGGCACCACAAGTCAAGAAGGATATTGACAAGCTGGAACATGTCCCAGGGAAGGTGACCAAAATGGTAAAAGGCCTGGAAACCATGCCTTGTGAAGAGTGGCTTAGGGAGCTGGGTATGTTTAGCTTGAGCAAGAGAAGGTTAAGAAGTGGCATGATAGCCATTTTTAAATAATTGAAAGGATGTCATATGGAAGATGGGGCAAGTTTGTTTTCTGTTGCTCCAGAGTCTAGGATGTAGAGCAGTGGCTTCAAACTACAGGAAAAGAAAGTCCAGCTAAATGTTAATGTCCTGATGGTAAGAACAGTTCAACAGTGGAATATGCAGTCTTGGAGCATGGTAGAGTCTCCTTCTTTGGAAATTTTTAAACAGGCTGGAGTTGGGAGTGCTTTGATTGTGTATTCCTGCATGGCAGGGATTTGGACTGAATAGCCCTTGTGCTCTCTTCCAACTCTATGATTCTTAGGGCCACAACCCTAATTTAACATAAAGGAAAGAAAAATCTACCACCATGGAAAATATGGCCAATGAGGCTTCTTCCTAACCTTACCACACAGTGCAATTCATTTTACCAGTGATACACTGTTTCGCTGGATGGTGCAAACTTATAATAAAGATGTTGCCCTCCTATGTGTAACAGAAAAATGAAGGACCAAAACTGGACTGCCAGTGCTCTGAAGGGTGGTGGCTCAGATAGGGCTGGCGGAAAGGGTAAGTAAGGAAACCCACAGTAGTTCTAACAGTCATCTTGGCCATGAACAAACAAGCTTCGTAAGTACTGTAAACCCTCCCATTTTCTAGCCTGCAACATTTTTATTAGCCACTTGTGAATTGGCACAGGATTGAGGGGAGCAACACTTCCATACCTGAAAGGAGGTTCCCTCTAGCACTCGGTTTCTATGTGAGCGCAGAGCTCTATTCTCTACCAGTCTACTCACTCACCATTTGTTACTGACTTAAGCATCAACAAGTGCTTAACACAAGACTAACCGAGTTACACTAGATTTACCCATTGCTATTTAGCCTGTGACTTCCAAGTGAAAAAGCCCTTCTCGGGCTTTCGTCACCCAGACATTGGAGACTAGAGGCCTACCTCTCCCATGTCTATATGCTCCAAAGACTGAGTGTGTTATTTGGCTCATAAAACATTGCAGGCAGCATTTAAAAAAAAAAAGCTTTAAGGATAGGACTTTGTTATAGAAATTGTACCTGTCTGCATGATGACATCTTTTTATAAAGCTGTTCTGCTGTTACAAACATGTTCAGAATAAAGTTTTTTCTTTAAGTTCTGGAAAACACGAGCCACAATTCCAGCAGTAGCCACAATAATAAACAGTCTTAAAATGTTGGGCAACATAAACCTATATACATACTTTTAAGAACGGGTGGGTCTCACTTTACGTTGGGGATGCAATCCTGGACTTGCAAATTGATACTGATTTATGGAGATAGTTCCACAGAGGGATGTCTTCAGTGGAGTTGAAATGGCTACAAAGTTAGCAATTTTACTCAACCTGCAACCAGTTTGAAAGATATGTAAAGCATAAAACCTCAGAGCCTACCTTTTTCACCCAGATATTTTCCAGAGAGACCAAAAGAAGCAGCAACTGCTGAACTCAGGATCTCTTGGTTAGGGTGAGCTGGATTGCCATTAGACGATAGTTCCTCTTCAGAGGAGCACACTGAGAGCAACCAGTAAGAACTGTGTTCTTCTGTGGTGCCTTCTCTAACAGTTTTCCCAGGTAGAGGAGGCATGGAAGAAAGAGGCATTTCCTGCTGTGTCTTCTGCAACGCCTGAAGAGGGTACAACAGGAGGAGAGGCAACACATCTGTATAACAACTAGCTGCACTTAAAAAGCAAGAAAAAGTACTTAATGATAAGCAGGCTTTAAGATGCCACCAGGTTCTTCATCTTTCTTACTGCAGTGTGCTTAGCAGAGTTACCTCTTCTGATATTGTTACTGTTATCCTCTTGCTCTTTCCCCATCATGCGTCTCCCATCTAAACAGACAGAAGAAACCCCTACAGCACCCTGAAACTCCCAAGATTCTATTTTCTTCACCCACACACTCCCTTCTAGCCATGCAAAGGAAATCCTTTCCTTCTGGCAACCTCAAGGCCAATTGCTTTCTCTCCCTCCCTGAATCTAGACAGGTAAAAAAAATCCTGTCCAGCCAGCTCTTCTTATGCCCCAAATCACTCATCACTTGTAGGAGAATCATGGTACCTTAAAGGCTAATAGGTTATTTTCCAAATAACCTTTACTACAATCTAGTTCATCATGTAGTTCATAAAATCCTATGGTAAATAAAATGCATCAACCTTTAAGATGCCAGAAGACAATTGTTTTTAAAAACCTTATTTAGCAGATTGTCCACATTACATTTTGTGGCTTCTAGTTATTTTTCAGCATAATTGTATGTCAGGCTGCACCTAATATTTTCAAGTCTGGTTCTCTGGGAAGATTTGAGGTAAAATCCAGCTTTCACGAGTCCCTTATAGAAAGAAGATCCATATTCATTTGTTTATTCAAATGTATGTTTTCCCCTTTCTTCCAAAGATTTTAAGAATGAAGCCAAGAGTTCTCCTCTCCTAACAAACCTGTGAGGTAGGCTCCACTGAATGACCATATGGTTACTCAACGCGTCTCATGGTTTTATGGAGAGTGAAACTTGAATCTCTTAAAGTCACTATTTTACTCTCAGGTTGTGGTATTAACGCTGGAATCGTCAATATACCGTTCTCTCCCACTGAAATTAGAATTTCTTCTGAGAAAATACGCATAGGACTGGTATCCCTGTTAAGCATGTTACTGAATTAGCATGCTTCTCTCACTGTGGTAAATTGCCAAATATTTATTGTTCTAAGAAGTGCAGAACAATGTCTCAAAAAAAAAAAAATACAGCCGTGGCGGAGATCTTTTTAATCTGTAAACGTAATCGGATGGTGACTTTATTTAAGATGCATACCAGTAGAAGGAGGGTAAATGTCTCCTTTAGCGCAGGGAGAAGGTGCTTTGAAAAACTCAGCTCCCGAAGTCCGTCTTTCCCTTTGGCTCGAAGGGAGGGTGGAAGCAGCCCACGCAGTGAGATAAGCCTGGCCTGTAGTCGAGGCGAGGATCAGTGTGAAAGGAGGAGAGAAAGGAGGAGCCTCGGGGGAGAGAGGCCTGCCTGACAAAGCTCAATGCGCAGAAAACTGGTGACCAGGAAGAACAACCGCGCTTGGGACTGAAGGAGGGGACGGTCTGTGTTTGTGTACCTGGACGCCGCCTCCCCCTTCCCTTTCTCCGCCGGAGAACTAAACAAGCCCCCGGCTGAGGCCCTGACGGCGGCGGACGGCTCACCCTCTCTTTCTTTCCCTCCTCCTGTCGCTGCCATTTCTCCGTCGGAGCTGCGGGAGGGGTGGGGAGGACTCTGGAGGGAGGGCGGGAGGGAGGGAGGCAGGGGCGGGGGCCAGGCAGTGGGTCCCCGGGGCGAGCACACTAGGGGCTAAGCCGCTTATGCAGGCGAGGGAGGGAGCTGGCATGAACTTCCTGCACTGGGCTGCTGCCGGTGCTGCTGCCGCTGCCCACGGAAGGCCGGAGGACAGCCGCCGCCGTCGCCCAGAGCTGCTGCTGTGTCTCTGAGGAGGAGGAGGAGGAGGAGGAGGAGGAGGAGGAGGAGGAGACACCCCACTTCCCTTTGGGGAAGATGGGAATTGCCTGAAATCCCCCACCTCGGATGACATTTCCCTGCTGCACGAATCCCAGTCGGACAGGGCCAGCTACGGGGACGGGACTGAGCCGGATCAGGAGCCGCCGCCGCCATATCAGGTACAGCGGGAGAGCGAGGGGAAATAGAGGGGTTCCCCGAAAAGAGGAGGACGGAGTTGGCGGGGGAGACGGCAAGGAGGGAAGGTAGGGGTGGTGGTCGTGGGAACAGCCCTGTGCGCGCGCGCGCGCGCCCTTGTTAGACCGGCCGACCCTCCGACCCGGGGGGAGGACGAAGTGAGGAGAGTAGAGGGTGGGCGAGAAGAAAGCCAAAGGAGGATAGTCGGCGTAATTCACTGGCATCTGTGCCGGACGCCGATTGTCCCTTGGTTGGTTTTGTTTTTGGAATTGCGAGAAGGGCCTCTCTTACTTGACATCTTTGACTTTCCTCAGGGCTTGGAATAGAGGAATACCAACATATATTTAATTGAAGAATAAGCATGTCTCAGAGTAGGGGGCGTCCCTTCCCATAACCTCCTCCCCAAGTGCCTGTTCCTCTCCTGAGGTCTGAAATCTGACAATTGGCCAAAAAACCTTTCTCACTGCTGAACCTCTCGCTTCAGCCTGATGGGGGAGACTTTCTTTGTTTCTTTTCGCTCCTCCAGGTCGTTTTTTTTTCAACGCTGAAATTGGAAGTGTGTGTCTGTTTTTTATTAACCGAATTTCCTTTTGAAAAGGCAAGGGTATGGAAAGACAGTTTTCACAAATTAGTTTGACCTACTTGGCAAGATAGACAGACAGATAGATAGATAGATAAAAAATCAAACACAGCATCTGAAATTAAAAATAAAATTACTCCGGCTGTAACCATCCTCATTTAGGAAGAAACTCTTCATTTTGGTGAAGTTTGCATAAGGCTGTGGCTAATTGACTGCGTTGTTTTTGTAGACTTAGCAGCTGAAGTATGTGTATTTTAAAGTAAGGGCCTCTGAGATGATTTTTCTTCATCCAGGCCACAAGGACAAGAGGGATCTGGTTCCTCAGCTAGCGCAGCATCCTTTGTTTTCTGCACGCAGTGACATCACTGTCTGATGCTGCCTTTTTTTTTTTTAATCACTACCTTCCTGCATTGGAAACGGGCCCCCAACACAGGCTTTGTTTCAGGTTGATTCTTCTTCTGCCATTGAAATTCTGGGGCTTACTAGTAAAGTTCTAATTTAGAACTTTTTAAGGCAGTAGGTCTTATTTCTTTCTCCCCCTCCCCAGTTGTGACTAAAATCAGGCTTAGGAAGTGGACTTCTGATCCACCCCCTCCCCTGCCAGCAATGCTGTCTTTTCTAAATATGAATGATTTTGCGACTTTTCAAGTAATTAGGAATATTACCTTTTAAAAACTGCTTTTCTTGAATGTTTTTGCTGATCATTAATGGTCAGGGGAAAAAAGATATTTAGTCACTAGATTGGGTCCTGAGTAATGCTTGGTGGACTTCTAGTTGCACTGGGGGAAGAGGGCAAAAAGTGACCTTCACAGTTCCTCCTTCCTTATATAGAGACTGTGACTCCTCAAAAGCTGCTCTAGAAGGCTGGGGATCACACCAGAAGCAGCAAGAGAGATAGCAGAGGGGAATGCATGAGGAAGGGGAAATTGTAAAGATGCCTCCCACCCTTTCTTCAATTGGGAAGCTCCAATGGATCCTGATACCTTCTGTGAACAGAATTAGCCTTTCCCTTCACAGGCCATTTCTGCACTACACTCTTATAGCGCGATTATTCCACTTTCAACATCCTATGGAATCCTGGGGTTTGCAGTTTCTGCAAAACCCAGGATTCCATAGGATGTTGAAAGTGGAATAATCGCGCTATAAGAGTGTAGTGCGGAAATGGCCATTATGATGCCAGCCCTGCATTCCCATTCATGTTGTGACAAGGAAAGATCCAATGAGCTTGTTCTATATGCAATGTTTTGTTTTTGTCTAATATGAATTTATCTGTAAACTCCTAACATAGATTTAATAACCAAGATTTATCCTTTGGCACTAGAAGAAGAGTAAACAAATACATTCTGAACATGTAAGCAATTAAGTTTACCGATTTTGTTAACCAAAATATTTATTCTCTACATTTTTCCTTATAACAGATAATATTTTTAGGATAAAGGATAGGAAGTTTTCTTGTGAAATTACTGATGACTTGCCAGTCTTGAATGATCAACTGAACCTTTATCCTAAACATATGCCCACAAGTAGGCCTCACTGAGTTCTGTGAGATACATTTTCAAGTAACTGTGTATTCAGTTGCAACGTAATGTGATGGAGTGATGCTCAGAAGAATGTTGGTCATTGTCCAGTGAAGTCATTTCTGCTGGTACAAGAGATAGTGGGTCTGACATTTTTCATTTTTTCTCCTTGCAACAATCTTTTGACTCTTAAGTTCATCTGAAGTTCCTTTTTAATTAAAAAAAAATGGGGGAGGTTTATAGTTGAATGCATATATAAAACTGACATCCACACTGATTTGGGTCACAGCTATTATTTTGCAAGGACTTATTTCTGTGTATTTAAGATCTTTAGAAATTCTTCAAAAATTTGAAGTCATTCATACTTAGAAAATTACAAGAAGTACTTAATGTAATGTCACCTACCTATATTTTATATGCTAATTATGTGTTAGTAAAAATGTTTTTAAACTTCAGCAAGAAGGGGAGAACGTTGAGCTGTTACACCAAATACACTTATCTCCTGTGCATCTTTACACATACATTAGTCTTAATATTTTCAGTGGGACTTATTCTCTTGCTGTAATGAGCCATCAAATTGGCTTCTGCTTATAACAGTCCTATGAAGAAGAGGCTTCCAAGAGGCCTTACTAACTCAGAGCAGTTGTTTGGTAACTGTTTCTGTATGTAGTTACTGGGATAAGCCCGACTAAAAAAAGTGGGACTTTCTTCCAAGTAAAGATGCACAGGATTATATGATACTGCTGCGATTCCTGTGCATATTTGTCTTGGAATAAATCCCATTGACCCCAATGGGACATCTGAGTAAAACATACATAAGATACCTCTGGACAGCTGCAGTCTTACACACATGTATTTGAGGGTAAGCCGAACTGAAGCTTATTTCCAGATAAACATGCATATGAATTGAGTTAAAGACTGTAATCATTGCACAGTCTTTAGTGAGTAAGTCTGAGTAAGCTCAAGAAGACTTCTGAATAATTATACATAATGCTGCACTGTAAGACAAAAGCACTGCAAAGTTTTAAGTAACATTTTACTCCTTAATGCATACAAGAAGCTGTGTACAGCCATTTCAAAAAGAGTTTTTTCATGTATGGCAGATTCTGAAAGCTTAATTCATCTACCTAACTTTAGAATATCGACTCACATAATTTTCTCATCTCCATGTTTCAGATCAGATAACTTACCTAAGCTAAATTCTACTGTCTTAATAATTAGAGTAAGTAGCCTGTTATTTAATATCATATCTAAATTCCCTTCTTTTAGAGTTCAGTTAAAACCCTACACAATTCTCTTTTTATGGAGCAATCACAGACTTGGTAATCTGTTGTAATAATAAAAGAGGATGTGTATCTCTGTCCTACCTCCAAGACTGTGACAGCTAGACAACCAAAATTTGACATGATACTAGGGGCATGCCTAATATAATGTTATTTTTTAATTCTTTAATTAATTTTAGTTCATTAAAATCTATCTCTGGAAGACCATCTTCAGTCATCAGGTTCCCATAACCTTCCCTAGCTATCAGAGAGAGAGAGTTACAGCTAAACCTGAGATGTTAATTTCTCCTGGGGAGGGTCTCTTAAGTGTTCCACATGATGCAAACTTCTGCAAACTTTTCAAAAAGTTAATATTGAGAGAAAGAGGTGGGAGAAAATGAGCAGAAAAAAAGGCTAAAAGAACACTGCGGTATAGGGAGAGAAGGAAGCAGGAAGACCTTGAGAGAAAGAGCACTTAGCTTTATGGAAGACAAAGAGCATAGGGTAGGTGGATGGGTGAAGGGAGAGTAAGGGCCTTTCTGCACTATACTGTTGCAATGCTATTATTGCACTTTCAACATCTTGTGGAATTCTTGGATTTGTAGTTTGCTGACGCCAAAAAGCTCTCTGGCTGAGAATTCTAAATGCCTTTCCCTAAACTGCAAACCCCAGGATTCCATAGGATGTTGAAAGTGGAATAATAGCACTTATAATAGTGTAGAGCAGAAAGGCCCTGAGACTGCTTGGGTGGGTGACGGGGATAAAGCATCTAGATGTGCAAGAGGAAAAGAGCACGTGGGTGACTGAGTGGGGGCAGTTTAGGGGTTTCTAATCCAAACAAAGATGAGCAAATATTAAGATTATTTATTTGATTCATAGCCTGCCATTTTGACCTGGAGCTGCTTTTCAAGGTGGCTTCCAACACAATCAAAAAGTTTCCAAGAAAACAGAATAAAATAAACATTTTAAAATATGAATTTAATTAATTATACAGTTAAAGCCATTTTAAAACAAAATAAGTAGTAAAATGTTGGATAGTTCAGCACATCAGACTGTAACAGGCTGTCGGTTGCTGGAGGCTTGCCTGAAGAGAAGAGTCTTACCTGATGGTGGAAGAGCATCAGGGAGGGAGTTTGCCTCACCACCTTTGGAAAGGTATTTCATAGTCTAGAAGTGAGCCACCAAGAAGACCTTCTACTGTGTTTATACAACAAACTGGCTGCAGTGCTTGAACACCAAAGATGCCATTGTGCTGCATTGCAAAGAATATTTACTTCCTTTGCGTGTTTACTCTGAAATAAGGAACTCAGTAAACAAATATAAATATATTAGTTTACCCTCTGTATTCCATTGGACTTGCTTCCTGTTAAGTGTATTTAGGATTGCTATCTAAAGAACTGGAACACGACAACAGTTCAGTTGTGTAGGCCATGTATATACAGTTCAAACAGTTTATACCAGCTTACACATATGTGTTTCATAAAACTGGAAGTGATATTTCCTAGAATGGATTTATCACTTCTGATTTTTGTTTTTAATCAATATTTTCTTGTGGTTAGTGAGGGTACAATTTTTGGTTATGGCTCTGTATTTGGCAATTTTCTGTGCTTAACTGTTGAGCCATGATAATGAGTATTTGGCCAAGTGCTTCAAATTTACCTGTGAAACCATACCACCTTGCCTTATTTCCTGTGATTTGCCTAAGTATGATTCTGTTGATGAACATCTTCTACCTTTAAATGAATAATAACTAGCATAATGAAGACATAGCATGGAAATCAATCATGAGAATGACTCCTACAGAAGTAGGTTGACTTCTATGACGCAAAAGGTGTCCATCTGGACTTCCTAAGAGGTATTATCTGGCATTTTGTTTAACAAAAGGTGGTAACACTTCAGACAAGTACTCACTTAAGAAAGACATTACAGAAGCATTAAGTCAATCACCCTTGCCCCAAAGATGACATTTCCTACCAGTGGCATTTCCTATCTATATGCTGCAGGGCCATGTTGGGAGAGACAGAATTTTGTCCAGAGGGTATTTACCTGTGGCCCAATAATTTAATTCATAATCTTGACAATCATAGTATTTGTTAAAGAATGCTGGGTCTAGCAGTCACAGCTGGCTGCAATAGGAAAGAGTTAACTGGTTCACTGCGCTGCGAAAGCAACACAAAGTTGTAAATAACTGCTCTCAGCCTAGCCCAAGGTCAGGCAGCTGGGCTGAGGGGAGAGAGATATGTAGTAGCCTGTAAGATATGAGCTTGTTATGTCTTTGCCTGTCCGGTTTCACACAGGAACACAGCTGTGTTCCCATGATTTTCCATGTATTTTTGCCTACATAATGTGCTGTCTGAGAATGCCTTGATTGACTTGATTTTGAGCTTTTTATGCTGCAACATGCCTTGAATTGCCTTGTAGTTTTTTCAACATGCCTTTAATAAAGCCTTTTAGTATTTAGACTCTGAAAGCTGTGTGCTGGCTTTATTTTTCCCTGGCTAGAAGATGGGGCTTTGCAGTGCCTTGCAAACCAGACTGCGTGTGGGTTCAGATTCTTTTACAGCTGACACCCCGTTTTTCTTGACAGTATTGGTATTAATGGAATTTAGTATAAATGCTAGCTATAGGATTTGAACAGAAGAGGCCTTTTCAGATAACCTTTGTGTATCCTTGGCCAGACAAAAGTTGTTCAGTTTTAGAGCACCTTGTACTTCTTGGCATGTACCTCTTGGCAGGAGAGTTGGACAGATCCTAACAGGAGCTTCTCCTATTTAACAAGATGGTGGAAAGAAGCAGAATAGTATAAGCTAGCCTGTGTCAAAATGAAAGATAGCCTATGATAACACTGTGATAAGTGATAGTCTATGTTACTGGGAATCAGAGAAGTGAATTTCTCTGTTAAATAAAAGAGATAAGCCTGCTCTGTCAGTTCTATAAAGATTAGCTGTTGTCTCATGACTTGTTCTGATCAGGCCTTTTCATGTGAACAACATAGTCCAGCTCTTTGCCACCCTTCTGTTGACCAGAGCTCAGGTTCACAATACAGTTGACCCTCTACATTTGCGGGTTTGATTTTCATGGATCTGATTATTTACAGGTTTCTCCAACCCCTGTCCCGCCCAACTCAGGTGCTTCTTTTCTGGGGAAACCTACTCTTCTCATGCCTCTGATCAGCTCTTTTAAAACCAGCCTCTTGTTTGGTCTTCTACCACCAGCTTAGAATGGCTCGCAACCTGATTTCTCAGCACCCCAAACCCTCGCCCAATGCTGTCCCCACACCAAAAGAAGATGGGTAAGAGAGATGAAGTATAGGGCCACCATGGCATCCCGTCCCCTTTCCCTCTCCTTTCCCTGACCTGGTTTAGAGCCTAGGTGTTGGTTTTCCCCTCCATGCCTCAGCTCCCTTCTCATAGACACATACACACATTTTGATATTTGTGATTTTTCCAATTTTGTGGGAATCCTACATTTTTAACCATAGCAAATATGGAGGGATGACTGTATAATTATGTTTGGATGGGGAAATGAAGTGGTTTTGCACAACCACCATGTAGTTCCATGTAGGAGTGGAGCACTACTGTCTTCTCAATGCAGGTTCCAGCCAATATTTCAATTAAAATTGTGATGAATGCTGAGAGCTTACAGAAATCAATGGAACCACTAGTTAGTTTGAAGCTGGAAGAGCTCCAGCAAATAAGACACTGGGTATTCCATTCTTTACTGAGGCAATACATTTTCAGAAGCTGACAGTAGTGCATTTAGGCTGCAATATGATGCTCAGTTATTTGGGTGTAAGCTTAGTTGAACTCAGAAGAAGTCTAGCCAAACATATATGGTACACTAAATGACCTTATGCTCTGTATTTTTAAAGCATAAGAATTTAAATGTAAGAGACGGACCAGATCCAACAGTTATGTCACATGCATTATGTCTAATACTATCGAACTTGAAATCGACTTTACTAAAGCAATGATATTTAAGATATTTACTGTGGGTTGAACTGAGATTTAGGCACCTACAACTGAACTAAAGGCAGACTTCCTTGCTTCATCCTCCCCAAGGCAGCTCCTTGGCTCCCTGAAAATACTACATAGAGGGTCAAAGAACCCACTGAATGAGATGAGTTATTTGCAAGGCCCCATATTCTAGGGCAGAGGACTCTTCTGTGTGTGAAACACTTATGTCAACAGAAGGCAAATCTTGGTGCCAACCCAGTGTGCATGACAATTTTAAGACATAAGTAGCCAGTGAACAATATTATGAAGCAAACTATTTGAATGGTCAAATGGAGTAGGCAGCAAGAATGTAACTTTCAGGTGCTTGCCAAAATTAAAGTATTTGCAAATGTGAATGAGAAGAAAAGGGAGTATATGAATCACTAACACCTCAAATTTACACTCCAGTAAAAAAAAATTCTCATAAAATTATGATGTATAGATCAATTTTGTCACTCAGTGTTAAGATCTGGTATCATGATCTTGTGTATCCCTAAATAATATCAAGAGCCAGTGTGGTGTAGTGCTTTGAGCATTGGACTACAACTCTGGAGACCAGGATTCAAATCTCTGCACCACCATGGAAACTCACTGGGTGACTTTCAGTAAGTTGTATTCTCTCAGCCCCAGAGGAAGGGCCAAGAAAACTCTGTGTTAGGATTGCTGTAAATTGGAAATTATTTGAAGATATACAATAACAAATAAAATTGTAGTCATTTCTTCAGAATATACATCTATGTCAGTGCACGCAGCACTTAAGTGAACAAAACAAAACCCCTGCAAATCAGTTCTTTAGAATATATGATTCTTCAAATGTATGCTTAACCAACAGCGAATGAAAATAAAAGATGAAAACAATGAAAATGGTGTCTGCAGCTGCTAGAGGTTGCAAGCTTTGTTCTAATGAGTGACTCAACTCTTAGGGCCCTTTCATACTTTAGAATTATAGCACTATCATTTCACTGTAACTGCCATGGCAACATCCTGTGGAATTCTGGTGTTTGTAGTTTACTGAGGCCAAAGACTGCTCTGGCTGAAAATTTTAAATGTCCCTCCCTAAATTGCAGTTCCTAAGATTCCACAGGGTGGAATCATGGCAGCTGAAGTGGAACCATAGGACTAAATTGTTTAGTATGAAAGACCTCAGTGCCATGCACTTCACAAAGGTACAATGGCACTAGCTGTAACAAAAATGCAAAGTGGGGAAGAGTAGATGCATGTTTACACTCTGGGGCCTTTCTCTGTTTCCCAGCAATAGGGTCAGTACACTGTGTCAGCATGTGGGAGATAGCCTTCTCAGTTGTGGCCCCCTAATTGTGGAATGCCTTTCCAATGGAGTCCCAATTGGTACCAAAGCTGGTTTCAGATAAAGATATGGGAATTTCTTAAAGCCTTTGGGCTTCACTGATTTGCTTCAAATGCTATGCACAGAATTTTAAAAATGTTTTGATAGTTGAAACCTGTTTTCTTTCATTAAAGTTGTTTAGTATATTTTTAATCTATTCATATTATTTTTAATCTTTTATATTGTTTTAACCTGTTATCACTGATTTTACCTGTACAGTGCTCTGAGACAACATGATATAGGAAGGATAAATACATTTTAATGAATCAATAAAAATTAAGTAAATGCTGGTGAGCAGTCATAGGCCCTATGTCTCAGGCACACCTGTGCTGTCAGATGAAAGAGATATGTATAACTGAGAAGACCTGGGGGAAGCTTCATGAAGGGCTTCTCCAGAGACCATGCAAGCACTCAACAATGCTGAAACAACCCACACCAAAAACCTAAAAATTGCTTGAAATCCATATCTGGTTCTGAATTTGTTAAAATTTTTAAACAGGTGCTGGGGGGTGTTGGGAGAGGTGGTTGCTACCTATATGAAAAGTGAATCACCACTCTTGGAAGATTCGCGTTGACAATTTAGACTTTTTTCTGCCCTCTCCCCCCAAACAAAGTCCAGAGTAGTTGAGGGATGGAAAATCAACTCTAGACCTATATACAAACCTAGGGCCTCATTTTGTCCAATTCTGACATAAAGCAAACATGGAGCACTTTTGGCTTCTGGGCCAAAGGTGCAGACTATTGCTTCTCATTTTGAGCCTTGCTCCATCTCTATTTCTCTTTACTTCCCCCAGCCTTTCAGTTCTGCACCCATCTCTTGAAGATTTCTGCTGTCCTCCATTAGGTGTTGATGCCTCAAAGCAGTAACTCTAAGAGCTTCCACTCATTTGTCTTTTGAAAGGAGGGGGGAAAGTTTCAAGAGCTACTGCTTCAAGTACCTGAAACAAGTCCATGTCCTTCTGTGTGTAGATGGATGATTGGACTGGCTGTGTGAACAAATGGCTGGTTATTGATGGATGGGCAAGGAGAAAGTCCTGCCCATAGCTAAGATGCAGCCCCTGCCAGTTAACCCTGAAGGAATAAGGTCTTTGGAAGGAAAAAAATTGTAATTCATTTGTGATGTCACACAATCAAAGCACCATGCATACCCGCATGCACAGTGTGTACCATATGCAGAATGAATGTGCAACCAGTTCTGTGGGAGATCTTATGCACGAGGTTTTCAAGGGAGGCCCTTCTCCTGAGTGGGAGTATAAGAGCGGGCCCTCCTGGTGGCTGCTCCCAGGCTCTGGAACTTCCTTACTAGAGAGGCAACGCCAACACCCTCCATGGTGTCCTTCCAGCAGCAGACAAAGAATTTTTTTGGATAGATCTTTGGGGACTAATTGGTCACAGGGAAGAGGCTTTTAGTAATGTGCTGTATTGTCTGTTTTTACTTTTTAAAATGGATATGCTTTTAAATTGCTTTTAATTCTATTTAAGTCCCTGGGTGGGGAAAAAGCAGGATGTAAATAAATAAATCAGTGATGGTGGTGAGGAGGAGGAGGAGGACAAAGAAGACGATGACAATAACATCAATAGGATTCTGAGCATTATTTTAAATATTTTGAGAAGGTGGTGGAGGAGAAGGAGGAAAGGGGGGACAACAATGACAATGAAATAAATGGGATTTTGAGCATTATTTTAAATATTTTGAGTGTGCTTGTGATTTTTCTTGTATCCTGCTTTTTAAAATCTTACTAGTTTGTAGGTAAGGTACTGCCCCACAAAGCAGGCTGATTAAAATCAAACATGGGCAAATTCTCCACATAAAATGCCTGTCCAGTTCTTTTGGATATGCTGTATCTGTGCAAGGTTGAATTTGCAAGCGCAGTTGGCTAGTACGGTAAGAGCTTTTCCTCAGAGCCTGGGAAAGCCCCCCCCTTTTGTTTGGACTATAGCTTCCAGAATCTTGCCATCTAGCATGACTACTGGCCATGTTGGCTGGTGATTCTGGGAGGATGGTGATTCTTGTTGCCCCAAAAATTAATTTCTCCAAACTCAGCCTTATCTAACACAGAAGGTCACAACTATGTAATTTCCTTTGTAATTATATAGCCAGAGAAGTCGTGACTTACACCATCATAACTTGCCAACAGAATGTTAGACGTTTCTTAGAATGATGGCAATATGGTGCTGGCATAAGAGAGTGATATTGTGTCTTTCATAATAATGTGACAGGCATTAGATAGCCTTCGTAACTGTGGAATCATTGTCCATCCTTTGCTTCTAATTGTAACAGATATTTGAGGTTGGGGGAAGAGTAATATTTTATTCTTGGAGATTTGCATTGTCCTGTTCAGATCAAGAGGTCCTATGGATGGTGCAGTAGATGGAACATCATGTTACAGCTTCTGCTTCAAGTCTTGCCTTGGAAAAGTTCTGTGATGGTGCTGTCTGGTAGATAACATTTCAAAGCTCTGTTCTGGCCCCATCACACACATGCCATTCCCTTCCTTCTAATTTTGTGTCACTTAGTCAGTGAAATGGGTTGACATCTCAGATACATATCATTGCTACATATAATATGGCTTTTTCTGCATAGAAAGCTCCCATTCAGGCTGAGCCTGTTCATTGTTTGATGAAGTTCCTTTTGATCGTGCTAAATTTATCAACTCCCAAAGAGAAGAAAGTGATTTGGAAAGAAGTTTTTGTTTCATACTTGGCAGGTATCCAAGCATTAGTTGTTCCTGTCTGCATGTTGAGTGAGATCTGAAGCTTTCTGGTATTATAGAAGTGCCATTTCTATAGCTGTTCCAGTTCAGTTAATGTCATGGTTTAATGGTGGAAAAAGTCACCTTCTGGTGAGCTTGACTGGACCCTCTACTTCCATATGTACCCTTCTCTTTCTTGCCAACTGAATGGAATACCCATAAGAACCTGGGCCATTCCTTAGGGGGAGGTTGTAGGGGTCTGGGTCATCATAATGTAATTGGTTGTCGTCATGTATTGCAGTTACAGATTCATAAGCTAGAATTACGAATCCATAGATGCTCTGAATTCAGATATACTTTGTGTCCACAATCATGACACTATTGCCATGATTATAAATACCTCACCACCCACCCCTGGAACCTACCTTAACCTTCCATGGCTGAAGGGCAGAAGTGGGCTGGCTATATCATCCTGAAGCAGCCCCCTCACTTGCACTGCAGACCTCCATCACTCAGAGCTGTTCCCTTGAGTTTAAGGTGTCTTTTGGGGTTCATCTAATAGGTCATTTGTAACCACATTTACACAGAGTACATGTATGCAAGTGTAGTTACAAATGAGATGTAGGATCTTGGCCATTCACTATATACACATGTAAAAAAGAACTTCTCTTTTGTTTTATCTTTGCACAAGGGAAAAGGTCCTAACTACTAAGCTCAACCAAAGGTGAGGATAGTGTTGATGTTAGCCACATGCAGCCTCTGCACCTCACATTTTGGCCTCTGGCGGTTCTCCATCAGTCCCCAAAAACCTCCTAAACCCTCAGATTTAAAAAAAAAAAATTACCATGATATTTGAGCAGTCTTTGCACCCAAGCTGCATATGAACCCCTAAAATGAGTGAAAACATGCACACACACACCCCAGCCCTGTCAGATACTTTTGTTTTCCTCTTACTCTTTCAAAATTCGATCAGATAATGATACAAAGCTACTTGTCACCATTTTGAGAACATCTGCAGAGAAAAACAAAGGCATTTGAGCTTGCTGGGGGATTGTGCTGCCCACAGGGGGCTTAAGTGGGGAAACTGGCCCTTAGCCCACACACAGTTGCCGATCCCTGATCTAGGCTGTCTTAATTTCTATTCTGTGATGATTATAGATGTTTCTTTGCTCATATACCATTTACACTGAAGATCTGTACCATTTCATCAGGGATTGTACATTTATTTACTGAATATAATTATATCACCTTTCATTTCTAAAATTCCTAACTCTTCAAAGACACTGCCACAAATGATGCAATACAGTACTATAATTGTAAAACTACCAGAATCTCTGGAATGGGGGACACTTCGGTTGAAATCTTGCATGAGACATAGCTTATGATAGTTTCTGGTTCAATTACCCCCTAAATCCACCTTTTCACAACTGCAGCCCCTTCCCTGAATCCAGCCGTTTCCTGGCCAGTGGAGAGCAAGAGAAGCATTCAGCTGTTTTTCTATAGCTGGATGCACAGTGACAGACATTGGCAGGGACCTCTGGAGGATAGCAGACGGTGTTGTTTTCTGCATCGAGCTCTAGGGAAAAAAAGCCAGATGCTTCTGTGTTGTCCCCCTCCACTACCAACCAGGAAGTGTTTGAGTTTGGGGGCATTTTGGTCACTGCGTGGTCATTAGAGAATGATCACCTCCTAAAAAAGTGAGTTGTGATGGCCTAACTCGTATAACCTATGTAAGTCCAACATAATTCTCCAACAGAATACTAGTAAATATTATTTATTTCTTCTTTAACAACACCACATTTCAGTGGTGAATGTTAGACAGGGGAAAAAAGACATATAACTAATATACAGTAGGGCTCTGATGCCCCAATACTGACTGTAAAGAAAAAAGTAAGTAAGAAAGAAAAAATTCTACTAATACAGATCCAACTAAATAACTTCCTACTGAAGTTACTAATAACCATAACCACAGATGATTACATTGTTAGATTTCTTATTGCTAAAAAAATCCAGTTGGCTTACCCTTTAAAATCTGTGTTAATTTGGCCATTTGGGCTAGCTCAGCAACTTTAACAATCTGTTTTTCCATTGTTGGTATTTCAGTCCATTTCCAGGTTAGAGCGATCAGTATTCTTGTTTGTGTTGTCATATGTTGAAGAAGTAATCCATATTTATTCTCCAGT
Organism: Iguana delicatissima; assembly: GCA_948472985.1. NCBI lineage: Eukaryota > Metazoa > Chordata > Lepidosauria > Squamata > Iguanidae > Iguana > Iguana delicatissima. The sequence goes on along the minus strand of CAOKZL010001471.1, from coordinate 449,207 downwards.
TCTCTATCCATAATGGCCAACAAAAACATTTCTGGTAACATTACAAAATTTACCTTTAAATTTTTTTGGATTAACATATAAATCTTAGGCCCTTTCCGCAGCTTACCTTCTTCTGGCGCTGGGGTGTGGGGATCGCGCGAGCAGCCTCTGGTGAGAGGCTCTCGCGTCCGGGGTCCTTCAGCTCCGCACAAGCTGCCTGTTCACGCGAGAGCCCCACCTCTTCCTTCTGCAGTGCAGCCTGGGAGTTTCCCAGGCTGCACTGGGCAGGAAGCGCAACCGGTGCGGCTCCGGAGGCTCTGCACGCCAGGTAAGTGTACATGGGGCTCGGGAGCAATGTGTGATCGGCGCCTGCAGGCCCCTGGAGCATCGCGCAATTGTGAGTGTGCCGTGCAGATTGCTCCTCACAATTGCGCAACGCTCCTGGCACCCTTTCGCATGGAAAATACCATGCAGAAAGGGCCTTAGACTTGTAACTGTTCATGTTCTTACAAATCCGCCACATATCAACAAGGAGCCCTCCTTACTCTGAAATCCTGAACATTAGTTTGAAACATCTACAGCATTTTCAACAGCTTATTTGGGGTTAGACACCATCTGCATATCATCTTATACAGGTTTTTTTTCAGCTACTGCACAAAGTAAATTTTATATTTTTGAACCACATTTTCCCCATACATTCATATGTATATTATGCCCAAAATTTGAGTTCCACCTTATCATGTACTCTTTTACAGGCTCATCATATGTCTCTAGTTTCAAAAGCCATTTATATACTTCTTTGTTACATTATATATTATATTTATTACATTATATTATTTATTACATTTTATTACACTTCTTTACACAACTCTAAATAAAACTCATCTTCTCTAACCTCTGTGGCTGTATTTCTCTTATCTTGATTAAATCTGTCTTTTAAGGTGTATATAAGCAAATACAAAATTCTGATTACACACTCTGAATCTGTAATGATAGCTGCCTAATTACAGATTCATAATGTGTCAGAAAAGCCTGGGCAAGTTGGTTAAATCAGCCAACAGTTTGTTACGGGGTGTGCTGGTTCCTGGTCATAGCCTCATTGTATTTGTTCATACTCTGGCAGCTGTAACATATAGCAGTGTATGAAATATACTGTTCAGTTCTAATGACCAAGATGTATAGCCCTTTCTTTACACATATAGTTATGATCACTGTATTGGCTAGCCTCTTTGTGAGTGAAAGGGCATTTAAACTGCAGTATTTAGAACATGGGACAAAGTGCTACTTCTTTCTAACCCCCTCCCATAAGCAGATGTCAGTGGAGAGGAAAAACAAAGAAGTGGGGAGTGGTAGGAATTCCTACAGAAGAGAAGGAGGCAGTGAATGGTGCCAGAGTTGCTGTTTTAATGCTGAATAGCCAGAGTATTAGTACTAGTCTGCTGCCCTAGCTTTGGGTATTAATGAATGCTGGGTTCTTTTGTTTTTGTTTATAATGTAATTTTGTATTGCATAGCTGTGGCCTATATAGAAACTGCTGAAACCTGTCCTGACACTGCCACAGAGCTGATGGTACATAAAGTGGCAGCTGCAACAGAGCTTTCTCTCATGTTTCTTAATTCATGCTTGAGATAACTCCCTCAAGTGACTTTCGTTTCTCCAGACATATCCAGTACCTTCTTTGAATTAGTACCTCTCATCGATTCATGGCTCTGAGGTCCTTTAGGTGCCCCTGAGTCTTCTCTTTATCCAAGCTGTGTATATGCAGGAGGCATGAATCTGTGGATAATTCTGCCAGACTGTGGAGGTTGTTTTTAATGATCTCTTGACTCCCCTCTGATCTCATGATGTCAAGTGACATGACAGATTGTTCTGCAGGGCTGCGTTAGTAGTTGGCTTCTGAGTTGCCTGTATTTTTCCAACTGATCTATGGGAAGCATTGCATAATACCCCAAGGAACACAAAGCATTAGCTACGTGCTAGACTAGTGTGAACAATCAGCATCTTCACTTATTTTAGGTTTCCTTCAGATACCTTCAGATAGAGCTGCAGTTACTACTTTGGAAAGGATGTTTTTATAATGCAGTATTATATGAGTCTAGCATGATTAATCCAGGCAGCAGGGCAAAGGGCTGGAAATCAAGAGAAGTGGGTTGTGACACCAAGCGCTATAGTGACTTCCTTGTATGTTTCTTGCCTTATAAGCAGGATGACTTTTTCAGAGCATGATTCTCTAAGACAGTGGTTCTCAACCTGTGGATCCCCAGATGTTCATGGACTTCAGCTCCCAGAAGCCCCAGCCGCTATGGTCAATGCTCAGGGCTTCTGGGAGCTGAAGTCCACAAACATCTGGGGACCCACAGGTTGAGAACCACTGCTCTAAGAAGACCGTCTATTTCAACATTACCTTTGCTAGAATATTGTCTCTACTTATGTCTATTTAAATCAAAGCTTGCAAAAGTTACTTTTTTGGACTGCAGTACGTAGAATCCCCTACCAAGCATGGGAGATTTGGGGACTTATAGTTAAAAAAACTCCTGCTTTTCCAAACTGATATAAATGCATTGAGCAGTAAGACAAGTGGGTTGAAACTAGGTTCTGCCAGATATGGTTGGATCTCAGTTAGCTGATAGGGTGTTATGTTTCCAGTATTATGGTTACAGATGTTAGAGCTATAGATAGTGTTTAGAATTGAAATACTTTCATGATCATTCAATTTACTTATCGAGAAATAGCAATTTTGCTCTCTAATGAGCTGGAGACTATATATAAGATATTTGTGTATGGGTTTTTAAACTTAAAAAAACTTTAAAGTCCACAGTAATTAAAAAGTCCAATTTGTGTCATGTTAACAAGATATTGTTGGATTTTATATACTTAAACCTTTTTCACATTTGTCTCTATAATCCTTTCAATTTCCAAAAATGTTTCAATAAATAACTTTCTGAACTCAAAGCAAAATTTTAATAACCAATGTAAGATGGAAAGTATACCATTTCTTTTCCAAAAATACAATCAATTTAAAAGGATTTGCATTTGATCAGAACTTAGTATTTTGAATGGAATACCTTTTTTATCTAGAAACTTGTACAGTAGGAGTGGACTACTTCCAGAATTTGAGAGTAGGCTTTATCTGCCTGCCAAGACCTCAGAGGACCAGGCCTGCCTTGCACCCTAATTTCACCCCCTTCACCTAAGAGGTTGTGTTTTTTTTTATTTTGTTTTGTTTTTTGCTGGGGGGAAAAAGAGCCAACATGCCTCCTGAATCCTCTAGGAGTGCAGGTGAGTCATCACCACCTTCCAGGCCTATTTTAGATCCTATTGTTGTACACTGAAGCTAAAGATAAGGGGTGTTCACATGGTTCACTGCACACTTATTCATATATATCCATACCCATGATCAGAGCTTTGTGAACATGTGTATGGAGCCGAAGACATCTAGCAGGTTGCCTGTTTCTTTCTGCGGCTAGTTGCTGCCTGCTTGCCCCTTCTCCTGCCCTGTTTACTGAATGACAATGGTCTTAAGACAGGTAGGTGGATCAGTGAGGGACTTGTGATGGATGGAGGTGCCAAATTTGTGACGTAGGTGATTACTATTATGGCCATATTATAGACTGAACAATAATATGGGTGGTGGTCTTGCCTAATGCTGTTGAAATGTTCAGGGTACATTTCATGTATTTAATACATGTATGTACTCAGGAATTTACAAAAGTGAAATGTGATACAAAAATTATAATACAATAAAATATAATATGTATATATGTAAAAGAAGAGCTCCCAGAATCTTTGATCAGCTAAAAAATAATCAGTGAAAAAAGAAGTACCTGATATATAACTATGAATTTTATAGTCCTTGTTCTTAACAACAGTACTCCATTTCTTTGTACCAAACACAAAGCAACAGTAGTTTCCTTGAACTTGAACAATCTGCAGATAAAAAGATTTTACTTTTTTTTTAAAGAAGCAAAACTTCCAAGAATGTTTTCTTTGATGCTGTTCAACTTTTTCCTTTATGCTGTATCATCAATCCCCAGTGAACATATTTCTGTTTCCTGCATATGTCCTTAGTGAAACTTCTTTCCTGTATTAGAGGTAGCTAAGCTAGGGATGAAATCACTCTTGGCTTTGTGCCCTAGGATTTGAAAATGCACAGTCACTGTTTGCAGGGACAAGCCTTGAATTATCACATACAGAGATCTATGGCATCTCTCTCATTTGACATGTTAGCACAAACACATTTTATCCAACACAGAAAAAAAAGCATCTGCTATAGCAGTGTTTTCAATTTGTTACCAACCTGTTTATTGCATAAAAACCACCTATTTTAACTTCTGTTGTATAATTGGAGTGCTCTGCTCCATCCTGTATATTGAGGATATTATTATAAGCTGAGAGAAAGGAGACCGTTCTTGGACTGTTATTGACTAATTTCTTTGCTCTAATCAAGGTCACTCAATGATAGCAATCAAGATACTATGCCTTCTGTGAGTATCAATGGTCAAACAAGATGAATAGCTAAAGTGATATACGGTCATCCCTCCACATTCGCTAGGGTTAGGGGCACAGGACCTCTGTGAAAGTAGAAAAAAATGTGAATAACTCTAGGCCCTCCCAAACCATATTTAGCACACAAAAAAGTAGGATCATCGTATTCTACCCACCATGAATTCCTTTGCGGCATCAGGGTTCCTTGACAAGGCAGAAGTGGGTGGCTGGTGGGGCTTATTGCCACCTCACCATTTTTGCCCCACACAATTTTTAATAGGGACTTACAAGCCTCGTTTGCAATTTCTCAGTCTCACAAGGCTTGCAGTCTCTATTAAAAATGGCACAGGGAGGCAGCAGAGGTGACAGCAAATAATCTGTGAATAATCAAATCCGCAAAAGTGAAACCCACAAATGTGTACGGCTAACTGTAGTTTCATATGTAGATTTATTTATTACCTAAGGCCCAAGTAGCCCTAACGTGGAACCAGCATGGTGTGTGCATGTTTGTTGGACTAGGATGTTGGAGAGCAGGATTTCAGTCACCATTCAACCATTGGGTGACCTTGAGCAGGCCACACTCTCTCAAACTCAGAGAAAGATAAGGACAAAACCTCTTCTGAAGAAAACTTGCCAATAAAACCCTGTGATAGGTTTGCCTTAGGGTCACCATAAGTAAGAAACCAATATACAACAGCAGCAATAACAAACAAGTACTTGGTTTCACTCCCCTGCAGGATATTTTATATAGCCTTGGCAAGGCCCTGCATTAGGAGTGGCTTTCTTCATCCAAGAAGAAATTTAAACTGATTTACTATTAATGTGGATGATGGGTGGAATGGTTTCTGTCATTCCAGAAGGCATCTATAGAAATACATTATTAGAAAGATGGTGGAAACATCAACAAACATTAATAGAAAGGCTGCTGGAATGGCGGGGAGAGCATTAAGCTGCATCACATCCGTTTCCATAGCATTTTTCATTCTTCCTTGGGGAATTAATTATTTTTGCAGTTTTGGTCCCTTTGGAGCTAAGCATCTTCCCTACTGGCACTACAATGCAAATATAGCATTCTGTCACTCTAGTTTTTTGTTATGAAGGATTTTTCTAACAGTAGCTTATGACATGATGGATTAAAAGAAAAAAGTCCTGATAATTACAATTACCCTTCTGTTCTTCTGCGTTGCTGGGGTAAACTTTGAGTTCTCTAGATGTTAATGAAGTATTGTTGCCATCATGCCTTGCCATTGGCCACGCAGGCTAGAGGTGATGGATATTAACACTCAATAAGACCTGGAGGGTCACAAGCCTTGTACTCTGTATCAAAATAAAACAACATTGTAAGAATATTCAAAGATATAGCCATGTTAGTCTGTGGCTAGTTCCACACTAGCCTGTTATAGTGCTATTATTTCACTTTCAACATCCTATGGAATCCTGGGGTTTGCTGTCTGATTTCTGGGGTCCCTTGGGGCACACCTCAATGTGCTCACGTGATGAGGAATGGAAACTAGCCAGAGCACAAGCAATAGCAATGCGAGAGGCAGAGTAACCTAGCGGGGCCTTTTTACCCAGTTTTTACGGGGTCAGGCCAAGCCAAAAAACAAACAAAAATGTCCAATAAATGATTTTATTGAATGAAAGTCTCACGCACCAAGCAATCACTCACACATTCACTCAGGACCTATTAAGAAGCAAAAGAGAGGAAACTGGATAGGGGAATATTGAAGGGGTTGTAGATGGGCTAATACTGCACCTTTTCCTGAAGTCCTTGGTCTGAGAAAAACAGCGGAGAAGTGGGGCTCAGCATGGAGAGGGCCGAGGGGATTACTCAACGGACAGAGCAATGGTCTGCTGGGATGACTGGGAGTGATCCAAAGAAACACTCAAAAACTGGGACTATTTTTAGAGGGAAAAGTACCTGGAGGGCTAATCCTTTCCTGGGGAGAACAATGGGTGTTGCAGCGAGAAAGAAGCTCCACAATGGTAACTTCCTTTGCATGATGAGATTACAAGGTGTTGCCAAAGTCTCAGGATCTTTGGCTGCATTTGGTTGTGGTGTGACTTCATGTAAATGGTCCTCGCCTGAGAGGATATTTGCTCGACTTGGGGCAACCACGCTTATCCCCTCAAGTCGGCCTCAGGGGCTGAGGACTCTTTGTTTATTGTGTATTTGCACAGCTTGAGGTCTCCTGGGGCTACGTGACTGGGGATTTTACTGGTCTGACCTGGTTTTCGATCGTTCGACCGTTGCTGCCTACATGCTCATCCGGGCGACCTCTCAGGCACACGGAATCATATTTAATATCAAAATTGTAGACCCCGGGATAGGGTTTTTCCAGTGGAGTAACAGGGGCCTCAGCCAGCCCTGAGGCCCCTCCCTAAACAGGAAACCCCAGGATTCCATAGGATGTTGAAAGTGAACAGTCTAATGCGGAAATGGCCTGCATCACTATATAGAGGGATCTTGTAGCACATTTGAGACTAATTGAAGTTTGTGGTGTAAGCTTTGATAGTCTCAATCTACTTCATTGAATGCATGAAGTGAAGCACCCATGGACAGGCAGTTATACCACTGGATGGGAATGGGTGTGTGTGTGAATGTGAATAGTAATAGAAATGCAAAACATGTGGGTATGGTGATAGGGTGATGAGTTCAGTTTCAGATGGCCCTGAGAGTAGTTAGGGGACAAAGGTGGCATACAGGATCAACATAAAGCCAAGATGAGTAGATAAACATGAATAGTGGAGGAAGTTCTTGATCTGGTATATGATAAGTATTAACAACCAGATATAGTAAGTGGGTGTAAGAGCCTACTTGTGGCTGGGACATCAGCTAGTCTTATAATAAGAGTATGTTCATACCAGAATTTCTGTTTATGCAATTGCTTCAGACGTGCCACACAACATCCTGTGGTCTGTCATTGTTTGCACTCCATTTCCTGGTGCGCATGCATGCATGCGCGCGCGCGCATACACACACACACACACACACACATATATCACAAAATCTCTTGCCTCATTAAAGAGGCACAAGCTGGGGTCGTCCATTTGGAGCATCTTGGAGGTTTGAATCTTAAATATGTTGCTGAATGTGCTTTTCCAATGAGGCCTGACATGGGACTTTTGCCAAATAAAATGAAACTTATCACACCTGGTAGGGACAGGAACCAAGTGAAGAGCAGCACTGATGAGCAACGGAGGGTGAAAACTCATCTGGCTAAAATTCGCCCTAGGAGATTATCCTGACATGAAGGGAACCTGCTGTGCAATAATTGAAGTGCAAAAATGAGTTGCTTGTAACAAGGAGCTTTGTGCTTCATTAAAACTATTTTTCCTCTCTTTAATTTTTTTTAAGGCTGCTTTTCAGTATTTCTAAGTAGAAGGATGGATGTTTGTATCAGAAGTACCTTTCACTTTTCATACATACACTATTATGTGCATTTATAGATGAGACAAGTACCGTATTTGCCAGCATATTAGGCGCACTGGCATCTAAGACGCAGCCCACTTTTCAAGGGGTATTTTTCAGGAAAAAAATTTTTTAGTTCTCTGGTCAGCAAAATGCACACAAAAGGAGTGTTGCACCAGGACAGGAGGGGAATGAAAAGAGTGCTGCACCACTACCCCTCTCTTCCTGTTTGCTTGGGCAGAAACTCCCTGCAGAGTCAAAATGCACAGGAGAGGAGGGGAATGAAAAGAGTGCTGCACCACCACCCCTCCCTGTTTTGCTTGGGCAGGGAAGGTAAGGAGAAACTGTAGAAACATCTATGTTCCTATAGATCAGTGGTTCTCAAACTGTGGGTCCCCAGATGTTTGTAGACTTCAGCTCCCAGAAGCCCCAGCCACTATGGTCAATGCTCAGGGCTTCTGGGAGCTGAAGTCCACAAACATCTGGGGACCCACAGGTTGAGAACCACTGCTATAGATCAAGGTTCCACTACTTTTTCCCTTACTGTTTTGCCTGGGCAGGGAAAACTCCTTTCACTCCCCTTCCCTTCCCGATGTTTTTAGCATCATTGTATTTGCTGATGTATAAGATGCACCCCATTTTCAGAGGGTATTTTTTAGGAAAAAAAGTTTGTCTTATACGCCAGCAATTACGAGTAACTATTCACATGGACAACTCTGCAAGTCTTGTTGCTTCAGTGTGAAATCTGAATGAGTGCAAAGAAAATCCATAATAAGATAGAATGAGGAAGTCCAGCTGCATGTCCCTTAGTCTTGTACAGTGCAGAAGGTGGAGGGACTCGATTATATCTTTCTGGTGGCCTGCAGCCCATTGAAAAAGACTGGCTGGAGTTTAAACCAAGGAGCACTGATATGCTCCCCAGGACTACTGGAATGATGACTTGTCCTTCCAGCAAATGCACTGGAGAATCCCAGCTCCACCTATCCAATCAGCTGCCACTTTGGCTAGCCTTTCCCACTATTTGCATGAAGCCTGTGTTTGCTGCAGTGCTTCTTGGTAAGAAGATGTGGTGTTGGACATAGAAAATGGCAGTCCCCTTCATCTGTGCCCTCCCACAGCTGGCAAAGTGCATTCCTGGTAAGCCCATGCATCCCTTTGTCTTGTGGAATGCAGAGGTTGGGGACAAATGATCAGGCCTCTCTGAGGACATGTCCAGTCTAACATGGGGGCATGATAGTAATGGTGATGTAATGTTATGTGCGCGCGCAGACGCGCGCGCACACACACACACACACACATTTTGCAAGCTTAGAAAATGCAATTCACATAATAAATCCTATAAAATTATAGATCAGACCAGCATTAAAAGTAATCAGTACAACTGGTGTGTCTGATTTATGAGAGGATACTTTAAAAATTAAATCTGTGATTGTTGAACATTGATATATCTGACATACGGGAGAAATTTTATAGAGTTAATTCTGCAGTAATGGAACAAAATTTAATGTGTCAGTAGGGAAAAGAGGGGTAATGAAGTTCAAGATTCAATCTGTTTCTATGCTGCCTTTAGCCATTCTGTCTTCTGCCCACCTAACCTCTGTTACCAGACCTAGAGTGAGTTCCAGAGCAGACCTTCCAATGGTTTCCCAAGACTTCAGCATTACCGGTAATTCCTTTCCTATCTCCTCCCTTTTTCTTCATCACCTATTTCTGTATTATCTGAACATTCCTGTCCTTTGATCCAATTTTGATAGCAAGGTAATTCTCTTCAGTTTTTTCCTACTGAACCAATTTTTGTTCACATTCATTTAGCTTTTATAGGAATGACAAACAGAATAGGCAATTCCAAAAGTCTTCTTGATACTGTATAGGCAATGCAAGTGTCTCCTACACAGTTTCTAAGTACCCTTGAACCCACTATTTTTCACTGGGTTTAAGTACACCTAAGTCTGTAATGGACTGTAGCCATGGTTTAGCAATCAATATATTCCATTTAAAGCAATTATTTGTGGCACAGCAAGCCTTAAGAATTAGTCTATAAGAGCATTGTTAGTAACAAATTTGCTTCTGCAGTCTGAATGTGTCCTCTTGGGAATAAATGTCATTTATTTCAGAGCATAAATGTATCTTCAGAGTCAAGCACAATAGATGTGAACACAAATATTAAATAAAATTTTAAATTTTAAGCAAGGAAATGAGTAGCTTCTTTTGTTTGGGGTGTCTTTTTTAATTACTAGCTGAAACTCTTTGAGCAGCAAATTGAACACTTTTGTGAAAATCTTTTTTTATGTAGAATTTTATATCAATTTATTATATTAAGTAAAGTAATCATCAGATAATCTTTATCCTGGGATTATGAGTTCTTGAGCTACCATTGACCTGTTTTCAGAGTATTATGGAATCATTAGTCATGCAGTACATAAATGAAAAATGGCTTGCATCTGAAAGCTGGGGAAATTCATTATTCAATATAAAGTAAGTTCATTAAGAACTTTTTTTATACTGAATCAATCCATTGGTCCAAGTAGCTCAGTTCTGCATTGCCTACAGTGCATTATGACTGGCTACCACTGCCCAGGCTTCCAACCAATAGACTTCCCCAGCGCTGTTTGGAGTGACTGAGGGTGCACCTGGAACCTGCCGATGCTTTGTTCTCCAGTACATTAAGAAGGAGCAACTGTGACTCCCCGGGTGTTATGTTGCTACTCCCATCAAGGATGCTTTGTTCACCATTGCCTATGCTGACTGTAGCTGATGGAAGCTGCAGTCCAACATTGGGAAGGTCAGAGTTCCCCACCCCTTGTGCTAGAACATTCCTGTTTCTCTTTGCCATGTGGAATAGATTGTTTGTGTGTATGTACCTTCAAATCACTTGTTGACTTACGGCAACCCCATGAATTTCACTGGGTTTCCTTTGGCCAATTCCGTCCTCTGAATTATAGCCTAAGGCAGCTGATATTCATTAGTGGTCTTCCATTCAACTACTAACCAGGACTGACCCTGCTTAGCTTTTAAGATCAGACAGAATATAGTGCTTTTAGGGTATGCTTGCCTGATGTCCCCCGTCCATCCACTGGCCAGTAGATGGCAATTGTATAGAGGAGGGGCTGCAGCTGGTTAAAGACTTCTTTTAGGGGGTGAGCAGGAGAAGAAATGTGGTATAGTTCCACTTGGTGGAACTTAATGCTACATCTCCTGATCTCTGCTGTGTTTGAAACAGAGCTTGAAAAACTTATCTTTTTTTACTACATTTCCCAGTAGCCATGGGGAATTTGGAAGCTATCATCCAAAGCTTAATTGCCCAAGTTTGATTTAAGAACATGGATCTGCCACTATTGCACCTAAATTTAGGTCTTAACAGTGAATATCCTTGTTCTTTCAATGTTGTTTCTAGTCTGCTGATGGGAGAGATGCTAGATGGAGAGGATGTGTCAGGATATTCAAACAGACATCCCATCCTGAATCACACATGCTAAATTGCCTCACAATAAAGAAGCACTTTTGGATGAGAACTGAAGGACGCACAATCAAGAGCAAAATGGGGAAGCCTGTAAGCCCCTTCCTCTGTAGATTAATAGATGTCCATCTGGCATCTTTCCTCTATCCATCTGCTCCTAGTCTGGGAGGAAAAAAATATTTAAATGAAACAGGGATGCCAGCCTATTCATATTTAGTTTTTTTTAAAAAAACAGTGCTGCTTTAAAGTTTCAGGTAGACCTTGTGGTAATTTTTGCATTTTACATGAAAGAACCCAACACTCATGAAAAAATTCTACCTGGGAATTTGATTCTAGCATGCTAGCATTACATGGCTGTTGCAGTTGTCTTTTTAAAACTGCCTGATTGCTCTGCTTAGTCATTGTCTAAAAGGACAAACTTGGAGTGCAGTTTCATAGAGCAAATCATCCAAAGGGTGGGAACAGGGAAAGGGTGAATTCACACTTTTTTTTTTGAAATGGTAACAAATTAGATTATCATTGCAGTCATAAGTACATTCACTAGAGAATATGAGTCATTTAAGATTTTGATAGAAAAATAAGGCTGCTTCTTAAAGCCAATTTGTTACTTTTTTAAAAAAAATAGATCACAACCAACAAAAAAGCACAGAAAAAATGTTTTCAGGTAATCAGTAGAAAGACTGGCTAGTATTGTGTATTGCAGTTATTCATTTGTAACCTAGAGTTAGAGATCTGTACTTGCTCTGTATTGAGTAACACTGCGAAGTCATGATTGTAGCAGTATTGCTATGATCATGAATGTTCCTCAAGGCCACTTTAATAGCCAGCAGCCGCAATGAGCAAAAGAAGTCTGTTTACCTGCCAATCAACGTGCAAAGAAGTTGATGTTTTCAGCTGTCTCCTGCCAGCAGACAAGGTTGTGACAATCAGGAGGTGCCCTGTTGCAGTGTGACTTGCTCATGGTGGTGGAGGGATGTCATTTTTCTTATGCACTAATTGGCAACTTCTTTGTTCAGTGCAACTGCTGGCTGTTAAGGTGGCCTTGGGGGGATTGTGTCAGGAGACATTACTTATTTAGACATGCATAATGTAGGATATTGATGACTATTTTTTATTTTAGAATAATCCCAAAGCCAACTTCTAGTGAGTAAGGATATTGAAATTAGTGTGACCTGTTTTTGAGGAAACACACAGTTGTGCTATAACTCCACATTTAAGAATTTTTCGAATAGTCAGAATTTAACTTCAGAAATGCATTCAGTTTTGAAATATTGAATTAAATGGAAAGAGTCTTGATGCTTTAGATACAATGATTACTAAAGAGCATCTTTCCACTCCAGTCCTGCAAAGGTGCCTGAAAGAACATGGAAACAAATGAACTCACACAGTCTTAACTGGGTGCTGAGCATCCAGCTTTTCTCTTTGTAATCAAGTCGTGACTCTTGAGGAAATGTTTGATAGCAATGTATGGCATGGCACTCCCACCTAGTGTTGTCTTCTGGATACCCAGATGCCCAGACAAATGTCAGCAATAAGCACCCATGCAGGTGTGAAATCCTACCCCCTTTTGCTGGGTTGAATATGTATTTTAATGTTGGAAATATAAGCAGTGGGGAGAAGAGATCAAGGTGGGAGAAAACCAGGTACTTTGACAGATATGCAAACTACTTCTGACAGCTAAGTACAAAGTTCTGGATGTTTACCATACTACGATCTTCTCCCTACATCCTTAAACAGCCACACCATTATGAGCAAATAAATTCTCTGTGAATTGTCCTTTGCTGTATACTTGCACCCCAGCAAAGATTCAGGTCTTCACATGGACACACTGACAAAAAGTTTTATATAAAATATCAGCATATTGTTTAGGAGAATCACAGCACAAAGCAACTTGCAGGCCTGTAGGGATTCAAGTCCAGAGTATACCTCTGTTTATACCTGTACCTAGTCCAAAGTATACGCCTAGTTATTTCAAGATCTTGAAACAATGAAAATTCACAAAATACATGACTGCCTGTTGTATTAGAGACCTTAATGTTAACATGGTGTAACCTAACTAGGAGACTTACAAAGTGACTCAGCTGCTCTTGGAGCACATAAAATGAGAGCTTTTAGGCCAATAGGGTGGTGAATCCAGTGTAGGTTTTAATCTGAATTTTAAAGGAGCTATTGAGGGTGCTGAACACTTTCCCCAAAATATGCTCAGAACTATAGATAGCACATATATTTTTTCAACTAAAACCCCAAGTGAAAACTACCAGATGTCACTGGAGGGAGTGTTTGAGCCTCTCCTGTCATTCAGCAAAAACCAGCATATAGTTAGTGCCAGAGAACTGGATCTTTGCAGTTCTTCCCTTTGCAGCCCCCATGCCATCTGGAAAGACACTTTGGAGAACTAGGGGCCATAGGCCCTTTCTCTACCGGGGTATTAAAACGGTGCAGAGCGACCTCCAACGGAGGTTGTCTGCATCGTGGAGTGGATTGGGGCGGACTACTTTTCGTAGTTCCGCACCTCAATCCGCTCTGAAGTGACCGTTCAATCCACTCTGAAGTTCCGCACCTCAATCCATACCTCAATCTGCTCTGAACTGGTGGCACAGCGTTTTTTTAAAAACCTCTTTTCAGAAGTTTTTAAAAAGCATGGTGCGCGCAGCCCCATGCAGCTCCGTCACTATGCTTTGGTGCAGATTTGCAGGCGTGCACTAGTGCGTGCCTGCAGATCTGCCAGGGGCGGGCTTCCGGCTGGCAAGCTTCTCCTGTTGGTGGAGAGCCTCTGCCAGCCAGAAGCTGCCATTTTGAATGCTGAAGCTGCCATTTTGGATGCTGGGTCTTTCCGCAGGATGTTGTCATCTTGCATTGGGGAAAGGAGAAGGACGAGACCCAGATGTCAGTTGTACATGATACTGTCCGGGTCTTGACCTTTCCCGTCCTTAGGTGGCACGATTGTGCCGCAAATCAATGACCATCAATCTCACTGCCCTCCTGCCAACCACCTGCGTTTACCCGAGCTGCAGAGGGTCAGGAAGTGCAATGGCTGCACTTCCTGCTCCAGTGCAGCCTGGGACAACACCCGGCTGCGCTGAGGAAGCAAGAGGCATGGCCCTCATGTCTCCTGGATCCCTGGAGGCAGCTGGTGCAGAGGAGAGCACTTCTGTCATGTTCCCCTCCCAGGAGAACTTCTACTGAGATCCCCACAGGACACTGCCGGGATCAGGTAGGGTATGGAAAGGGCCCTAAAAATACCAGATTCCAGATCTTCCTATACCAGTTTTCAGAACAGAAGATAGAGCTCTGCATTTACTTCATGCCTATTTCTTCTCTTTCCATAAGTAATGTGAACATTGTAAGTTCATGGCGGAAAATATTAAAGTTGCTCCACGGGAACATGTTCAACAGGGGGTATTAACTGGTTAACATTTTTTCTAATTTCATCCTCATTCTAAATTCTTATCTCAATAAAAATATGTACAAGATGTAAGCCCTAATTTAATGCTTTTAAGTGTCTGCCTAAGAATTTTATGGAGATTTTGTGTGTGTGGATTTATTGTGTGTAGTGACAGCTGGTGGTTTCCATGTCAATGGGATGGTGAATCCATTCCAGCTTCTTGAAAGTTTAGACTAAAACTTGGAATGAATTTACTACCCAAGTGACATGGGAGCCACCAGCTGCCATTGTTTGTGTGTTTTTGTCTAGTTAACATTTAATTTCTGAAATGTTTTGTAAACTTCAAATTTGTTGTTGTGTGCCAACTTACGTGCTGACTTATCACTTACAACTTATGGTGACCTTAAGGCAAACCTATCATCGAGTTTTCTTGGCAAGATTTTTTGGGAAGTTGCCTTTGCCGTACCTCTGAGGCTGACAGAATGTGACCTGCCTAAGGTCACCCAGTGGATTTTCATGGATGAGCAAGGATTTGAACCCTGTTCTCCAGAGTGCTCATCCAATACGTAAACTACTACACCATGCTTGCTATGTGAATTGCTGTTTTTTTACAAAGTAGATCATGTTGGGTTCCATTTGCCTGACTGATACTTTGTAAGGTACAAGCTGAAATCCGTCACCCTCTTCTTGTTGGCAGGCTACAAACCAGTCAATTAGCCAAAGCATGGAAGCCTAATTTGCCAGTTCTCATGTCAAGTTTGTACATCTGTTTAACTAATCCATGAAGAACTCCTGGAGACAAAATTAAATGTTCTTCACAAAAAAACAGTCTAAAGTAGACCCATGCCAGCTTCCCAGTGAAATTGGCAGGACTGTTTATTCTATTCTGTTCTTTATAATTAATCCATAAAACTGGGCAAAGACGGAAGTGTCATATAAATAATTTGCTGCCAGAAAAAGAAATATGAATGTATAATTTCCCTACACTTCTAACTTTCTCTCCACCATGAACTTAAAATTGAAAAGGAAATTTATTTGTCTGCCTTCTCTTCTCTGCACCCCTTTTAATTTTAGGAACAAGTTCCAGTTCCAGTTTACCATCCAACTCCTAGCCAGACCCGCCTAGCAACACAGCTCACAGAAGAGGAACAAATTAGGATAGCGCTACGAATAGGCCTTATACAGCATCTGCCGAAAGGAGTCTACGATCCAGGAAGAGATGGTTCTGAGAAAAAAATTAGAGAGTAAGTTGCATAAATACCAGTGTTTATGGTAATTTGCCCAGTGGCAGCTGAAGTCCATTGGGCTGGTGGGATAGAAGGCAGGGCAGCTAATGGAAGACACTGCTGGTAGGCACAGAAAATGGTAGCCAGGAAAGGATTCTAGAGGGAGACGGAGGAAAGATCTCCCACTGCACAAAAATGACAAATTGTGACTAGTTTTTTAAAAGTATCATTAAAAAAATATTTAAAAAGAAACAGAGTAGGGTAAGTAGGGCACCAAAATTGCCCCCACATCCCCAACATGCCAGGTTAGATTTTTTTTCCAGTGGGAGAAACATTTTGAAAAATGGAAGCAAGAAGCCACATGAGGGGGAGGGGGCCTCCCAAATACCACATACACACATATCTCTTGTAGTTACTGCATTTTGAGCAACTGCATGAGCCCTTTCTCTAGGTTGAGAAGTAGGATTGCTTCCATTCAAGTCCATTTCTTTTCTGTTCAACTTAGTCAAACATAGGAAACCTGTGGCTCTCCTGATGCTGCTAGATGTAAACTCCCAACAGCTCCAGCAACAAGGTCAATTGTCAGAAAGATGGCAGCTATTGTCCAATAATATCTGGAAGGCCACAGATTCCTCCACACTGGCTGAGGAGGAAAGACTTACTGTGTCACTCTATGAAAATCCTTTGTCTAAGAGCAACTGTGGAGGAGGTAGGGGCAAACTTTAATCTCTGTGCCCTTTGATGGTCTACATCAATGCTCCCATTGTGTCACTTCTGGTTTTGATGCTGGCAGATTTTTGGCCTTTATTGTCTTGCTTTTGAGGGCTGATAGGGGAAACTGGCTAGCCTTTTTGCAATGATTTTGAGCCATGAAAATCTGCTTAAAAAAATATAGTTGGGGGGGCAAGGGGCTATGGGTGGTTCAGGAAGATATCAACATTATATACACAAAATTGTCCCTCTGCCCTCCAGGTTGTCGTTTTTTTAAAAAGGGGGAGAAAGTTGTAGATATGTCTATTTGCTTACTGGTTTCAGTGCTGTCACTCTACAGGATGGAAAAGGCATATGTACTTGCCTCCCATAAATCACAACCCGGGGGTCTACTTGGAGCTGGCTACGCTCAGAATACCTATATCTCTTAACTGAGAGCGAGGGTGCCAGCAAATGTTTTCTCAATTCTTCCAGTTTTCTTTTTTTCTTTTTTCTTTTCCTCTAGGAGACCCAGTCAGAAAGAAACAGGGGAATTAGGTAGAACCTTCCTTCCTATGTTTGGTGTGGGTATATATAGGATCCTGAGCATGCCTGATTTGGAGCAGAGCCCAAGGTCATAAGACAGACAAAAAGGCTGCCTATGAGGTGCAGCAAAGTAAAGATGTGTGGCTTATTGCAGGGTGGTTGAACAACAGAAAACAGGGTAGACATTGTTCCCCTGTAGTCTTAATAATAAATCCCCCCTTGCTTCATCTAAGAAATTGCTGTCATATACTTCTTGAAAATCTAGTTGAACACACATACTTCTTCTTCTCTTACTCAGCATATATTCCTTTCTTTTCTCTTGGTTTTTAATGGAAAACGGTTTTCTTTTCCCAGATGTTTTCTGATATCTTGGGAAGCTTCAGACAAGTCTTTTATGGTACAATCACACTGTCTCATTTACAGAATTTAAAAGAGGACAGGAAGTTCTGGATGGCATCATCTTCCACCCTTCTCCATGTTCCCAACACTTTGGTTTTTTTCTCACCAGAAAATACCAATTATAGAGGAATAGATAGAATAGCAATTTTGCTTGATGGCACTAGGGATGATCCATTTGAAAGCATTCTGAGTATCGAATTTAGAGCCTCACTTGTCATTCCATTTTTCTCACTGCCCCCCTGCGTTCTCATCATCTTTTGCTCAAAAAGCTTATCTGGTATTTTTGCTTTATGCTACAAATTATAAACTCAGACATGCTGCAGGTATTGGCTGAATAATGCTTGTTAAGTATTAACTTGAAATTATACCATATGCTTTTTCAGGAAGATTGCATACAAGATTTTCTTAACAGTTGTCAACTGCTTTAGTCATACAATAAGTGCAGCCATTAAGGTGGCCATTGAGTTTTGATGTATGCACAAACTTTCTGTGAAAGTCTAGCTGCCATGCTGAAAATCACATCTTTCTCTAATGGTTAGTGGTTTTCAAATCCCTTCCAGTTTCTGCTTAATTTTTCTTACAATTCCTAGAGCAGGATTTCAGAGGCCATTTCTGCACTAGACTGTTATAGGGCTATTATTCCAGTTTCAAAATCCTATGGAATCCTGAGGTTTGCAGTTTAGGGAGAGGCCTTTGAGGCTCCTCCCTAAACTGCTAACCCCAGGATTCCATAGGATGTTGAAAGTGGAATAATAGCACTATAACAGTCCAGTGCAGAAATGGCCATAGTCAAAAGATATTTATATTCACTGCTATATGTCCTTTATATTTTAAGTCAGTGGTTCTCAACCTGTGGGTCCCCAGATGTTTTTGGACTTCAGCTCCCAGAAGCCCTGAGCATTGACCATCATGGGTGGGGCTTTTGGGAGCTGAAGTCCACAAACATCTGGGGACCCACAGGTTGAGAACCACTGTTTTAAGTTATACCTGGAAAATAACTATATATCTAATTACTGTTTCTTCACATGGCTCTGAATACTGGTTAGGGAAGCTTCAGCTTGAGGGTAAGAGGTGCCCCATGGAGCCTCCACATTTAGCCCATAGATTCTCTTCCCTGCCTCTTCAATCTTAGAATTGACAAAAGGTCTCCCATTGGTTCGAATGGAAGGTTTTCCTTACTCTAACTGCAGCCCATGTAGTAATTTTGGGAGTAGGTGGGGTTACACATGTGAGGAAAATGTAAATTCTCTCCCTGCTCACATATTACAGGCCCCCATTCAAATTCACCCCACACTCCTGCACAACAATCACACTTGTAAAATGGTTTTTCCAAGGTCTAAGTACAATGTGAAGTAGGAGATGTAGTCCAACAACTTCAGGAGGCCTACAGGCTGCTGAACTCTGAACTGGAGACTCCAGCGTTGCCTGCTGATTTTGTTAAGTGGGCCTACAGAGAAGGAAGTCACATCACAAGAAGTAATGAATGTAGCAGCACACTTCACACCTAGAGAGCTCACTTCTGCTAATCATAATTGGATGTAATAATGCTCATAATGTCACTACTGTTTTGAATTAAATCATGTTCATTAAAATAGCACACAAGTATAAGATAAGTATAGTACCATGGAAGATTTCTTTCTGAAAGATGTCATTCTAAAACCATCTGTTGTTACTGCAACAGGAAGGATGATTATCATGCCACATCTTTGTGGGCCAATTTGGGGGCACATTTCTAGCTGTCAGAGGTGATTTACACAAAGTTGGAAAGTCATGACTTTAAAGAACTTCCAACATGGAGTGTGTTTGCTTGTTTGCTTGTTTTCTGTCCCTCCTTTCTCTCTGCCTGGGATTCAAGGTGGTGATGATGATGATGATGAAATAAATAATTATTTATTATTATCATTAGTTATTATTTTGTTACTACTTTATTCAATGTCTGCTTTTCTACATGGCCCAAATCATTACAACTTTGAAGTTTTATTATATAAAACAATTCCAGAAAACCACAAAAATGGCCACAGCAAACTCAAAATGCACGCATGCTCTTGTTCGCTGCTTGAAGAAACCCAGCACTTACTGTAAGATAGTATCCTTCTTAGAACCTAAGTGCCACACAGTATTACAAATGTTTAATTTCTCCAGAAATCTTCATGTGGTTTAATTTTAAGATAAAGGAGTGAAGGGTGGTAAAGTGATAAGGCTAGCATGATGCTAAACCCATAGAGTTATATAGGAGGTCTACAGATGGGAAGTGCAATCATACACATGCCTGTTCAGAAGTAAGTCGCATTGGACTGGGTCACAAAACTTCATGGAATGGAATTTTGTAAACTGAATGAACCTGCAGCTAAAAGTCAAGAAGAGGGTTTCTTATGTTTGTTCTATCCACTCTGCCCCCCATTTTCTCTGGAATTTTAGGGGATCCTGTAGAACAGTGTGCAAAATGGTACTGGGGGCTACAGGTGAATCATTGAATTGCCCAGCAATATAGCTATTGGTGGGGACAAAATCAGCCCCATCCTCATGAAATTTCCCTCCAGTCCTCAAATTTGTAGCATTGTGGTAACTTAAAACTTCAGTTGAGCATTTAGAGGCAGAGATTAGGCACCCAAAGAAAAGGGACAGGCAAAGTACAGAAAAAGGGCACAGCAAATGTTAGTGTCCTAGGTGTGCATGATTTTCAGTGTTTCACTCTCTACAATGCCAAAAATGTTGTACTGAAGAGAGATTTCATTCGAGAGGCAATGCCCTTATTTGCCCCCAATGCTACACCACTTGCTCCAGTGGGAAAGCTCTGCTGAATCCCAGTGTATTTACTCCAGGTAAGTGCATATACGACTAAAGTCTTAATTGGATTAAATTTTGGAGGATCTAAAGATTTCAGGCTATTCTTATGGTTTCAGCACAAAGAAAGAATAATGACTGATTTTCCCTTTCTTTCTGGAAATATCAAATCTGGCAGACCTATCCACAGTATTACACAGAACAGACATGTTCCTTGACAAGAAAAGCAATGAAGTAAAGAAGGTACTCTTTAAATTAGCAAGGTTGGAGATGAATTTCAAATGGGTCACTAACTGAAAAGTTAGGAGAAACCAAATTGGCTCTGAGTAGCTCATGGATGTGCACGCACCCTCAAAAGGAAAAGTCCCTACAACAAATGTAATAAACCAAAAAATATTTAAAACTGCTTGAATTCAAAAGAATCTAAAATTTGAAAAGTACAAAATAAGGGGAATCTTTCTTCAGCTATGGTGTAATCTTTATTATCTTAATGAAAATATGCAACTTATTTTACAACATAGTCCTGCACATGTTCATTCACTTGTCCTCATATATACAATAAAGCTTGTTCACAGGTAACTATGCAGAGAACAATTGCCTTGGTAGATTATATTAAACTAGCATATATACCCAGCGTTGCCCAGGATTTTATTTTCTCACAGGTAATACTTGTTAGAAAGATTTGAAATCCTGTGTCTCTAATTCCCCAAACTGTCTTGTCCAGTAATGTAGCTTTTCCCTGTATTCCCCAATCCAATCTGTATTCAGAGTTATTAACATACACAGGTTGAGTTTCTGAGGGAATGCAGTGTCCTCCTTCTTGCTGCTAGGCCTGGGCTCCAGAGCAACTGGCCAGACCTAAGAGCTCTCTGGCTGAGAATTCTAAAGGCCCCTCCCTAAACTGCAAACCCCAGGATTCCATAGAATCTTCTCAGGCAGCCAATCATACTAGGTCTTCGCCTGACACAGACAAACACACAAATTTTGACTTTTATGTAGTAGATATAAATAAATAATATTAACTGATATTTGAGGCCCCATTTGTGAAAGATTTACATTCATTTAAAATTAATTAGGGAGTGCATTTTAGCAGAATTGTACCAAAATTCTATCACTGTTCTACCAGAATATTCTACAGTTCCACCAAATTGTAGCAATTTGGAAGTTCAGCATTTCT
Organism: Iguana delicatissima; assembly: GCA_948472985.1. NCBI lineage: Eukaryota > Metazoa > Chordata > Lepidosauria > Squamata > Iguanidae > Iguana > Iguana delicatissima. Next base: position 427,667 of record CAOKZL010001471.1, on the reverse strand, counting down.
CTTCATGCTTTTATGGAATTTGGACTAGTTGCCAGTTAATAATTCAGCTGAATTCAAATTTTCTGCACTTTCTTTTCCTTTTCTCTTCTAGGTGTGTGATCTGTATGATGGACTTTGTTTATGGGGACCCTATCAGATTCCTGCCATGCATGCATATTTACCATCTGGACTGTATAGACGACTGGTTGATGAGATCTTTCACATGTCCTTCCTGCATGGAGCCAGTTGATGCAGCATTATTGTCGTCCTATGAGACTAACTGAGCCAGAGCCTCCCTTCTAATCTGTTGAGGAGAATATCCAGTTTGATGGGTTTTATCCTTTGTCATTCTGCCCAAAGAACCACAGATTAGGAAATAAAATCATGCACAATAAAACCTTGTTTCTTAACAATCAAAGAAGAAAAAATCCTGAATAGTTGCAGGTATTGACAGAGAGAAGGAGAAAGAAATATTTTTTAGGGGATGTAGGAGTAAGTAGGACTTTTTTTTTTTTGGTAAATCCTTGATTCAGTACTTAAAAAATAGTTTTACTCCTTAAGAAAGGTCTGTTAGCACATCCATCCTGAGGAGTTGTACAATGAGTAATAGTAGATGTTAAAGACACAACTGCGTGGACACAAACCACCAGGAAGTTCTTATGCTTAAGCATCATTGAAATTAATCAGAGTGCTACTATGAGAAAGGAGGTGGTGATGGGGAATGCTCAAGTATGCATACTACTTTAAAGGAAAAGAAAGGGGTGTTGAAGTATCCCTTCTCCTAAAGAAAATGGCAAGTTCTGCCTTGCTTGCTTCGCAAGTTTCCTGGTATTTGGGTCAATGCTCTACTTACAAGAAACCCAAACAACTACATTTTATAACACTGGCACAAAAATAGTTTTAAGCTTGTTTGCACAGTTCTTTTTTTATCCATAAGAAATGGAATCCATTTTGCCTTAGGTCTTTTTAAATAATGTATTCTTATGTTTGGGCTGGCTCTATGCTTGAAAACCAGTTTATTTATAACCTGTTATAAAAGTGCTATATTTGTTTGCAGTTGGGATTATGTGGACTTCAAAAAAGATCTCCTAGCTTATAGGCAAACTTGAGATGCACTATCTCTTTTCTATGTGACATTTTAATGTGAGGGTATTAAAAAAAATCAGAAGGCAAACCAGCGTTTATCTTTCTAAATATCTCTTTCACTGTTTCCTTTCTGCCTAAATAGCTTGCAGAACTCAAATATTGAAACTGGTTTTACATTTGTCATGTTAAAATGAAGCATGGTGCTGATGAAGTCAAGATAAAGATTACCTATCACAAACACACAAAGTTTGTTTCCAGTTTCTTCCTTCAGAAAATGTTATCTTGGACCATATAAAAAGGATGCTGCATCTCTTATTCCTGTAGTTCCTAGATTCTTAAGACCACACTGTATTTCAGTCTCTGTATTAAATGTATCTTTTGTATTCTGCTGGCTGGTATAGCAGTCTATACAGCAGATGTGAAAAATCTATATTTTATGTTTTGTACAAAAACCTCAAAATTCGTATTTGGCACAGAACTGCATAGGGGCGATCAAGGAAGCTATCCACAGCTGGTGAAGGCTGTTCCGAGTATTTACTTTTTTGAAATGGAAAAATAATACCTGGTAAACAGTCATACAAAGAAGGTGTAATTGTAAAGAAATATTTTTTTATCCACTCAGCATGTGGGTTTTTGTCCTCTTAAATGTTCTTTTATGTAACTTTTATATATTTGACTCAAAGCCAATACATTGCAAAGTCTTTTAGTTTAGCATGAAATGCAGGCTCCAGTTAACTGCAGTATATTGAGGATTGTTTTTGGTTGATTACATGATTCTAAGAAATGTATTTAAACAAACTACTCCACTGAAGACTGTATGCTTAACAGTATAGAGCAATGACATGTCAAATAATTTCTACAAGATTACTTAGTAGAATGCAGAAACCTACATAATGTCTTACTTGTTTTCCTGCTGAAAAGGGCACTATAGATTATTGTTCAAATGCCTCAATGCACATCCCCATGTGTACACCAGTGTATACACGCTGATCTTATGAGGACAGGCTTTCTTGTTCATTTTGATGGACAGGACAGACTGAGGATGCTCAAAAGTATTCCTGTATACCTGGAATAGATCATTGAATTGGGGTGAGACAGTTAACCATGAACTCCAGATCAGCTTGTTACATTTTAAAGGGTGCATTGATTGCAGAAGAAAATAGTTTAAAGTAAGTAGTCTTAGGACGATTTGCATTTCTGCAAGCAACCCTTCTCAGTCTCCCAGCCCTTAATTCTATTGTTCTCAGTTGCAGGAAGTAAATTTGAGAGAGAAAGAAATGAAGTTGTGCAATATTTTCATAGTAAACCATCTTACCATTTCATTTGTTGTTTTCCATAAATGTTGATGTCTATCTTGTCAAGTATTGCCAGACTCTTCTTCTGGTTTACCTTGAATTGTTAAACTGGCAAATGAACAATTTTTAAACACCTTTTCATGTTCATTGTTGTTTCTTCCAAGGCCCACAAAATAAGGGGGAGGAAAGTGCTATGACAAAGTATATTGTTAGTTTTCAGAGTTTTAAGGTACTTTTTATAGATTATCCTTTGAACTTCTTATTTTTATTAAGCTATTTAATAAAATACAAATGATTCGCCTTAGAAGAAACTTTCAGAAGAACATACTAAAATGTTCCTGAGCCTACTCACTGGTGCTTCACATTGGCTGTATTGTGGCCGCTGATTCTAAAATACCAAACCAAATTTAAATAAAAAATATTTTAAAACTCATTTCTTCATAACAAACCTACATACTCTATTCTGTACACATTTACATATTTTTACTGCAATGGCAGATCACTGGATAAAATCAGATTATCTTATTCACTAAGCATAGTATATTGTATGTGCCTTCCAGTTGCCTGTCAACTTATGGTGAATTTAATAGAGTTTTCTTAAGTAGAAAATAGTCAGAGGTGATTTGCCTTTATATCCAACAGTACCTGGTATTCCTTGGCTGTCTCCCATCCAAGTACTGGTGCTTTGTGGGTATTTAAACCCTGCCAAATATGGTAGGAAGCAACAAATTCTGCTGTACTTAATTCATCATGTAGCATTCTTCATTTGGGCTAATTTCTTTCTGAAGCAGTTTGCAACAGTTTCTTCAAAACTGAAATGGCTGTTGGGTGTACAGTAGGATCCCCATATCCACGAGGGATTGGTTCCGGAGCCCCCGTGGATACTGAAATCTACAGATAATAGTGAATGCCCTGTCAACACTCCCAAAAAATGATTTTAAAGTACAGTTCTCCTGCAGCAGTGTGCGGGGGTGGCATTTGCTGAGTCCCTGCACGCCCTGGGGCCTGAGCTCATGTGGGCACCCATGATCAGGCCCATAGCAATATGTAGGGCTGGTGTTCGCTGCCTCCCTGCATGCCCCAGGGCCTCCGCTCATTTGCTCCAGCCAGTAGGGGTGTACAGAGTGGGTGATTGCCCGTTCTCTGTAGGCCTGCTTCCACCACCCATGCGGGCACACTGGTTCCAGCCGGCAGGAGCATGCAGAGTGCGCAAATGCCCATTCTCAGCACACTCACCACTGCCATCCATGCGAGCATGCTGACTCCAGCCATCATGAGTGTTCAGAGTAGGCGATTTCCTGTTCTTTGCATGCCTGTTGCCAACCACGGACAATTGAATCAACGGATAATGAATCCATGGATATGGGGGTCCTACTGTAGATACTTCCATTATCCATTATTGCTGGACAAGCTGGACCCAAAGGTACACCCACTGCAACAGTATCAATTAGAATGTCCATCCCACCAACAGGACTTCAAATCCCACAAGAGCTCTGCATTTATTTCCCAGCTCCCAGAGCTATTACAACCTGGGGAGGGTGTGGAATGACATCAGGGACCGGGCTCTGCAAGGATGCACTTGCTTGCAGTTTGGAAGTCCCACAGATGACATAAACATAGGCAATAACTGCAGCTGGGTGGACCAGTTGCCCCTTTTCTTTTTTTCCTCCACTGTAAAGCTGTTCCTGGGGAGTTTTCTCTCCTCATAGAATGGGTTCCAGGCCTTCAGGAGTCCTGCTTTTATTTACAGCTCCATCCAAGATATATTTACCTATAACTCTCCAAAAGGATTTAGATTCAGCAATGACATTTTCTTCAATTGTGCTGGAGGCCCAGTCAATAAGAATGGTATTTTGAAGTGAAAAAGAAATACTGTATACATCAAGTTGAACAAAAATATTTAATATTATAACCAATAGACGATGAGCAAAAGGTCTTAGGCTTTTAATTGCATTACATGCATATTCTATATCAAGTCAGAATATTCTACATCCAGTCAACAGTCTACAGTGCACTGTATTTATCTTCCCTAGTAGAACTGGCACACCCCTACTTTCTGTCCCTCTACAGTCCATATTCTCTGAAACTGAATAAATATTCAGTAATTGATCTGAATTTTTGCAAGAAAGGTAGCAAGTCTTATTCTTAGAAAGTGTTCCCTGGTTTACATAAACTGTACTGAATCAGACCAAACACTCCCAGAATGCTCCTGGCTAACCTTAGATTAGAAAGAAAAATCCTATGTGACATCTGTTTCCCTTCTCTATGGACACTCAAGAAAGGTAAAACATGAGATAGCAGTGATCCATTTGCCACATGCAGCACCTGGATCGGGGAAAGAACAGGTGCAACACTCACTTGCCCTTATGGTTGCTCATTCAGCTTTGTGAGAACTATGGTTGTGTAAATGACACCCAGTTGATTTGAGATGCCTGGCTGAAAAAAAAAGGAGCAACTTCTTGACTGAATGCTTGCAGAACACATGAAAGAATCATAATAGTGTTATGCATTCCCCAGTCTAAAATGATGTTGTTAGTTCAAACACCAGAGCCCTTTCATACAACAAAATTATAGCACTAAACTACACTTTAATTGCCATGGTAGTGCCCTATGGAATCCTGAGGTTTTCAGTCCAGTGAGGCACTAAAGGAGCTCTCTGGTTGAGAATTCTGTATTCCCTTCCCTAAACTACAAATCCCAGGATGTTGCCACAGCAGTTAAAAGTTGAATCGTGCACTGTAACTGTGTAGTGCAGAGCTTTTCAAACTGTGTGTTGCAATATGTTAATCGTGTCAGCTGCAGTGTGTGTGTTGCGTGAATATAACATGTGGAGGGGTAGTGGCAGGCCAGGTCTAGGTGGAGGGGCTGCCTCTCCTGCTGCCACTGCCCTGGGCTGAGGAAGACTGCTGAGGGCAGCAGCAGTGGTGGGCCAGGCTCTGGTGGAAGGGCTGCCTCCACTTACTGAATTACTGTGTTGCGAAATGATGCATGTCTAAAAAGTGTGTCATCAACATGAAAAGCTTGGAAAGCTCTGGTATAGTGTGAAAGGACCAAAGGTGAAGAGTGAACTGCATACTTCTGCCGCCCAAAGCAGTTCTGTCAGCAGAAACAGGAAGTGGACATTCCTTCTTCCTAGGAAACCCAATGGCCCTCAATATCTGCTCTGGAAAGAAGGAAATGCTTCAAAGAAGATCTTTGGATAGACCAGAAGAGAAGAACAAAAAAGACCAGGTGTTATAGAAGGGCTGCAGAGGTATTCTTCCTTCCTTCTTCTACTGACAAAACCACTTTTTCCATGGAAGGACGCTGCAGGATTGTGTCTTTTGTACAGTAAAATATCTTGCAAACATTCACAGTGCCCACAGCATAGTCTAGCTCATGTGCCATTCTTGGATAAATAAAATGAATAAAGAGTCAGTAAGGTGTAATGTTGAAAAGATCCAATTCTTTTCACGTTGTCTAAATACGGCTTTTCTTCCAGAAAGATATTCAGGTTTAATTACATCTTTTTTTCTTGATCTATAATACATGTCTCATTGTGACAAGGGACCAACATCATGCAGCTACATAATTTCTCTGTACCAGTACTTTGTTAGCATCTTCAATATTAATAGAAATCTGGTAAAAGAGAGAAACAGAAAGTATCAGTTGATATGGACTCCCAAAAATGACCAAAAAAGGTGGAGAGGGAGAGAGAATGACATGGCTGGAAGTCCATTACCGATTTCGAAAAAGCTTTTTAAATGTTAAACAGAGCAGAAGGCCTTTGCAACCTTTCTGAAAGGTAAGTCCTGCTCATAGAGGCTTCTTGGAAATTTGAAAGAAGCAAAGCCTACAAACACAGCCTTGTCAGATTTCATGTGATAAGATTTCATGTGACAGATTTCCACTTAGCCCACTCCTGATTTCAAACACTGTTGCGATATCTATCTATGAATGAATCAGAATATGATTTGGTCCTTCCCTCATTATCAGGAAGATGAATATCAAATATTAAAGCTCAATTTAAATTTAGGCTCAAATCCTATAGATACATTACACTTAACTGAAGAAGTTAAGTTAGTCTCAACTAGCATCTATTACTGAAGGGTGAGTCAACACATAGGAAAATCCCACTGATTCAATGGGTCTACCCTAGCCAGGAGCAACAACAGGATTTAGGTTATTGTTTCCACATTTATGGAAGACGAAGGAAGCAAGGACAAGGCAAGAAGACTTCTGGAGCTGAGCTGCCTATTCCTCAAGTGCACAGCTTCCTGGGTGCAGTCCTTGAAGTCAAAATGTTCTAGGAAGGTTGCCTTGACAATTGGCTGTGTCATGGGAGAGGCAATTGTCCAGACCATGCTTCCCAGAGCACCTTGTCTCCAAGGACCTTGACGATCCCCACAAAGCCATGCAAGGGAAGAACAGGCTTGAAGCCATCAGTCTTTTCTTCCTGTTCCTAATGATCCCTGTCTTTAAGCCCTGTCTACAGTCTATAGGATTTGAGCCCTGTCTACAGTTTCACTCACGGTCTTTTGATTCTGGCTGTCTTCTACCACTGTTGGCATAATTACACTGGCAGATTAATTCAAGAGGATCTTGAATCCTTATAGTGTAAACTGTACATACAGTTTATCCTCTTGATCAAGAGGATAAACTATATGTACAGTTTAACAAAAACCTTAGAAAAGAAAGTCAAGTTCAGAAATATGACCTAGGGGAAAGAAGTAAGTTTTTTTAGTGCTAATTCATCCATATTGTAAAATTGAATATATTTAGTGCTAAACTTAACAGAAGAAAAACATTTCAAAGAATTGCCTCTAGTGTCTTGTGCCAGTCTCAGCATAACACAAGATCTCTTTTTAAAAGCCAGCATTACAAAACTACAGTTTCAACTGAATGAACACCTTTTGCTGAAGAACATTTGGCTTGGTGCAAAGCAGCTTGAATTCTGAAGTGTGTTCTTGTTTCCATGGAATAATTCTTGTAATTTTGCCTAAAATGAAACAGATAGTTTGTGAAAGGCCTATATCAAAAGAGCTTTCTCATTGCCTTTGTACCGCTGCATTAAACAGAAGAATTTTAGACACAGGGGGGATTTTCTTCCCAAATTCCTTTGTTGCTTCCTCTAAAAGCAAGACTCAGTAGAACAATACAGCTCTTTGTTACTTGTTTTTTTCAATACTCAGCATTTATCAGTGAAAAAGTATTCTCAAGACTTAATCCTTCCACAACAAACACAAAAAGCAATCTCACATATCTCTTCTCAGAGGCAAGTCTCATTATTCTCACTATGCCTTACTCCCAAGGAAGTGGAAATAGAGAAGTGTAGTACAGCACTGCAATCCTAAGTATGTCTACTCAAAAATAAGTCCCACCAAGTCTGACAATTGTATTTTCATGTGTATTTTCAAGTGGCATTTACCCATAATGCCAACAAACTCTAAAACTTGGCATTTATGGAAGCAGCCTCACATTCTTTCACAGTTAGTGCCAGATAAGAAAAGAAATCTAAAATATCGTCCTTTACTGTTAGGATGCAAAATACAGCAAGAGGGTATGCTGGAGCAGAAATTAAAAAAATGAGAAACCCCCCCACAAAACCTCAGGTATTATAACTGAACACTAAGTTGTCCTAACAACATCTGAAGCTGTCTGTTTTTGATTAACACCCTCAATCTGTCTAGACCAGTCTAGAAGACCTGAGTGGCTGTAGATCATCAGGATGTTGGGAAGGGTTTTCTTATTTTTTTATTTTTTGTTCACTTTTTCTCTATGAAAGTGTAAGTATGGATGGCCCTGGTCTTTATGGGAAGTACGTGTGGCTCTGTATAGATTGCCACAACATAATAAGGCTTCTTTGGTTACAGGGTAGTGCAGGGCCTTTTCTGCTGTGACCACCAGGTGATTGTACTGAGACATCTTCCTGATTATTTTCCTGACTAGTAATATTACCAATTACCCCTTGCTTTTAAAATAATAGCTTTCTGATGATGATAATGATGACGATGGTGATGGTGATGATGATGATGATGATTTTATTTTTAACTATTGGCTTTACAAGTAAGAACTGGGATTTTGAACTGGACTCTACAACAAACTGGAAAACAGTGCCATTGGTATAAGATTGGTGTTGTGTGATCTACATAGTACACATCAGCAGGTAACCAACTATATTTCCCACTAGCTGAAATTTCTGCTTCATTCAGCGCACTAGACACCCAGGCCTAAATACTTTTGGTATTCTCAACCAGAGTAGAGCCACTGAATCACTGAATCAGAAGGAAGCTTTGACTCAGTTCAAAAATAGTGTAAGTACAGAGGTAGATACTCCATGTCCGAGCTGAGTTACTATAATGTTTTTTTTTTCTTTCTTTAACATTGCAGTCAAGAGAGCCTGTGGGACTAGGCACAAAGGAAACATACACAAGACTGCACTGAGGAAAAAACAAAATATTCCTGATGAAGAAAGCCGTAGCAAAGTGAAAACAGAAAGATAGCATGAATTAGCCCCAACACAGTGTAAATTAAGTCTTTGTTGAGAAACCATAAAAAGGCTCTCTATTCCCTAAATATCATTTCGCCAAGTGACAAGAGCATTTCACTTGAAGATCTGAATAGTCCTCCATTCCCCCTTTCCCAAGGGAAAACAATCCTTTCCTTGGATTAACAGTCTCTAAAATGGGATGGGTAGAGTAGGCAGAGTTTCTTTTTCAGCCTGAGAATTTTCTGGCTGCACATGGCACCTAGTCCACAGAGCCCAGGAGAAACCCTGAGCCACTGCAGATCTGGTTGTCATTCAAAGCTGGAGACTGTGGGTCACTGCAAACCTAAATCATCATTTAACAACATCAAGAGAAGGTGTGAGCTTCAGTTCAAGCACAGGCAAGCTTGAAGGGGCTTGCCCCCTTTGAATTGAAGCTGCTCTCATAATTTGGGTGAAATGCTTGCATATTTCAGCATCACCACCTCATATCTAATTAGGAAGCACAAGTGGGCGCACCAGCAGGCTTACTTTGCTGTTTCCAAGATCTTTATCGCTTCTTCATTTTTGTCTTGGTCCAGATATAATAAAGCAAGTTCAAGTAGGGCATTTGGAATTAAATAATGATCATACTTGATCTTCTTTTCACTGCAGATTAAAGAAGGAAAAGCAATACCAATGTAATGAATAGCAACAGTTCTAAATGTGATAAAAGAGTAAAATCATTAGAGATTGATAAGAACTAATTCAGATTGTGTTAGTGTATCCTAGGCTGTTAAACAGTCTCCATTCTGGCACAAAAATACATCCTGTAGCACATCACTTAAGTTTCAGACTCCTCAGTTCAACACAACTTCCAGAGCGCTTGATAAATGGAGCCACGTTGCAGGCCTGGGGTAGTTGGATGTCACCTTTTCAGGACAAAAAGTCAATAGAGAGGTCTCCTGTATTCCTCCTTCCTGTGTGTGTGTGTGTGTGTGTGTGTGTGCACGCACACTTTCAAGTCATCTGTCTACTTCTGAAAACTCCATGAACTTCATAGGGTTCCTCAGGCAAGGAACACTCAGATGGTTTGCCATTGCTTCCTCTGAATATAGCTTACAGCACCTGTTATTTTTAGTTGGTCTCCAATCCAAGTACTAAACAGGGCTGACCTTGCTTAGCTTCCAAGATCAGACAGGATCTGGTGCCTTCAGGGTAGTACTTCAGAAATGTAACATTTAAACTGGAGCACACCACTGTTGTTCTTGTTGCTTCTGCTGCTGTTGTTTTTATGTGCCTTCAAGTTGTTTCCAACCCATGGCAAACCTACCACGGGGTTTTCTGGGGCTAAGAATGTATGATGTGCCCAAGGTCACCCAATGGGTTTCCACAGCTGAGCAGGGAATTGAATCCTGATCTCCAGGGTTATAGTCCAACATACAAACCACTACACCAGACTAGCTTTCTAGGAGCATGCCATGTTTGGCAGTAAATATGACTACTACAATCTTACAATCTGGTTTGGGCAGGCTGCAGAGTAAAGGACATCCAACATTTAAACACTTAGACAAGTACTCTGATTTAAACGTTATGTTCTAAGACAAGGAGAGGTGGAATGTATCTCCAAGTCCAGTGTTAACACTGTGAACTTCCTCACTGGGGAAAAAAAACAGAGCATAGCCAGGCCTATCAATAGGTAGTCAGAGTGCAAATGGATTTGTACTTCTCCAACATATGCTTGAAAGGAGTATTTCTTATGTGTTGAGCAAATTTTTGCATAGGCAACACACTAATCAAAAACAACATGATGATCCTGATGATGAGCAAACAGGCCAATTAAGGAAGCAAATTACACCAGCAGCCTTCTGTAGTTTTGTATATGTGATACAATATATCTCTTATGAAATTCACTGCTAAAGGTTACCCAAATCATTACTGCAATCTACACCATGCAGGCTCAACATATACTGCTTATGCTGATGTACACCATGAGTTGTAAGTTTCTGGGAGAATCTGTGTGAGATCACTGTGTTTCCCTCTATGAGCACTTACCAGTGCTGGCAAGCACTGTGCCACATAGTACAAATTTTGGAAGTACAGTCTGCCCACTTTCTTTTACACTCTGAATTGTCAGAGCTGCAAGTTGGGAATGGTACTGGGAAACAGGCACATACATCAATGCTCTTATTGAGACAGAGACTGATGGTACACCTTTGCATCTATATCCATAGCTATTTTCTTTTCATAATCTATATAACTTGCACATTCAACTATACAAAAATATGTTGAATGAGCCTTAAAGACATGAATAGTTTTTCATGCTGTCCATTTATAGAGCATGAAATTCTGTTCCAAGATTTCAGTAATTCAGAGCAGTTATTATTGGCTCCCTTTGCAAAGCTCTACACTGCTACCTCATTGTGGTGTGGAGATGATCCCAGGATTCTGAAGGATCTGCCAGCAAAGTGCAAAGCTCTGGTGGATTCTACCAAGCTTGCAAGATTTCCTCTATGGCCTTAGCAGAAGAATATCCAAGAAGCAGCCTGGCCAAGTACAAAGAGGCTCTTGACCAGATGATTGCCCACTGGGTGACGAATTATTTACAGCAGCTATGAACATGATGGTATTGGATATTCATGATGTACATCAGTTGAGGGACCACAAAATATACATACAAAATGTACATGGTATTAACAGTATTTGTTAGCATGCTAATACACTTACTTGATACTTACTTGAAGTGAATGTAAGTAAAATGGTCCTCTGCCTCTGAAATCTTGCCAAGGTATTTCAGGCATAAACCTTTCAGCAGCTTTATCACACATTGGTCATCAACAAGCATATCTGTGGCTGACAAAGCAAACAAAAAGGAATTTTGTATAGTAAAATTCTCTCATTTTGAAAAGAAGAGAAGGAAAGGCACTGGAGGACATACACATTCTGTTCACAATTTTCTCATTGTTTCAATGCAACATTGGATTATCAGTGGTGCAACTGGAACAAATGTGGCTAACAGCTAGACGCTGCTCTGACAATCCACCCACCCCTCCCACTTTTCTAGTTGTTGTGTGCCTTCAAATCATTTCCAGCTATGGCAACCCTATCACATGGTTTTCTTGGCAAGATTTGTTGTTGCTATTGCCTTCTTTTCAGGCTGTGAGAGTGTGACTTGCACAAGGTCACCCAGTGGGTTTTCATGGCTGAGTGGGGATCCCCAGGTCTCCAGGGTTCTAATCCAAAACTCAAAACACTATATCATGCTGGCTCTACTTTTATATTTAAAAGAAGAAACGTTCCTGGGCAAAGGGATGGATAGATCTGCTCAACGACTGGTGGTATTTACAAGCCATCCGCACTCCACTTCCAAGCTGTGGAGTCAGTGAAGAGATGACAGCATGTGGAAGTTGCTGCCTCTGAGGCTTTCGCCTCTGTCATATCATCTGGGAAAAAGGCAGGGGAGATGCTTAGAGTTGTTTCCACTGTCATGCCTGAAAGTGGCGGGCTCTGGTCCCAAGGAGGGCTTCTCTCTGCCTCACACAGCTGCTGAGCTCAATCTGCTGCAGCACAAAACCAGTCCTCCAGTGAGAGAGCTAGAACACGCGCACAAAGAGAGGCCTGCTTTTAGAACAGCTCCAGCATGCTAGCCACCTTAGTCCGGCCTTACCTAAATAAGAAGGTCTAGAAACCATGCCCTATGAGGAATGGCTTAGAGAGTTGGGTATGTTTAGCCTGGAGATGAGAGGGTTAGGCAGTGTCATGGCAGCTATGTTTAAAGATTTGAACGGATATCATATAGAAGATAGGGCAATCTTACTTTCTGCTCCTCCAGAGACTAGGATCTGAAGCAACAGATTCAAACTACAGGAAAAGAGATTCCACCTAAACAATAAGAAGAACTTCCTCACAGTAAGAGCTGTTTGACAGTGGAATATGCTGCCTCAGAGTGTGGTAAGAGTTCCCTTCCTTGGAGGTTTTTAAACAGACATTAGATAGCCATCTATCAGGAATGCTTTGATTATGTATTCCTGTATGGCAAAGGATTAGACAGGATAGCCCTTGTGGTCTCTTCCAATTCTATGATTCTAAGAAACATACACGCTATATGGTCAAATGTGAGCATAACTAAGGAGTATGCAGACACTCCAAATATCTGATTATTTGAATTTTGGGCTATTGTAATTTGGGAGAATATAGTGAAATATTCCAATGTGGCCACAGCAGTCTTTGAAATACAGCACATGAGTTAGATGTAGATAAGGTTTAACACAACATATGTCGGAGAGAAATAAAAATTGATAGAAAAGAATAATTGTGATGAGAGTTTATGACAGTATTGTGAAACATACAATCATAATCACCACTACTTTGATTTCCATTGTTTGTTCCTTGCTGAGGGAGGATTTTGTTGTGGAATTTTACTACTGAATGGAACTGATTCTTGGCACTTGAGACAACACCAAGGGGAAGTGCTTCAGAAAAAAAACAACTGCAATAGACAAATGCCAGCATGCAAGAGAAAAACTAAAATCTAAGTTTATTTTTAAAGGGGGTGGGTGGGATAGTGTGTACTTGTTGACTCAGGCTGTTCCAAATAAAATCTCAGAAATGATTGTGAGGGAAAGGAATGAGAGAAGAGAGAGGAGAAACAAGCATGCTGAGTCATGCAAGGAAAAGAGAAATTGCTGACAGGTGGCTCCAAAAATAGTCTGGTAAGATGGTGGTTGTTCTTATTTGCAATGAGCATCCAGACAACTGCAGCAGAGCATCAGATTTTAAAGTCTGACCTAAATTGGCTCTAGGCAAGTTCTTACGCCTTGCTTGCCTGCAGTCTTATAGTTCTGGGTTCCTCTTTGCTTCAGTTGCTCATGAAAGCAATAGCTGCTTCACATGATAAGAAACTTCCTACACAGGCAGCCTTTTATAAGAAGTTGCAGGAAGGCCAGTGCAGCATAACTCAGTGATATTGTTTAAGGATCTAAGAAAGTCACTTACAGGTTTGCAAAAAGGCCCCTGGGACCTAAACGAGGGAGGGGAGAGAATATGGAAAGAGTGCTTCCTAGAGCAGTGGTTCTCAACCTGTGGGTCCCCAGATGTTTTTGGACTTCAGCTCCCAGAAGCCCTGAGCATTGACCATAGTGACTGGGGCTTCTGGGAGCTGAAGTCCACGAACATCTGGGGACCCACAGGTTGAGAACCACTGTCCTAGAGAGAGTCTTTCAGATGTTCAAAAATGGGGTGTGTTAGGCATAACCTCCAGTATTTCACAGATGAAAACCAGGACATATTTGGCCAATCAATGTCAAAGTGTGGTCAAGATGGCAAAAGTTATTTTATGAGAAATAACATGCAAGTTAGAAGAGGCTGCAGCAGTTTGCTTTTGTCTGACCCTACTGGGAAGGGCAAGATTTTCCCCTCTCCTCTCCTCTCCCTTCCTGAATTACGTTTGCATTTTGAACTCAATTTGCAGCAACTGAAGTAACCTGAAGACAAAGGGGGAAACTGGGAAGAGCAGGGAGAAACTGGGACATTTCAAAGGCAGCTTAAAAAAAGGGACAACAGAGGATTATTTAGGACTGTTCCTACCACATCAGACGAGTTGGATGGTATGGTGTTAGGGTGCTGAGCATCTGTACTGGAATCCTCAGGGCTGCATGAAGCCAATGAGCCCAGTCAAGTTTATCTAAATAAAACTACTTTCAATTTTGCCCTGCTATCCTGCCTTTTATGTCCTTCTGCTGTCTGTGGGCTACTCATATCCGCTGTCTTTCAATTGTCCTTCCCTACATGCATACGAACGGTAGCTCCCTTAAAGGAACGACTGTCAACCTCTCTCTCAGCACAAACACTGAAGTCAGTAGATTTATATCAGGAAAAGCAGACAACCAAGATTACACCCAAATCTAACTCTAAACAGTTGCAAATACATTCCTAGACACAATGAATACTTCTTCAAATTAGCACAAATAAGGTAAAAAAGTTGTAAAGGGGAAGAAGAACTAGAGCAAAGCAACAGTAAAATAAAGCTACAGTATTTATTACCTGCTCTCCAATACATAATCTCACCACTGACTAAAGAAAGAAAAATTGATGAATAGGTTTAACTGCCTTGGACTCCACCACTTCTCCAACTGGTTGCACTCTCTACATTGCTGCACCTTCTGAAATTAGACATGAGTTACCTGGGCATTTTTCCAGAGCTGCTTCTGCATTTGCTAAGGAGTTCAAAATACCTTTAGTCAGATCAGGACATTTTCCAATGACTGCGTAGCCATTCCAGATATACATCATTTCCTAGAAGTGATTAGGGAAGAGAAAACAGACAGATGACAGTGGAGAGAACAGGGGCCTTCAACCAAAAGGAGTTGCTAGTTAGTTAGTTAAAATATACTTTAAATAATCAAAATACTTCTGTAAATAGTTATGTTTGAAACACAGTCACCCACTCCATCATCCACAGGAATAGCTGTGGGTATCTGTTGCAGAAAAAAAATCAAGTATTGCTTTAATATCTTTAGTTTAAAAATTTCTGTGAGATTTGGTTGTTTCCACCACCAGTTCCAACTCACAATTCTTATCCGGTTTCTCTGATCAACAGGCTCCTAGTCGCACTGCCTCAACACTCTTTTCTGTCACCAGCATGTACCCACTGGATTCTTCTCAGAACCATATTTTTAACATTTCAAATAAATTCCTTTCCCACACACTGTTCCCTCAAATTAAGACATTTTTCAGACTTCAAAGCTCCACACTGCTCCCCAAGAAAACCAGTACTGACATTGCTGTCGCATCCTCTCATCATATCATACCACATCCACTAACATTTCACAAATGAAAATAGGGAGACATGTGAGCAAAATTAGGGTCTGGCCAGGTAACCTGAGGGCATTGTCACAGGTATGGCCCAGTACAAAAGTTTTTGAGGAGCAAGAACACACGACTGCAGTACTTTAAACAGAGAAAACTTGTTATGAACTAGATTTATGTACCAGATTGAAGGAAGTCTGAAAAACAAGGAAAAAACCCAATAAATAAATACAACGTGTGTCTTTGTGCGCGTGCAGCATGATTAATAAATATAAAATTATATAACCACACTACAGTCATCCCTCCACATTCGCTAGGGTTTGGGACACAGGACCTCCATGAAAGTGAAAACACCGTGAATAACTCTAGGCCCCTCAAACCATAACACACAAAAAAGTATGATCACCATTATTCAATCCACCATGGATTCCTCTGAGGCATCAGGATTCCTTCACAAGGCAGAAGTGGTTGGTTGGTGGGGCTTGCTGCCACCTTCATTGCTGCCCCACACCATTTTTAAGAGGGACTTACAAGTCTCGTTTGCAGTTTCTCAGCCTCACAAGGCTTGCAGTCCCTATTAAAAATGGCAAAGGGAGGCAGCAGAGGTGACAGCAAATAATCCCTGAATAATCAAACCTGTAAAAATGAAATGTGCAAATGTGGATGGCTGACGGTATTGTTAAAAAAAATTATCAGGTCTTGCTCAAAATTACAGCTCTCTCCCGGTTCCTTGATCTCTGTGTTCATACCCACCACATCTTCATCTACCCAAAGTGTATCAGATACCAGATTCAAATCTCTGCTTCCCCATATATATCATGTAGTCACCAGGAGCCAATCACAGCCTCATAACCTAACATACTTCACAGGATTGTTGTTAGCATAAAAATTAGCTTATTTGGCTCTAGAAGATAAACTCAATGAAATTAGTAATAATAAAAGCAAATAGGATGATTCTCTTAAATAAATCAATACATCTCAGTGCACTTCTAGGACGTCCTACTTAGACACTGCCATGGCACTGGAGGGAGAGAAGAAGGAGGCACAGCTCCATCATGCCTAAGCATGCTGAAGCAGAAGAAAGGCCCTCCCTTCCGAGAGAAGAACCAATAATACCTACTGGACTTAACCACCTCCCACACTGCTACCCCATTTTCCATGTGTGTCCGATCTTAATATAAGCCTGAGGCTAGGGAACTGTTTTGTTGCTCTTTTACTTGTCAACTACCATGTACAGTGATGGCACTATATAAATAAATGAAATTATATCATCATCATCATCATTATCATCCAAATCCCACTGAACTAATTGGGACATACCCTTCATTAAAGATGTTTATGATTACATTAACGGAAAGGGAATATTTCTCTGTAGAGGCAGATTCTCTCAGGACAAGCAATCAGTACATTTCTCTCAGTGCTGGCCCTCTACAATAGGTAAAACTAAGGCCCTTTCCACACGAGGTAAAAAAAACAGTTTAGGGTGACCTCACCTGGAGGTCGTCCACACCGTGGGGTGCGTTAGGGCGGTTTGAAAAGTGGAAGTTCCACACCTCAAACCGCCCTCGCGCAGCTGCAAGGGGTGGCACGGCGTGTTTTTTAAAAACCACATTTCATGTGGTTTTTAAAAAACGCGGCCATGCTAACCCCTTGCAGCACCCCGTTTGAAACTGCAGGGATGCGCTAGCATGTCCCTGCAGAGCTGCCCGGGGGCGGGCTTCCAGCTGGCACGCTGCCCTAATTGGCGGAGCGCCGCTGGAAGTCGCCGGCCGCCATTTTGGGCACTGCCGAACACCGCCGAAATTCACCAGCTTGTGGAGCGGCGAAAGTGCGCTCCCCACAGGGATGGAGCAACCCGCTTCCAAGTAAGCTCCGCCCTTGTGTGCGCCGCCCCGTTTCCCCGTCCCCCGTGTGGAAAGGGCCTATGTTACAGTTTCTCTCCTGTGATACTGTGCACACGCAAGCACATCCAACCATGTTCAGTGTCATTTGCTCTTAGTAAAGCATTATAGGAATTGCCTTACTCTTGTCTTCTCTGTGCATGCAGTTGTGGGGAAAACTGGGCAGAGGATTGTTCTGGTCTGTGACCAAAATAAAATTATTCATTCATTCAAGGAAAAGAATAGCCCAATCACATGGGTCAGCCTGGGGACTGCTGACATGGTGGGATGGCGGTGCAAAAGACCAAATCTCTGAGGTGGGGGGGGGGTGGAGGAAAGAGAAATTGGGTTTTTTTTTCTTCAGAGAAGAAGAAATTTGCCCACATTTGCCCAGAGGAGATGAAGTCTGTAGGAAGTATGATCCTCAGTTTACATGTCTGCATACATGCACCAAACACAGTGAGATGTAAGGGGGAATAAAAATATGCAGTAACAGAGTTCTAAATAGTGAAGCCAAATAGTGCAAAAATGTAAAAAGTAACAGCCTACAGTAATAATAGGTATCATAATTTTCAAAAGAGCCACAAAACTCTGTATTTTTGTTATAACACTGCTAACCTTCCAGAAGTCAATCATATTCTCAGTGTCTAAAAGTAAGCTAGAACTTAGCCATGGGAGTATGAAAAACAACTTTTGAGCATCAACAGGGAGTATTTTCACATATTCCCTTCATATCTCTGCAATCAGGAACATCTCTTCAATACCTACGAGGGCAGCTTCCACACTGACATGAGCTTCTAAAGCAGAGTTGAACATCTTATGGTCTTCCAGATGTTGCTGGACTGCAACTGCCATCATCTCTAGCCAGCATAGTGACAGATGATGGTAGTTACAGTCCAATAATTAAATCTCACTGTCTTCAATTTGCTTGTGTATTTTTCAGAATTTGTATTTGCTTGTGCATTTTTTTGCTTGTATTTGCTTGTGCATTCTTCTACCACTGTTTTTGACAGGCTCTTTCTTTCTTTCTTTCTCTTTTCTCTCTTTCCTTCTTTCTTTCTTGTGCCAATTTTTAAACTAATACTGCAGTTCTGCTCTCAATTCTGCCACCTTTCATAAGCTTTAAGTTTCTATTTAAGAACACTTTTTAAAACCAGTTTGCTTTTAGGGAACATTTCTATTTGTTGTGTCTATTTGTTGCACATCACCTGGAGAGCTGAAAAGCAATAAACAAACAAACAAATGGTGCTTTTTATCAAACAATTCAGAGTGCTATTTATGTGTGTGTGTGTGGGGGGGGTTCTTGCTCCATTGTAAGCCCCTCCATACCAGCAACTTGGAGGTTAATTTTTAAAGCCACTTGGATCCCATTTGGGAGAAAGACGTGGTATAAATTTAATAAATAAAATAAAAATAAATAGATTGCACACAAAACATGGTGGGGGAAGAAATGACTCTATTTAACAATAAATAGAATATCCAGACTGGATCCCGTATTGCTGCAAATAAATTGCAATGAAACTCAATTTCAAAATATAAATGATGAATGTAGTAAGTGAAATGAAAGAAGAAACCATGAACCTCAATCACAGAACAGATTAAGTAGCCCTTACTGCAGTTAACTATTAACAGGCTGCTGATAGTTTAATGCCAATTTCAAATTCTTTAGACTGGAGCTTGTCACTGAGCGCCATCTGCTGCCCCTGTGATGAAGCTTCAGAAGATTTCAAAGAGAAGGTGGTGCTAAGCTGTTTTAGCAAAAAATGAAAAGTGTTAACTGAAGGGAATGAAGGAATCTTGCAGCACTTTTGGGATGATTTAGTGTATTTTAGTATGAACTTTCAGGTAAATCAACCCACTTCCTCACAGAAACTTCAGTGGGCTTTTTCAGCGCATCTGAAGAAAAAGATTGGATACCTCAAAACCTTATGCTGAAATAAATCAGTTAACCTCAGCTGCTGCTGGATTCCTTCAGTGCCACTTTCCATTTTAATCTTCAGCAGAAAAAACAAAGGCACATTCTCAGTCATATTCAAAGTATTTCAAGATCCCTAGATTGTTTTCCTGAATTTGAATGCAGATTCAAATAGCATTTTTGGATGCATAAGGATATCATTAGAATAACTATTGTAACTCTTTGTCTAATGTATCTCTCTATATTTCTACAGAGAGATCTATTTATAAATAGAGAGAGAGAGAGAGAGAGAGAAGATTCAGTTTTGTGTGACCCTAAGGCGAGCCTATCACTGGGTTTTCTCAGCAACATTTATTCAAAGAGGGGTTGCCATGGCCTTCCCCTGAGGATGTTACATGAGATTGTTCTATCACACTGCTTCTGATTGGCTCCAACAAGACTCCCAAGATCTGGATCACATAAACATAAACAGAATCAAATAAGTTTCCATAAATGTCCTTAGACACAATCTATAGTTTATCCTCATTTTAACCTTTAAAGCAATAGGAACTGTATCCTGGACTGGGCCCTCGTAAATTGTACCCTTCCTCTGCCGTGTGGGATTCCTGGGCACGTACACACAGTATACATACCAACTGAAATGACGGGAACATTTCAAGCCCTTCACCAGGTATTTATTTTTAAAGATGTTAAATTTTTAAAAAGAAGTACTGTGAAGCTCTGTACAGAAGTTCTGGCTTCCCTATGCAATAGACGGGCAAGGAAAGTCTCTTACTAAAACAGGTACAGGAAGTGGAACAGGATCTGACGAGATGTATCGCCGAGATTTCCGAATTGCGAACTTTTCTGTAGGTAAGGACTTCCCTGCAATTTTCAGTTTCAAACCAGGCACAGCCCTGAGGGAAGGAGATTGGACAAATTTAAACAGGTTCCCCCTGTAACACACTGCACTCCATTGGAACACTAGGAGGAAGAAAGACAAAAGCAGAAAGGTAAAATATTCCATGCTGACATGCCACTTGCATTGTCCAACAAAAGGATGTATTTCTACAGATGAATCAACACACATTCCACAGAAGAAAACTCTGAAGAAATGCAGAGCATGGACTACAGAGAAGATCAGAATTGGACAGGAAGAGCCACATTCAAATGCCTTCATAATTATCCATGAAACTAATTGGGAAGTGGCGATCTCTTGGACTACCCTACTACACAGGTCACTGTAAAAATAAGTTATACATTTATTGTAATTCACCTGTGTGCCAAAAAAGAAATATAAATTAAAATAAAAATGCCTAGTATACTCCATAAAATCTTAGTACATATTATGGAGCCTTAATACCAGACTTCCAAGAAGAAGTTGAAAAAAACTGGCTGTATAAGAAAAAGAAGACTATATAGTCTTGTGAGGAGGATCCCAACACCACAGGTAGAACTAGTGCATAGCCAGCAAGCACAAATGGACACACTTCTACTGGAATTAAATTAAGAGGCAAAAATATCTGAAATCAGGATACAGCTTGGTGGAGGGTGAAGAACCTCAGGCACTGGAGCTGAATCCAGCTGTCTTGGCTTTCTGAAATCCAATTCTTTGGCCATAACACCACTATGTGGTGATTCTCCAGTTTTATCCCATTCTAAAATGTTAAAATGTGTCTCCTGAGGCTTAGTTCCTTTCAGAAAGAACATTAAGATGAAATGTTAAAACATCTTTGACACCACCCTTATGCATTTGGAATGCAGCTGCTGAGAAATCAATATCATTGTCATCATTTTAGAATGATTGCTCCAGCTAACATGTTCTGCCCCCATCTTGCAGCACTTCAGCACGAAGGGAAGTTTAGCAACTTGGGCATATTTTTTTTTCCCTGTGTACTTAAGATTCTATTTACTTCTTTACTATTCTCGCAAGTATTCTAGATACTTATATTATCTGTAATAAAGCGATATATATAATAGCTATACATTTGTATCTGTTTTACTTGTCATATTTATCATACATACACAAACTTAGTTCTTTACTGTATACTATTCTCTTTCACTTCCTTCTTTCTTTTACTCAGTTAATCTTTCTCCCTTTTATTTGTTACCTCTAACATTATTAGAGAATTGTTGACTGACCACCCATATGTTTTTCTTCCCAATATTTTTTTTTCCTGTTATCAAGCACGTTCTGCTTTCTTAATCTTTATTTGATTATTCTTCTTGGCAAATCATTACCCAATTATTCTCAATGTATTTCTTTACTTCGAATATTTCATTGCTTTCTCCCCTCCTTGTTTCTTTTAAAGCAAGTGATAGACTTTCTAGAGAGACATATTCTAAAAGTTTCTTTAGCCAGTCTTCCATTTCTGGTATTGTATTTTTTTTCCAATTTTTAGCATGTACAGTCCTTGCTGCGGTTACCATGTAAAGTAACCTATTTTTATAATTATAGTATTTTTTATCTAGCTGGTGAGTCATGTTTAACAAGAAAATCTCTGGTGTGAGTAGCAACTTTATTTGCAAAATCTTCATAATTATTTCATGAATTCTCTTCCAATACTTTTTTGCTTTTTCGCATTGCCACCACATTTGGTAAAAGGTGCCACACTCCTTTTCACACTTCCAACACTTCTTATTTTTAGTTTTATACATCTTACTTAATTTCTCAGGGTCCAGGTACCATCTGTGCACCATTTTAAGATGATTTTCTTTTAAACTCTGTGCCAGCGTGAATTTCTGCATATTCTCCCAACATTTTTTCCAATGTTCCAACTGAATTTCGTGACCTATATTTTTAGCCCATATTGTCATTGTATCTTTAATAATTTCCGTTTCTAGCTCTCGTTCAATCATAAATTTATACAAATGTGATGTTAGATATCTTTCTTCTCAAATATTATCTTTTCGAATTCATTCGGTTGAGTAGTTGTTTCTAAGCCTAATTTCTGGTCCATTTTTAATCGTTCTTTAAGCTGAATATATAGAAACCATTGGCAATTCCATCCTTCACTTAATAATTCTTCTCTTGTCTTTATTCGTTGAGATTCTTTGCCCACATCTGTCAGTAAATCTTTATATGTTATCCACCTATCTGTTACTCCTTTCCACTTTCCACACAGAGCTTCATGGGGCGACACCCACAGCGGTATTCTTAGGTATAGTTTTCTTTTCCATACCTTCCAAATTTCCAAGAGGGATCTCCTTATGTAATGATTTACGAATTCTCTGTCTACCTTTGCCTTATTGTACCACATATATCCGTGCCATCCAAACCAAAGATCTGCACCTTCTAAATTTAGCATTCTTTCATTTCTCAACATAATCCAATCCTTTATCCATGTCATTCCATTTGCATAATAATACGTTTTCATATCTGGGACACCGCAACCTCCATTTTCTTTTTTGTCGATCAACGTTTTCCATCTAACCCTAGGCTTTTTTCCACTCCAAATAAACTCCGACAATTCTTTTCTCCATATCTGAAAACATTTAACATTAGTTATTATTGGGAGATTCTGAAATAGGTAATTTATCTTTGGTAGAATCATCATTTTAATAGTTGCCATCCTTCCCAACAAAGACATATTTTGTCTTGTCCATATCTGAAGATCTTTTTTAACTTCCTTCCATTTTTTTCCATAGTTATTTTCAAATGACTCATTATTTTGCTTGGTTCTCGTTATTCCCAGGTAGTTAATCTTCTTCTCTTCCTTAAATCCTGTCATCTGCATCAAATCAGTATTTCCCTCTTTCCTATGTTCTTGGTCAAGATCTTCATTTTCTCTTTATTTATTTTAAACCCGGCCACATCTCCAAATTGATTACATATTTCTATCACTCTTTTAATACTTGTTTTCGGTTCTTCAAGAAATATCACAAGATCATCCGCGTAGGCTTTTACCTTATATTCTTGTCCTTTTATCTTCATTCCTTTTATTCTATCATCAGCTCTCAGCTTCCTTAGAAGTACTTCTAACGTTGTTATAAAAAGGAGTGGTGATAAAGGACATCCTTGCCTTGTTCCTTTCCTAATTTCAATAGCTGCTGTCTTATCTCCATTTATAATTAATTGAGCCTTGTTATCTTTATATATTTGTGTTATCCAATTTACGAATTTATTTCCAGAACCCATTCTTTCCAATAATTCTATCATGAATTCTTGATTCAGATTGTCAAAAGCTTTCTCTGCGTCTACAAAGACCATCAATCCTTCCTTTTCATTATGTCTTTCGTAATATTCTAAAATATTTATTACTGTCCGTATGTTATCTCTAATATATCTTCTTGGAAGGAAGCCATTTTGATCCTCTTGAACAATTTCTTGCATAATCTTTTTCAATCTTTCTGCAGTTATACTGATAAATATTTTATAGTCAATGTTCAATAGAGATATTGGTCTATAATTTTTTGGATCTTCCGGATCTTTATCTTCTTTTAATATCAAGGTTATATTAGCTTCTCTCCATGATTCTGGTTTTCCATTTGTTATAATCTCATTGAACATTTTCTGCATCGGTAAGACCAATTCTTCTTGTAGTTCCTTGTAGTAAAGCGCCGAGAACCCCTCTGGTCCTGGTGATTTTCCAATCTTCATTCTCTTTATAGCCTCCGTAATTTCCATCATTGTTATGTTAGCATTCAAATTTTTCCTTTGATCTTCCGACAGTCTTGGGATGTCTTGTTCTTTTAAATATTTATCTATTTTTCCTTTCAATTTCTTATTGCTATCTGCACTGTATAACTTTTTGTAATATTTCCAGAAAACATCCCTAATTGTCTTTTGATCTGTATATATCACATTATTTTTCTTCACTCGTACAATTAAATTTCTCTCTCGTCTTTTCCTCAGTCTGAATGCTAACCATCTTCCTGGTTTGTCAGCATTTTCAAAATGCTTTAATCTTAATATTCTTAGCTTTTTTGCCATTTCTACCGTATTTACCTCTCGAATTTCTTCTTGTAGCTTTTTGATCTCCCGTCTTGTTTTTTTATTTCCTGGGTCTTTCCTTAAGTCCTCTTCTTTTTTCTTGATTTCTGTTTCCAGAGTTGTTATCTTTTCCATCCTCTTTTTCTTTCATTCCGAATTCCATTTTATTAGCAAGCCTCTCATCACAGCTTTTCCGGCATCCCATATAATCTTCGCCGGTATCCCCTCCTTTTCATTTTCTTTAAAGTAATTTCTTAGTTCTTGTTTTACTTTCTTCAGGTATTCTTCATTCCTAATCAGAAAGTCATTTATCCTCCACGTTGGGAATTTACTTTGTCTTCCCATTTCTAATCTAAGCAACTTGGGCATATATTTCATGGTTCTCAGTACTATTGAAAAAATATTTCGTGACACTGTTGATATTAGAGCAGACGCGGGGAACTTGTAGCATTATACAATAATCCCCTCCTTGCTTACCCAAAGACAATAACGCTTGCTAACATAGAAGGGAAGAAAAAAGAGGAAGACTGCATTACAGAGGGATAGACTCAATCAAGGAAGACATGTTCCTAGATCTGCAAGACATCAGCAGGATGGGTGATGATAGGGTGACTTGGTGAACTCTCATCCATAGGGTTGCCATAAATCAAAGTCGGCTTGACAGCAGTTAACAACAAACTTGTTTACCCATGAAACTCATTGGGGAAATGGTCGTTTCTTAACTCACCCGACTTCATAGAGTTATTGTAAAATAATAATAATAATAATAAGTAGTTATGAATTTATTCTAAGCCAATGAAGCACCAAGAAAGAAATATAAATATAAATTGTGGTTCACATATAGTTAGATTACCTCACCCATTAGCCATGCTGACCAGGATTGATGGGAGGTGGTGTTCAGCAGGATCTGGAGAGCCACACATTCCCCATTTGGCTTAAAGTCAACAGGTATGGCAATTCCAAGTACATGTTAAATGCACGTTGCTTGCATGTTCCCTAGGGCAATTTTCCGTTGATAGTATTATCTTGCATTTCTGAATGGCCAGCACAGATGTAAGGTTGGACTTCAGCAATCTTACCTGAATAGTGCAACTTCATCATCCCCAAAGGGTATAGAATCCTCTAGCCCAAACATGCTGAGGTAGGCTGCTTTCATGTATGTATATGTAGCCTGAGGTAAAAAGGACACATTATTAAGAATTCTTACTGTAAATCATATTGTAAGACAAGTCATCTCCAATACTTAAGAGACACAGTTTGGTTGCAGTACCCAGGTGGTTTCCATTTTTAGTGACAGTTGAAAAGTAGTTTTAAATAAACATACTATATATGCCAACTGTGCCCCTTCCTAAAATTGGAACACCCAAGATGGTAGTGCATGTACTGGTAACCTGAAGGTTGGACTTCTGCCATGCGCTTTACATTGAGCTACTTTTATACCAAATTTGGAAACTCCAGCTGGTCCAAAATATGGCAGCCAGACTGATTACAGGTACAGCGAGGAGTATCACACCGATATTAAAATCACTCCACTGGCTGCCAATTAGTTTCTGGGCAAAGTACAAAGTGTTGGTTATTACCTTTAAAGCCCTACATGGTTTGGGTCCAAGTTACCTGCAGGATTACCTCTGCCCTGTACATCTCAAGTCCCATGGGGGCCATTTACTTAAACCAGCCAGGACAAGACTAGCAATGCTTACCCAGAGGACCTTCTTGTCAGCCACTCCTGGACAGCAGACTGACTTGCTGGAACAGATTCAACAGCAAAATATGCTGTCTGAATTAAAAAAAAATACTAAAGACCTATTTCTTCCAGCAGACCTACCCAGTCTATTTTTAATTATGATGTATTTTAATTATGATATGTTTGTATTTTAAGTTGTTTTATGTGTCTTTAGTGTGTTTTAACTTACAAAGCATTTTTATTGTATTTAAGTTGTACCCCGCCTTGAGCCTTCAGGAAAGGCAGGTAAATAATAAGCAATAATAATAATAATAATAATAATAATAATAATATTTACTGACACAATGTAAAACACTTCCTTGTGATATGATATTGCAGCCTCCCAAGAGATGCAGAACAAAGACATGAGAAATGTAATGTTATATAATCAAGCTCTTCCATCCAGCAGATACCAGCATACAGAAACATAAGTTTACAGTTCAACAGAAAAAAGGCATCCAAAAGGTCAACTTCATGGTCAACTTCATCGCAATAGATTAGAAGATAGACTGTTCCAGAACAGCTGTCGGGTGCCCAGTTTCTTGTTCACTCCAACTGAGAACTATAATATTTCCTAAGTACTGAAATCAGGTAGCATAACACAGTTGTAACACAATATGCAATTAAGACAGACAGTAAGTATGCAATTAAAAAAGAACAACTGAATTTATTTAAGAAAATCAGAATTTACATGTTGTTAGAAATTGTTTTGTTACCTATATATCAGGATCAAACTCTTGAGGAAAAAAGACTTGCATAGTTTTTGTTGGATAATGGCAAGAATGCAAAACAATGGAAATCTGACCAATTGCTGTTGCATGCCACTTTCAAGTCACTTCTTACAGTGACCCTAAGATGAACCTCTTATGGGGTTTCCTTGGCCAGATTTATTCAGAGGGGGTTTACCATTGCCTTCATCTGAGGCTGGGAGAACTTAATCTGTCTAAAGTCACTCAGTCAATTTCTACGGCCAAGCAGGATTTTGAATCCTAATCTCTCAGAGTCCTAGTCTAATACTCAAACTGCTATTTCATATTGGCTGTCAGGTGACCAATAACTATATCTTTTTTTACTGGAAGACTAGGATGTGGAGAGTAGCATTGATGGTAAGAGGAGCATCAAGGCATCCTTGGGCTAAGGGAAATTTTTATGAGACTTGGTTCAAATTCACCATATTTGCAAATCATAACAATTTTGTATTTGTTCCTGAATCCAGTGCTGACTGATGTCTTTCAAAAGCACACCCCTCACTATGGAAAGACATCTTGGGATGGGTTTCTCAGTATCTTTTCAATCAATTATTTTGTAACTAATTATTGTTTTATTAGTGTGCCATTTAATGAATTGTGCTGTAAAAACCTCTAAAAATGGCAAAAAAGAAGACCACATACAAAGTACCAAGTCTTCTCCATTGCTTGGCCCAAGATCTTAGAAAAATTCAAAACCTACATGCTTTCACGAAAATTATACTCAGGTCACTTCAGAATAGAGACGGTCGCATGTTTTAGAACAAAGGAAAATCAAAAAGCTTACTTCATGGTCAGCAAGTTACAACTGCAGATATATTCACATTTAGGTTTTTGTGGAATATTTATTTTTGATTCTCACTGAACTGCAAGTGTATCCCAGTAGATTTAGTAAAAAAGACTTTTAGCTGGTGAGGCACAAGACTGAAATTATCATTGAAAGATAAGCACATATGATTTTTGAATCTCATGCACATGTGACTCTTTTTCCATATAATTCATAATTATTTAAGTATCTATGAGGGACGATGCCTACACAGGAATCTGAACACATAACTGCATTATCAGAAAAAATGAAGATGTGCAGGTGCAGTTGACTACACTTTTAGAAATATAGACATGATCACAATCCTCTTTAGTTTGTCACAGAGAAATGTAAATGCAAAATATTTATTTCTATTGAAAAAGTGAAGGGATTGGATACAGGAACAAATATGAAATGAGAAGCATCAGCTTCTCTCTCTAATCTTGTCCAACTAAACTGTACACTTAGAATATTTTCAGAAGAAGTGCTCCTCCCAGTGGTGGAAGATGTTTTATCTCTCATAATACATAACTTCCTTCATCTATATATCTTGCATTTACTATGCTTTATCGTGTGATTGATCATTGGAAGATAAAGATGGTCTTAATTTGCAAGTCTGATTGCTTAGGTGTGCACCTCTAATTAACTCCCACTGTGGGAGAGAAAGAATTGCAACAAATATATACATTTTCTTAGCACCTACTTTTGATTTGGAATCAAGGACATAAGAATAAACTTAGAGGACTTCCTTGACCACCTAAAAGTCTTTAGGAGCTGTGAACAACTTGCTCTTGCTTACATGGTGGGAAGCTATTCTTTGGTGAAGATTTGGGGGTGCTGATTAGCATTCATCTTAAACAGATCTTATATTTGTTATATATGCAAGAGTGGCAAGGTTTTATTTTTTACTTCCATAGGTTATCCACAGTACTTTAAACACCATTTGGAAAGACTATTTGTAATTCTTTAATCTATCTAGATAAAGTCAGGTTATAAGATTATCTTTTTTTATAAAATGTGTCCCTTAGCACATCTTCTCTTATTTACCTTTGACCAGGTATTCTCTTTGCTGAGCAGATCTGCATAGAAGTATGCCATCTTCCACTGACATCTGTATGTGAAACACCACATCAACTCCCAATAACACATGTGATGGAACTGCTTCCAATGCTGCTGGGCTTCACAGCATTCCTCAAACCTACTGATGGCCTGAGAAAGCCCCAAAACAAAACAAAAAACACACTTTCCAAATGAAATACACTTTACAGATTTACTTAACAAATCTTTACTTTACAAAACTTCCAAACATTTTTTCAAATATGTCTTCCAAATGGTGAACAAAAATGACAACAGATAGCTTCAGAAGTCATGCATATTAGTTAATTTATGAATGATATACTAGGATAATTTCTTATTTTTTTCCACCGCCACGGAAAGAGGAACTGTAAGTAATATCTAGAGCCAATCATGTTCCATGAGCATTTTTATTCCATCCTTTATCTGAGGACTTTATAGGGAGAGGGGATCTAAAGGAGCTATTCAGTTGATTTAACTCCTTCCATCAGCGGAACCAAGTGGAGGCCAATCCCCTTGCAATCCATCACTCTTCACCTCAGCATATGTCCCAAAAGACCTGGAAACCTTCTGGAGCAGGTTTTTAGTAGGCATGAAGTATCCTATACTCTAGTCAGCAAGTGACCCATGAAACAGGTAGATAGTGTCGGGTAGTTAATCCAGCCCAGGTCAGTCACAGGTTACCAAGCAAAATGATGGGAAAACAAGGAGGGTGGTTGTCAGCTGGTCCAGAAGTCATTACAGTAAGTTAGTAGTTCAGAAAAAAGAAGCCAGCATGGAATAAAACAGAGCTTTCAATCATAGCCAGTCCAAGATGAAGAAAACACTAATACTGAAGAGTTCTGCCAGTTACCAAGATAGAACAGTTGCAAGCAACAAAGATGCCAGGGAGCTGCTGGGAGATTTATAGGCAGCTGTCTCAAGACACCAGCTGCTTAATGAGTCAATGTGTCTCCTATTTAACAGCTGCTGGGATCCAGCATAGTTTCTTCAAAGAATGGCCCCACATCCTCAGCATCTGCCACCTCCTGCTGGGAGCAGGTCTCCCAACTACCCAGCTCCTCAGACTCAGCGAGGTCACCGTCATTGGGAGATGTAAATTCCATGAAATATGACTCTTCAGAGTCTGAAGCGTCTGACTCCAGAGGAATTTTATGACAACTACTAGAACACGGGATTTAACACTTTATAGAAACCATATGAGGCAGTTTAAACTGAGCAAGAAGTCCCCCAGTGAACCTCATGGAAATTTGAACCCTGGATTGCCCACATTCTAGCCCAACACTAACTCTAATACTGGACTTATTCTGGAACAAACAGACAATTCACATACATACTTTAACAATACTTTAGTATTCACTGTCTCCATTTTCTAATAATCAGAGCTACACTGCCTATAATTCCATTTTCCACTGCCTATAATTCCATATAATTCCAAAACTATTTTAGATAGTAATAACTCACTTGTTTCAGCCCACAGAGATTTGACAGTGGCTTAATATGGATTCAGACAATAAAAACAAATAACATACATCCATTGCAGAAGCAGTAATAGCTCAAAAACTAAAACCAAAAGTCTCAAAACGATCTAAAATGCCAAAGTGAATATAAAGGCCTTCACTATGACTTGAAAAGATACCAGACTTGGTGCCAAGTGAGCTTCTACAAGAAGAGTAGTCCAGAGCTTGGGCAGCAAAGTCAAAATGCCCCATCCCAGGTCACCTTCCAGCCCACTTGTGAAGGCAAGGAACAAGAATGGAGGAGGACCTTTGAAAATTATCTTAATATTCCAGTAAGTTTACAAGGAAAGTATGTTGGCTAGTGGTCTTAAGAGTTCCAGTCATATCCATGTATAAGTGACCTAAAATTTGTCAAAGAGATGAGGGGAATATCCACATAAGCTGCAATACTGTATGGCACAACATAAGGTTGATTGAGTCCAGTGTTTTTTACATAAAGTTATGTTCAAGGGTCTGTATATGTTGTAAATGTAAGATTCAGATTCTTATACAGGAACCAGATTTCACTTCATGCATCATGATCATAAAGCAAAGCATTGTCTCGGAAGGATACTTACTCCATCAATATTTCCTCTTATTGTTTCTATTCTCCCTGCAAAAAACAAGAATATGGCTCCCTGAAATAAAAACCAAGAGAAAACGTTAGCAACATTTTTGTGCATGTTGGATAATCTTTCTACAGCGAGGTGTTGCTACACATTAGGCTGATTTATCTTACTTTTGGATATCGAGTCAGGTAAGGTTTGAGAAGTTTCTCTGCTTCTTCAACATTTCCCTTTCCTGTCCCTAGATTTAATGGAACAACAAAAAAATAATAGTTAGAAAATGTGGGTAACCCAGGCTCTGTTTTATATACCAAGTGAAACAAAATTGGATGTGTGTTTGATTTTGCAGTCCATCTTGATTAAAGTGATAAAAGTAACAGTAAAGCTTCATTCATTTCAAGGCAAATGTGAAAACTAAATATTTTGGGGATCAGTTTTTATTCTTGAAGGCTTGGTTTTATGAAATTCAGAAGACACAGTCACACGCACTGATCCAATGGAACATAATCTGCTACCTTACTTTGGGTTCAATCCAATTTTAGCACCCATCTGTCTGACGTGGATTTCTCCCATATGCATGCAAAGTCTTGCAGTCTGCCCCCTACTGGTGGAATGGCATCAGGTTTGCTAGTTCTTCTGCTGTCCTCTGCCCCCAGTGCCAGGCTGTGTGTAGCCTGCCGCTCACTGTGCTGGGGACTTTGGTTGGAAACTGTGTTCTTCTCAGTGAGAGCTATAGCCTTTAGAGTCCCTGGAGTGGATAGGAGTACTAAAAGAGAAACTCAAGTGGGATCTGGAAGCATGAAAAGAAAGCGCCCCTGCCTACTGTGCTTTCTCTCCTCCCTTCATCTCCCGAGTACTAGTACTATCTTTTTCTCCTTGTTTTCTACAAGAACCAGTTCCAGGGAGTGTCCAAACAGCTGAATTCCCAGGTAGGATAGAAAAGCTAGGTTTCGTTTGGAGTGCACTTTAACATTCCAGCTTTTAAGCCAGAGCTGCTGCCTCACTACTGCAGAGGATGCCTGAGTCATGGCACAGAACTGAATGGAATCTAGGGTTGCATCAGGCATGAAGGCTGCCACCTTAATCAATTTATGGGAGATGGCCTTCTGCATCTTCTTGGCCCAGAGCATGGAGGCCTTTGCCATAATAGAGGCCATTGTGGAAGCCCTGACTGCTAGAGGCTTCATGAACTTTCTTCAGAAGTGCTTCAGCCTTCTATTTTCTGCCCCACTAAGCACGTCCTCTTCATCCTTACAATAAAGTGCAAAAGAGACAAGGGAAGACACAGGGGTGTCTATAATCAGACCTACAGCTTGGCCATGACATTCTTAGGGAGACTATAATACTTTTTCACAGCACCCAGGTTAGGTCTATTAGAGCCCAGTTTGCTCCACTCCTCCCTAATCACGTCCATGAAATCAGCTGGGAAAGGAATGTCTAATGGAGAGAGGGTTGTTTTAGGAAAGCATTCTGTACTCCCTTGGGGAATGTTCGGATCCTGGGGTGGGCTATTCTCTGCTGGGAGACTGAGGCCCAGAGACCTGATTGCCTTTCTCAGGAGAACATGAAAATATTCAAGTCGAAAAAGTCTCACTGAGTTTTGAAAGGAGGGGGATCCCTCCCCTTCCTCTGAGGATAACTCCCTTTCCTCCTCTGAGAAATAGGCCCCAGCATATTCATTACCCTTCAGTTCACCTGCAGAGGAATACACACTGGTGATCATGTTATTCAAAGCGGAAATATGGTGTACTTTTTTGCAGCCTGGGGCTGGTAGGCTTCATCGGAGTTGGAAGCTGAGTCCTTGTCCCCTGGTCCAACTAGGCCTTGCTAGGCCTCTTCCTGGCCACATGGCTAAGATAGTGCTCTCCAATGCTGGAAGATGGTCAGATGGTCAATTTACAAGGCATTTGAACTAGTTCTTCTGAGTCTTGACAGCCAACATTCATCTCCCCACAGCTGAACTGCAGTTGGATCTGGGCCTTGATAGGCTACACTGTGCTGGGCTTGGGGAAGGGGAGGTAGAGAGGGATTAAGCATCCACTCTCCCTCTGGAAGCAGTGTCCTGGTCTGTGAGCACTAGTGTGTCAGACATGGTGGCGGTGGCAGCCTCCTAGCAATTATTGCTTGGAGCCAAGCTGTTGACTCTGGGGATGGGTCCTTCATAGTCATGCTAGGAGGAGAGAAAGAGAGAGTGATAAAGGCACTGAGGCAAGCAAGGGAATGAAGGGAGAAAAGCCAGGAAGCCTGGAGTGACTGCTGCTGAAGTTCTGTTAGTTTAAATCCACATGGTTGTGTGATGTGTAGTAACACATCCTCTTGGAATAGCAGGCAAGAAGAAGAAGATTGACCTCATGGGAGCTGCACTTCCATATGGGGACTGTGGAAGGTCTTTCATCCTTTTCCTGAATATCTGAGAGACTGGGAGGAGCATTACCCAAACTAGAGTATGTTCCTCCCTTCTCTACTGGAAAACTGTAGTCCTAGAATAGAGGTCTTGACTCCTTCCTACTAATATTATAGAACAACACTCTCTTCTTGAACAGAGTCATGAGGGGCATGCTCTCACCTGAAAAGGTGGGAAATGCAAAATGGCTTACCCACTTTATAATATCTATTGCCTAGTAAATCATTTGGCTTAGCCTGAGTCAAACAGTGCTATCCTTTCTTATAATAATTTGTGGCAAGCTAAGCAACTGTAGTATCTATGTCAAAGAATCTGGTGTTTCCTGAAGAAAAGAAAATCTGAAAAATTAAACACATCCTAAAAATTCAAACTTATTTGAGTAAATAACCCATGAGCACTCTGCCACACTCTCCCATCCTTGTGTAAATCTGGATTTATGAAGAGTCACATTGAGAGAAGAAATGGAATCCTACCTAGCACAAAGGTCAGGAAGGTATGATAGCACAACAGTAGCATAGCACACAGCACAGACCTAAAGCTGCACATTGATGCTCCCTCTTGAATCTGCTGCAGACCATGTTCCTGCATCATAGTCAAATAAACACTTATAAATTAATTACATAGTTGGGTTGCCTTGTTTGCTGCACTTGAAACAAAGAGATTAATATCTCTCATCATGTCATAAATCCACATTGCACGGTCAAATTAGCTTACACAGCTAACATAAGAAATAACAGTACCACTGACAGTTAGCATAGAATTATCAGTCATGTCTTTTGCAAAACACCAGATGAACAAATACAGTTATCAGAAAAAAATGCTAGAGCAATTATATACATTTCCTTTACAAACAGAAAGGGCTGTGTCATTTTGATCACACAAAGGACACACAATGTTGCAATCTCTCTGAACCAGGCATGTAATCTCAGTGCATTATTACAACACACATGCTGAATTCCCATGACAGTATTACAGGAGGAGTCATAGGGGGTTTAATCTAATGAAACTGAATGGATATGGCAATGGATATTGGTTATGAAAGCCATATATAACTTTGTGTTGTTGTTGCGTGACTTCAAGTAATTTTTACCTTATGGTGACCCTAAGACAAATTTATCATGTGGTTTTCTGGGGCTGAGTGTGAGTGAGGCACACAAGCTCACCCAGTGGGTTTCCGTGCCTGAGCAGGGAATCGAACTCTGGTCTCCAGGGTTGTAGTCCAATGCTCAAATCACTACACCATGATAGCTCTCATGTAACCTTCTACAGGTCTCAAAATACCAGTTGTTGGACAACAAAAGAAAGATGATGCTATTTTGCTCATATCTGGTAATGGGCTTTCTATAAGCAACTAGTTGGCTATTGTGAAACAGACTGCCTGACTGCATAGAGATCTGGTCTGATCCAACATGGTTTACGTAAGTTCTAACAGAATTCTGCAGAGACAACTGCAATTACTTCCTTATCCCCACACTCCTTTCTTGTCCTGTGCTGTCCTTCCCTTATATCAGTCACTCTGCCCACACTTGGTAACTTTTCAGCTTTGCTCCACTGAGTGTCTTCAGGGCTTGACCATCCTGTAACTTCAGCATCCCTCACTCCTTGCTCTACTCAATGGCAAAAGCTTCAGTCATGGACAGAAACACGAGGATATAAGTATAATCATCAGTCCCCTTAATCTACATGCCTCAGGCTCTGTGAGGGGCCTATATTTTTGCACAGCTAGCCTAAATCCAGATTCACTATAGAAACTACTGCACTTTGTGTGAGATATTGTTACAGCAATCTTCTCCATTTTGGTGCTCTCTGCATCTTGTGATTATAATTTCCACAATGACTGGTCATTGGCAAATAGCTAGGGCTCCAGAGTTTGTAATCCAAAACATGTGGTGGGTACCAGTCTGAGAAACACTAAGGAATGATTCAGTGATTTGCTCCATTGTGTAGTGAGAAGATTAAAATACTTGAAATGAATAGTCTTCATCTTTGCCAATCTGTAGCTTTCTTGTAGGTAGAACAGTAGGAAAACAGATTCCAGAAAATGTCTTGTCTCCCACTCCTGAAAAATATTCTTAAGATTGCAGGGGGAATGAAACATCGTACCTACTTCCCATCCTTACCCCCTTCAACTCAGAACATGACAGGAAAATTGAATGATAGGAATTCGCTCCTTGTTCACCATCTCTCACATCATCACTTGAAATCAGAATACATATTTAAATTAATGTAAAAATGTCACATATTATGCTTAGATGGCTACTTTTGTGGATAAACTAGATTAACGTTGCTAGTCTCTTTAGGTTGCTCAAATCGTCTGGATGTGTATTATTTCACTTCTTCTTGTTAAGTAATGGAACAATTTTGTCTCATCTCCAGATCTGACAGGATATTAATCCCTCCTTCCCTACCTTCTAACCCCAAACATACAATTTTAGAGCTATTGAACAAACAAAGAAGTCTAAATACAGTTAAAGCAGTATCTCCTCCTGCCCCAGTGGACACAGAAAATGACACTGGAACAATTAGTTTTTTAACACAGTTGCCTTATTAAGTGATTAGATTTTGTTTTTATATAGATATATATAATTTTTATGTATTGAATAAAAGAAATTAAAAAATATGTTCTGCTGGTTGCTTGTGGGTCTACTTGGATATGTTAATAGCATTTAAAATTTAAACTTGTGAGTAAGCCACCTTCTAGACCTCTTTGGACCAAAAAAAACAGGATATAAATATTCAGAGAGATAAACAGAGGAATGATTAAGGAATCCTCTAGCAGATAAAAGTAATTTAAAATTTCTGAAACACTGAGGATTTAAACACGATGGACAAAATGCAAAGAAAAAAGACAACAAGTCATAATTTTCAGTGGGGATATTTAGGCGTTTCCAGTGTCTATTTTAGTTTGTCCCCCTTACATGTTAATGTTAATGAGAATATTGTCTGCACTGCAAGTCACAATTTTTGAATTATGAGTGTTTATCAGAAAGCCATCTTTTTTGTCTCATGATTTAAAAAACACATTCTGTTCTTTGGAAATAAATTAATTACGTTGGTCAGGAAGATGCCAAATCATTAGTTAATCATATGGCAGAGGACTTCCAAGTATCTCTCATTTGCTATCAAAAGAAGGCAAGAGTCAGCATGATTAGGACGCCCTTGTAGGAATGAATCAAATCACAAGTATATTAGGACATATGTGGAAAATATTTCTGAAATGTCAGAATACATGTTCCACATGACAGCCCTGTAGCACAACAAACACATTTCATTTTCATAATCTGCTGCAAACACAATTAAAACACTGATCCAATTACAGCATTTAATGAAGTGCTGCCTCATATATTATCTAGCAAAGCTTTTCTGCATGGCCATAAAGTTGCTATAATGGTTATTAGTAAGTTCACATTACTTTGAAAAGGTCCGTAGCAACTTCAAATAATTATTTTCAAGTTCATCCTATCTTGTTGTGTATTGTGTACGGTTGGTCCTTCATTGAAGGTTAATGATAAATTCATCCTTCAGTAGTCTCTCTGAATTGCCATAATGTCAGTTTCTCTTCCTGTAAATGGGGCTTTCCTTATAGATTTCTTTTCATTTCTTGCCTTTATATTTTTGATCATGAACTAGTGATATTTCCCTATTTTTAAAGTAATATAATACAAGGGAAACAGTAATTAAAACTTTTGTTCTATAGTAACAAACTAACAGGAGTAAACCTATTAAGAATCCTTCAGCCAGGACATAAAGGAAACAACTGAACAGGCAGGACTTTTAAAGAGGAAATTATTAATTAAAGGTACAGAAAAGCTTAAATGACTAAATAACATTCAGCTTGTATACAAAGGACAGGTCCATGCTATAGATATGTTTTATTACCAAAAGAGTTACAATAAATGGGGGGGGGGAATAGAAGAAGCCATATAGAAAATAATGGAATGCAACAGGCTAACAACATTATTGAAGCTAGTGTGAATGCAACAACAATTGGTTTTGAACAAAAACAGCTTTGCATTCCAAAACACCTACTGGCAAACTGATTATTTAAACCTTGTTGTTAATAGCTTAACAGTCAAGCCCTTGACTTAAATGTGTTTAAGACAATCTTGTACGGAACAGATTTTTTTAAAAAAGCTGTCAATCTTAATGTATACTTCCTCTTTGTCAAAAATGGGTTGTTCATCTTCAGAAAGTGGTCAAAATGTGGGCCACATGGGCTCCCCAGACCTCCTCTGAATTAATTCCAAAAAATTGCAGATTGAACCTTTCCTCTTAGACTGGGACAGTGTGACTTACCCAAGATAAGTCCAAGGGTTCACAGAATCATAGAATCTATGATTCTATAACTCAACTTTCACACTTAACACCCAACATAATTGATTAGCTGTTACTGCCTTAAGCATCATGCTTCAAAAGGACAAATCTTAATATAAACAATTTTTTCTGCAGTAATCCTACTACATCTTAAATATGCCAATTTATAGCACTACACAGCTCAGGCTTTTCAGTGGAGTAGTACCTCAGCTATGTTTACATACACATACTGCATTAATTTATAACCCAATTAACCTGTCAAGAATAACTTCCAAACCCCAACCACTTAATTACCATGTTTACTTATTTTATACATTAAGATGATAAACTGGACTTAGGAGACCCTGTTCTGGGTCAGTATAAAGAAAAGTCTGTGAGTTGAATTACACCTGGAGTCATATTAGATGTGACAGTAACTGTGAACTGCCTTTCTTTGTCATGCCATCAGCAACCAAAGAGAAGCAAGAGCACTCTCAGAATCCATGGAGGTTCTTTCTTCCTCTACCACTTGCCAGCCAAAAACTGCCTCTCTGTAGTTCCTGTTTACATTTCAAAGGCAGCTTGCACAGGTACCACTGCAATCTGGTCTTAAGTGCTATTTAATAAGAACAGAAGCTAAAGCATGTTGGATCAGACCGAAATTCTGTTCACATAGTGGCCATTCACTTGCCTACAGGAAGCCTGCAAGCTGGACTAGAAAAATAAGTCCATTGCCCATTGTCCAGCAACTGAAATACTGATTCATATCACTTCTGATACTGGAGGTGATATTTAGCCATCCTGACGAGAATCATCAGTGGCCCCAGCTTCCATGAATTTGCCCAACCCTTCTCCAAAACCTACCCAAAGGTTGGCAGATATAACTACATTTTGCAGCAGTAAATTAACTATAGCTATAGTCTAACTATACCCTGTGATAAGAAATATCACCCCTTATTTGTCCTGCAGTTCTCAACATTTAGCCTCAGTGGGTAACTCTAGCTTCTAGCTTTATAAGGAAAGGAGGAAAGCTTCATCCAAATATGTTACAAACATCATGTTTGTATGATTGGCCCTCCACATTTGCAGGTTTCACTTTCATGGATTTGACTATTTGCAAGTTTCTCCAACCCCACTCCCTTTTCTAGGGGAATCTTCCCTCTCAGCAGCTCTGATCAGGCCACACAGCCCTTTAAAAACTTTCCTCTTCCTCCTCCACTAGCCACTGCCTGGCCAGTTAAGGCCAGCTCACAGACTGATTTCTCTGTACCATAAACCCTCTCCTGATACCGCACACACCCAAGGAAAGAGATGGGCGAGAGAGTAAGTACCATGGGTACCACGCTGACTCACACTCTTTCCCTCTCCTTTCCCTGACCTGGTTTGGATCCTGGATGCCCAGTCTCCCACCATGTCTCAGACCCTTTCCCACAGACACACACACATTTTCATTTTGAAATTTAAGATTTTCCCACTTTTGCAGGGGTTTTGTGCCTCTAAACCTAGTGAATGTGGAAGGCCAATTGTACTTCTAGTATATCTTCCTGTTGAGTGTTCCTGTCTAAAGGGCTAATGTGTTCTTGTTTACTTCTCTGCTTGGGTTACCGTGGAAATGCAGCTCCTAGCAGTTCCCAGCCTGTGTGTGAACTCTGAGAGTGAGATAAGAGCCTCTGAGTCCATTCCCAAAACAAAAGTAGAAGTTTTGACTAGAAGATTTTCCATTCCCATGCTTTGAGAAATGTTTACACCTGTGTACTTAAGTGCTGCCTGCAGTCAGGCAGAGTTCTTTTTCTATGCTGTATTATTCTGTCCTGTCTCTGTTCTTTTGTGCTCCTATTCAGACCTAGCTGCACTGCTCAATATGTAATCCAGCTTTGCTTTCAATAAACGAAGTAGTTTTTAGACAGACTGGATGGCCTCATTCTCTGGCAGGTTTTTCCTTGAGGTTTTTCATGGGACTTAGCAAGTTTTGGTTCTTGCTTTTAAGCGCAGCTACACTGTGGGTCATGCTAGCATCACAGCATGCCCCCTGCATTTACCGACACTTCCCTACTCTTTCTAGTCTATTTTCCTTTGTAGTCTTAATGTTCCATATTTTCCTCTTTGAATTCCTTTAGTATATGCATACGATACACTGAGTAATTCTAGAGAGATTCCATCTGAAAATGTTAACAAAGTATGTGGGAAAAGTGCTTTTACACAATGCAGACAAGCAAAAATGGAAATAAAAGTCATGCAACCTAAGAGTTATTGTGATCACAACAGTAAAGATATGTGCAGAAAAGAGTTTGGGATCCAGCTAGTGGCTCCCTTGTCAGTAGGATGGTGAATCTGCTTCAGCTTTTAGTCTGAACTTTTAAAGGAGTTATCCAAATTACTGACCTATTTGGAATGTATGCTTCAGCACTCTGCATAGTTCCTTTAAAGTCTGGACTAAAATGTGCAACAGATTCACTGCCTCAGTGACATCAGAGTCACTAGCCGCTACTGGCTGCATCCAAACATACCCTTCCATGAAATAAGGACACCTTCCCTCTGGAGAAGACACCATAACCCAGTAGAGGTACCTGCTGGCAGGGAGGGAAGGGTGCAAGACTATTTGAGTCAAATTCCCTGTCATCCCTGCAGTCCTCAGCTTCACTTTTCACACTATTATAGATGATCCCTCAACTTTCCAGATACGTTTTTCACCAGGAAGTGGGTTCCTAGCTCCACTCACAGGAACTATATGCCCAACCCCAGCTATTAACTGCTATGCATATGTCATAAATTAACAGTTGTACAGTAATAATAACAAATTTTTAGCCTCTACATTGCATAGATAAATCAAAATACTTGCCTTATTTCCAGAAAACCCAACAAACTCCAGTAACCGGATAATCCTTGTTGGTAACATGGATAAAGTCTATAGAAACAGAAATCAAAGAAGCTATATGAAGGGAATAGTACATGCTCCATCTTCTAAATCTCAGAAGAGAGCTTCAGAAATAAAAAGAACGAAATCAGTGAAACCACAACCAGTCTAGATCTCTCCCAAGTCTATAGAATCATAGAAATGTAGAGTTGGAAAAGACCACACGGGCCATCCAGTCCAACCCCCTGCCATGCAGGAGCACCCTCAAAGCACTCCCAACAGATGGCCATCCAGCCTCTGCTTAAAAAACTCCAAAGAAGGAGATTCCACCACACTCCGAGGCAGCCTATTCCACCATCAGGAAGTTCTTACTGAGGTTCAGGTGGAATCTCCTTTCCTGCAGCTTGACTCCATTGCTCCTTGTCCTGGTCTCTGGAGCAGCAGAAAACAAGGCCTCTCCTTCCTCTACATGGCATCCCTTCAAATATTTAAACATGGCTATCATGTCCCCTCTGAACCTTCTCTTCTGCAGACTAAACATACCCAGCTCTCTAAGTCTATCATCATAGGGCATGGCTTCCAGGCCTCTCACCTGGAAGTCCAGTAGCAACGACATGTGACAAAAATTAGTTGCATGACAGGACTTTTTATTCCCTTTATTCTTCTTTGGAACCAACTGCACTCTATTAAATCTGTGTCAGACGACACTTCAATCTTCCAGAGCAAATTTGGAGAGCACCCAAGTGACTGCAATGGGAAGGGAGAATCACCTAGTCCTGGATCCAAGGACAGCAGTGATATTATTGGTAGAATTTTTGTTGTTGTTGCTGCTGTTGTTATTGTATACCTTGTCAGGGTTAGCAGGATCTGGCTCCTCTGAGCATGAGCAGAGTATGAACAGTGAAGCAAGGCTTCACCACGCAGAGGTTCCCGGTGAAGCAGAAAAAATTCCAGAGGCTCATTAAGTTAGGCTTAGAGGCAGAATTTATTGCTGCACTCTAAGATAAAGCTCTTGTCAAAATATTCCAGCAGCAATTAAACAAGTAAGAATAACAGAAGATAACCAAAAATAAATGGGCAGCATCTCCCCTTACAAAATGTAAACTGTCAGCAGCATGACAGGTCCAGCTAGGCAATCCTGACTGGCAGCTGGTAAAGGCAAACACCAGCCTCTTTATGTCCCACTGTCACCCTGAACAAGTGGGGTGACCCAACCAGTGTTTTGGTGTGTGGCCTTCTCCAGTCACAGCCAAAACAATCCTGCTGACCTTGCACCTGCTTGTCTGGCCACATCACCTCTTTCTCTGCCGTCCACTCAGAGGAAACCATGCCTGCCCAGCATGTAACCTTGACATACCTTCAAGTCATTTCTGACTTACAGTGACCCAAAGGTGAACCTATCTCAGGGTTTTCTGGGGGATGAGAGTGTGTGATGTGCCTCTGGTCGATCAGTGGGCATCCATGGCTGAGCAAGGAATTGAATCCTGGTCTCCAAGGTTGTAGTCCAACTTGCAAACCACTATACCACACTGGTAGAATTACTTCACTGGATCTGACCCTTAATTACATCCTGCCTGTTGTATCTATTCTGAAGAGGTAATCTGAATGGCCTCTGATTGCACTTTTTCCACGTCACCGCCTTATACAGTATTGCCTTCCACACAATCCTATCAACAAAGCATGTAGAGTTTCCATGCCAGCACCGCTCAGCACACTTTGGCAGCATCAGAAAGAAGAATATGGGGAAGGGCTAGACCAGTGGTTCTCAACCTGTGGGTCCCCAGACGTTCGTGGACTTCAGCTCCCAGAAGCCCTGAGCATTGACCATAGTGGCTGGGGCTTCTGGGAGCTGAAGTCCACGAACATCTGGGGACCCACAGGTTGAGAACCACTGGGCTAGACAAAGAGTATTCTGAGGAGACAAACTACTCTATCTATATGCTGGAGAATGGTTTCTTAACCAGGGTTCCCTGGTACCCTAGGGTTCAACAAGAGGTTGCTTGGAGCTCTGCAACAGATCAAGACTGAACAAAAAATAAACATGTTTTGAGCTGCAGACATAATAATTTTTATGCAGCAGTTCTCTGAAACTGAAGATTATTGCAGTGGTTCCTCAAAGGTAAAACAAGGTTCAGCAAAGCTGTGCTAGAGTGTAAAAGTCACAATTCTGCCATTTCATCAAGTGTATGTGATTGGAAACGATACTGTCATTGACTTTTGCTCACCAGAATGGATCAGAAGTTGGACAGAGCAATTTCCTGAATGGGTGTTTGGTTATGAAGAATTGTAGTGAGAAGCGTTCCTATACTAAATTTGATCAGGTTCCAACCTGAAGTATGATGGCAGTACAATTTAATAGAGGAAAAATGAAGAAAACACCAGCCGTCTCTCATAGAACATCATGTTTCACTTTTATGATATAGTAGATTTAATGCCTAATGGTTCCAAGAATCTCAGATAGCTGGGAAACACTTCTGACTGTAATCCCACAGAGCAACTGCCAAACAGAATAGGAAGCACTGGGCTGATAGGTCCACAATCTAACTCAGTACAAAGCAATGCTTTAATCTTCTTGTTTTGAGAACAATAAATTTGACAAAGAACTTCAGAACTGTAGCTCAAATATCAAGGAACTAAAACCCTGAGGGCTCCACGATTCTTACTCCTGATCTACACATACTCTTTAATATACAACATAGATGTTGCAACATTTCAATTACTAACAAGTTTCTTATGCTTCAATAATCTCAGGAGTTCTAGTATAGTAACTCTGGGTGATCTTGCAGACTTGATCAGTTTCAGCTTTAAACACAATTTTGTTTGGTTTCATACATTTCTTTCCTGAGGCACTCACTGTTAGATGATTTCCTCAAGTTCTTGCAGTTTTAACATTGTTACGTTACTCAAAGCCTCTGTGGAATTGGTCTTTTAACAGACAACTTTCAAAAGTGAAAAGCAAGACAAATGGATAAATTATAGTCAAGTCTGACAAGCCTGTGCCATGACTTTTATGATTTCTCATTTCTTATGATGAACCTAGAGTTTCCTGTACATGCATCAAAACACTTGTACAAGACTGCTTGGATGTCAGGCTATGCCTATACATTGTAAGATGGATAAGCAGCAATTCACCATGTGTCCTTTCTGTCTTCTTGGACTATGTAGCATGTAGTGTTCTTGGGATTTTTACTATTAATATATTAAAGGCTAAAACAGTGGCCCTCCAGATATTGTTGAACTACAACTTCCATTTTCTTTGATCAATGAACATGTCGGTGACTGTTCTTTCTGCTGCTGCTGGGAATTAAGACTCAAATAAATGGAAGTCCACCATTCCCCATCATTGTTTTAAAGTTCATAGGCGCTTTGATGTTTCAAGACTTCAATAAATGGTTTCCACTTTTTATGCCTACGAATCTTCCATCAAAGAAGATGTTTACATTCCACCTGCTATGAGATTTTTTACATTTCAGTTGTCACAAGAAACCACTGGAAATGCTTTGGAAGAGCCACAGCTCTACACAGCAGCCACAATGTGCAAGATGCAAAAGTCAACTGAATGCACTCATAATGTGGAGAATCTCTGCATGTATCCACTTCAAATATTCCTGGATGATCTACAGATGACAGTAGTGCATATATTATTGCCATTGCACTGAACTAGCACTACAAAGAAGCATTGCCACATGGAATTTACTGTGTAAAAATTGATCTCAGTTTCAAATACTCCCAGTTAAACATTTAAAGACTGTTTCTTTAGAGAAAATGTGTTACTTACCAGATTAAATGCTCCGATTCCCAGCTTTACACCACCTTCAAAATGGGCATGGTTTTCTCCTTTAATATAGTTGGGAGAATGTATTAGATTGTCCAGTTCTCTATCAAAGCAAAAGATCTCATCAAAAGCTAGAATATAATTCCAGGTACAAAGGCAATCATAATTTAACAAATTTTACTAAATGATATTAATTACTATTGTTTTCCTGAAATGTTATGAATATACCAGGGGCAGGACACCACCCTAAATACTCTGAAGGCATCGGATTCCACCTGATCTTGGAAGTTAATCAGTTAGTACTTGTCTTGGAAGTTAATTGTTAGTACTTGAACAGCAGAATGCCAAGGAATATCAGGTGCTATAGGCTACATTTCAGAGACAGAAAATGGCTAACCAATTCTGAGTATTTCTTGTCAAAGAAAATCCCATGAAACTCATAAGGGTACCGTAAGTTAACACGCTGCTTAAGAAACATGCAACAGGGCAGGATCCTTTCAGCTATAGCCCCACACATTTGGAATTCCCAGCCCGCTGCCAAGATTTGTATGAAACCTTCATTTGTAGCTTTTAAGCACAGTTTTAAAGCATTTATTCCATTCAGCTTTTAAGTAATGGTTTTACCCAGCTTTATGTTTTAGGCATTTCTGTGTTAATGGTTAATTTCTTAAATTTTTTATTGTTTCGGATATTGTATTCATTAGTTGCTCCAAACGGCCACATGAGGGTTTACTCTGAAATGCAGAATATAAATACTTCAAACAAAGTAAAAAGAAATAAAACAGTCCAAATTCAGACCAGTATAAAGTATGAGAAGTGGAGATATA
The DNA here is from genome assembly GCA_948472985.1 of Iguana delicatissima. Lineage (NCBI taxonomy): Eukaryota > Metazoa > Chordata > Lepidosauria > Squamata > Iguanidae > Iguana > Iguana delicatissima. Next base: position 382,782 of record CAOKZL010001471.1, on the reverse strand, counting down.
AAATAAACCAAAAAAATTTTTTTTGAGAGTCCAATGCAACAAAATTGTTTTTCTTTTTAAGAAGGCATCCATGAAATTGCTACATACCTGTATATTTGATAACTGTTTCTAATTTTGATGCTGCCTTTGACAAAGCTGATCAGGTTTTCATCCTAAAGAAAATATAATTTATTACCCATTGCAGGGTCAAAGCAAGTGTTAGTCTGAAGATGTAGCTAGCAGTTATCTCTTCCAGATTCTTCTGTTTTAGAGGAAGCAGAGGGCCCCTAATATGAACCAGGAACCTAGCAGGAAGAAAGGGGTAACTCCTATTTCCTGGAGTTCACATTGCAAAACAGTGATCCAATAAAGTGGTGGGGAGGATGACTGTATAGGAAAAACCAGCACTGGAAATGGGGCAAAGGAAGGACCTAAAAGAAAGACTCACCATTTGATTTAACATAACCAACCTAAATGAACAGACATTATAGCAAACTTGTGCAGAGCTACATAGGTGTGCTTGCTATAGAGAATGTTTTAAAAGCGGCACAGTTACATGTGGTGGAAGTAGGGAGGGAGACAATTAAATGTCTCACTATCCAATCTGGTTGATGCAGGTCAGGAAAAAGAAGACAAATTTCCTGCCTGAGAAGCTGCACAGCCTCACTGACAGCCAAAGAAAATGAGTCAGAAAGGCCTGAGGCCCTCCCCTAAACTGCAAACCCCAGGATTCCACAGGATGTTGAAAGTGGAATAATAGCACTGTAACATTCTAGTGTGGAAATGGCCAACGTAGTTCAGCAAGTGAAAGCCACTTCTATTGACTGAGAGTCAGAATAGTGTAATCAAGGGTTCAAACAGACCATTCTTTGTCTGCGCTGTGAAAAATAACAGAGCAGAGTAAACATAAAGCCCACATAAAATGGATCTTAAAAAAAACAACAGAAAAAAAGAGACAGAATTTGTAGAAGCACTATAGCTTGGCAATTATGTTGTGTGGCTTATGAGTAAGCACCTTTTCACACTACTGAATTATAGTACAATAATTCCATGGTTAACTGCCATAGCAACATCCTGTGGAATACTATGATTTCGGTTTTGGGGGGGGGCGGTGCTTGTGGTTTAAAATTCTCAGTCAGATTGCTCAAGTGTCTTACAAAATTACAAATCCAAGGATTCCAGAGGATGTTCACATGACTGTTAAAGTGGAATCACTTTACAATACTGGGTATTGTGAAGGTATCCTAAGCGAAGCCTTGCAATATTATAGGGCAAGGGCAAAAGCTGGTAACAGGGTTAGGATTTCATTTACCAAACAAAAGTGAACTTTGTTGAGGGAACCCATTTATCAACTGCTGGAAACTAAAATGTGGAAATCTTTGATTAATTTATGAGTAGTTGTCCATGCATGCAAAATAAAATAAAAAATCAAGGCAGCAAATGAATGGAGCTGTATGCATCACTGCTTAAGCAGAACTTCAGTGAGAATTTTCAGCTCATGCTCTCTCACACTCATAGATGTAGCACTGGATAATATTGACTCTAAGGAACAAACATCTTCCAATACCTTTCTCTACTCATAACCCATGTCTTCTCAAAAACACTAGGCCAAAAATAATAATACGAGGAATACTTTGTATGGTATAGTACAGACACATTCAACTAAAGGATTATTCATTCCCACAGTATGAAATAGGGGCACTCATGATTAGCAGCAACAGAATAGTATCGCCACAAGAAAAACAACTATGTTGTTGACAACTATTACTGAGTCAATCCATAATTGATTCTGGTGCTATTCTATTACTACAACTTTCCCAGTCCATATTCTTGATAGAATGTCATATCCCAGGTTTCTGAATTCAGAAGGCTTAATTTGCATATCATACAAACATGTCATTCAGCTGTGTAATTCAAGAATCACTTGTGCCTTTTTGGCCATTTTTTTTCCTTTTTCTGGCAAGCACTACAAAGTTAGGCTAAGAACAGTACCATAGGCTTGCTCAACTATTTGCAAGGTTCTGTGGCCTTCTGTCTCTCCTTTTAAATTGGATTAGTTTGTAGGGTTTATTTTGTCCATTTCTAGAATGGAAACCATGATTTGCCATTGGCTAATACATATTTGTCACTTATTTTCTAATGACTTAAAATCCGTACTTTCCCCCATAGATAACTTGTCAAAACCTCTAATGCAGTGGTTCTCAACCTGTGGATCCCCAGATGTTTGTGGACTTCAGCTCCCAGAAGCCCTAGCCACTATGGTCAATGCTCAGGGCTTCTGGGAGCTGAAGTCCAAAAACATCTGGGGACCCACAGGTTGAGAACCACTGCCCTAATGAAATGAAATGAAATGAAACAAGCCTTTGAGTTCCTATGGCTGAGTTCACAATGGTGTTCAAGAAAAAATGCTATTACCTGGAGGAATGTAAGAGCAGCTCTCTGAAGCAAGCATTCAGCATAACAAATTTCTGCATGCATTTCCTCTAGAAAAGATGAAGAAAAGAAAAAAAATAAAGTGAGAGCAAAGGATCCAGCATCAAACAGAGAAAGTTCATCATATCCTCACTGCAGTTTCTTTCCCTGGTAAGAACAAGTTGCTGTAAGGTTTGGATTTGGTGGAACCATAAAGTGGAGATCAAAAGCTTCCATTTCCATTTTTAATTTGCCTCTACTCATAACCCATGTCTCCTCAAAAACACTAGGCCAAAAATAATAATACAAGGAATACTTTGTATGGTATAGTACCATGCCATGTTGTCCATGCCCTAAATTGTGGTTAATGTTTATAGTGGTTCGTTTACACAATCCAGTTCTATAACTGGTCTGAGGTCAACTTGTATCAAACAAACCACAGTTGAGATGAATACAAGTTGAGCTTCCCTTATCTAAAATGCTTGAGATCAAAAGTGTTCTGTACCTTTTGGAATGGCCTCATGTATCATTCATTTGCTACTTGTGTTGTGTATGTGATGTGAGACCAGAGTGAGACTAAGGATCTGTGAAATGGTGAGAATCCAAGCATAGTACTCAGCATGAATTCACACCTTCTGCCATTTCACAGATTCTTGGTCTCAGATTCACAAATCCTTCAAAGTGGCAGCTGCAGCATTCCTCAGATCAGAAGAGGAACAAGGAGGAGTGCTGCTGCTACTGCCTCAAAGGCAGAAGCGGGTGGATGGCAGCAAAAAGACAGAAACTGAAGATCTGGTTGATGAACTGTGGAGTGCCACAGCCCCTGACTCAAAAGCAGAAATGAGCACCTAGTGGCAAAAAAGTTTAGATTTTTGGAGGTTTTGAGATTTTGGATTTCTGGATAAGGGAGGCTCAATGTGTATTGTCAAATTTGGACAATTTGGGAAACCATAATTAATCTAGACAGTAAAAATAAACTTCTGACTTCTTCCTCATGGCTGCATCAGAGAAGGTGGGAAGGACCCACCACAGCTTGTTGTCATAATTCTAAATGGGCTTCCTAACCTAGCGTCACACAAAGCTGGCGGACTACCATTTCCACTTTCCTCCAGCAATGTGGGCAATGGCTGAGATAACGGAAGCTGTATCCCAACATCCCTTGAGGACTCTGTCTGGAAAAGGCTGACTAAACTATTGTTTAGGTCAACATCTGGACCACATCATAAAAGCTGTTTGACTATCCCTCACATACTAAGGTTATAATCCTATACCCAGTGTCCCAAGACTAATTCCCACTGAACTCAGCAAGGCTTTACCTTTATAATTCAGAAAAATTGGATGAAGCTTCCCTTACTGACCATCTTTATTTTGTAGTCCCACTGGTCATTCCTCCTGTCTGATGCACTGCCAAACCCTGTAATTTCCCTTTCTGTAAGCATGTGTAAGGCTGAGTTGTCATAAACTGAGATTCTGGATTTCATCACCAACTTCTAGTTGACTACAGAAACATTTAATTTCCATGAGAGGCTTGTTCTTGTTACTTGCTATTAATTAAAATTTTAGCAACAACCCTGACTGACAATGCCATAGAACTCTTTCAAACCCTTCTCTGAAGAAAGAGAATCACCCATTTCCACAAAAACATCTCATGACAGGCATGTGAAAATATTGACAGTAACCAATAAACCCAATACTGAATTTCTAAAGTGGTCAGCTTTATATTCACTAGTCAGTAAAGTGGACAGAAACAGGAGACACCCCCGCCCCCACACTTTTGTTTACCTTCAGTTAATTGGTCAAGGTTGTGTCTGCGTACTAAGCTGGTGAAAGAATCTGCTACAGTGGATTTTTTCCGAAACCTAAGAAAATTGAGAGAGGCTAACAATGTTTGCAGTGCAACATGTAGATCAACTAACTATTAAAAAAATCCAATAAATACACATCGCAAATTAAATTCCTAAAAATCTTTTGAGTTAATCATTTAGTCATCACCCCTAATGATGTCAGACTGCAATCGCCATTCTCTTTCAGCACTGCCTTTAACGGCTGGGCTGATAAGAAACTGCAGTCCAACACCAACTGGAAGACCACAGGTTCCTCACCTCTGCTCTACAGAAACTGAATCTATCTGAGCAATCCTGTGAACGGTTACTCAAGAGATCTAGACAGGCTGTGTTTAAGAAGGATTACTCCAAATAAATGTACTTAATCTTACGGATGTAGAAAATGTAATTATATGTATTCTTCCTACAGTGTTCTTCTTTCTGTCCTTTCTTTAAACTCTTCTTCCTCATGTCAACATTTAGACTGTAATCACATTAGATTGGCACATGTCATGTGCATGTATGCATGCATGTATACAGACATACATAGACATACAGACATACACACGTATTGGAGTTGCCAGGTTTTCAAAATATCAATAAAGGAACATCCATACTTAGTTTCTTTTTTGGCATGCATCAACAGCCCTGAATCCTTTTTAATCATCTCAGAATTAAAGCACTTTTTCCTGCAACTTGGTCTCATCTTTTTCAAAATGCTTCAGAACTCTCAAATACTGGATTTTTGGCATCCCATTCAGTCTATATAAAAGGACATGCTTTCCAGCCCTCAAATAAGGGTCGTTCCTTACAATAAGAGACTCCTGGCAACCCTCACTCACACACACACACATGAAATAATGATAGTAAATGAATAAGAGAAAATTTCATTGTGCATAGAAGGGTTGTTAGTACAGGAAAATTCTTTTAACAGTATTGTGTACAATTTTTAACTGCCTATTTACTTGTGTTCTCAAATATTTTAATAATAATCAGATGTGTGCAGAAGCAGGATTCAACAAACCGTGGACAGAAGGTGCAGAGAAGCAGTTTTTGCTGATTCCCCCAAAATCTGATCTGGAAGACTGAAGAGCCCTCCAGAACAGTATAAAAGGTGTTGCTGAAGGTATGAAGGGAAAAGAGGAAATAAAAAAGAATGGCTTGCCACTCAGTGTCTACCAAGTTAGCAGAGTGGGAGAATTAGTTTGATCTAAGTCACTTTTGCAGATAGAAGAATTTTTCTTTTTTTCTTTTCACAAAACAGCAAGTCTGGATCCAACCAAATGCCTTTATGGTCACTGCATATTATATAACCTCTCTTGGAAACATGCAGGGTTTTTTTTTTTATTGTTTCATTTATATCCCACCTGTCTCCTAGTATGGAGACAAAATGTTGCTTTACAATGTGTATTTTGGCCACACAACAATGAATAAAGATATATATACATGCAGTGTATGTAACTGTATACCTTCTGACAACCTAGAATAAGGATGGAGAATATGGGGATTTCTAGATCTTAAAATACTACTCCAGCATCCCTCACCATTATTTCTGTTAGCTAAAGCTTTGCAGAGAGTTGCAGTCCAGCAAAATCGACATATCTGCTCCCCTGGTCTAGAGTTACACATGGTAGAATCCAACTGCTGTAACAATACTTTATAATGCCAGTGTGTTTGAAAGTCTTACTACTGTAAAACTGTCATAGGCATCTGTGCAATGCCACTCAGTTGCCCAGGATCATTTTCAGTACTTACTTCTGACAAACAGCCTGAGCTTCTTTCATTGTGTTCCCAGCGTTCTGTATATCTTGAGAGTCAAAGGTCATCATGGCTTGCATTTCCAATATAGTAGCGTAAGTCAGTGCATGATACATACTGTCTTTTGTTCTGTAGGAAACAGGTTGGAGAATATACATCTATGAAATATACAGAAGACACAAAAGAAACAAAGAAATGAGAGTAAAGCAGCCTTTAATCTGGAAGAGTAATTAAAGCAAGTGTGTAAGAAGCATCTGTCTCTAGGATAGGAGGATGCCTCACATTTCTATAATCTGCTGTCCCTGAACATTATCCACTTATTTTAAAATTCCTCCACTTTTAAGCTTCAGCTGAGATAATGCTACCAAGATCATACCTTGGAGAGGTGGAGTTATAAGAAGAAAGCTGGAAGGAATGTTACAGATGTCCATTTAAGAGGTCACACAATGCAAACAGGAAGAGTACCTGCTTTTAGTTCCACTTAAATCCTTGCAACAGTCATAGAAACAAAGTGACTGTGTCTTCCCACACTATAACAAACTGAGAAACTAGCTCCTCCACTAAAATTCTTGGCACTAAAAGTGGAATCTCCTGTATTAACATCCGCTTCTGTAATGTGCACTTGCCTTAGAAGTACTAAGGAGACGAGGTTTTTACTTTATTACGGTTGTGTCTCCTCTGCAGGATTTCCTGGTTATATTTTTGTTGGATTTGGTTTGCAATGCTTACAGCTACATCTGCTGTCTGCTTCTTCCTATGCTCTTACATCGTGATATTTCTTTTTTCCCATGTGTTTTTCCATGTTTATTTTTCCACCATTAGCAACATCTGAAAAGGACTATGGTCACCTATATATTTGCACACCTTTGAAAACCAGGGGAGAAAATAAAGAACGGTAGGACAATGGCAAAGAGGCTCAGTCACAGCAAGAGAGAATACAACGACAAGACAGATTTGCATATTTCTGTAAAACACAGTTCTGTCCAGCTCTTTTTCTCTACATTTAGAATGTTCCACATCACAAGAGTTGGAAGTTGTCCACAGAGGACTTGTTGTGCAACTCCTGAAATTACTGCTATCACAATCCTGCTGCCTCATCATGATTTTTTTAAATTAAAAAAAATGGAGAATCATGCCATTTCAAGTAATGCTTTCTGGTACATATCCAGTTGACAAACTGTCATTCTCAGGTGATAGGAAAAATATTCATTGGCATACATGAACGTGGGCTCACTTGTGACTGTCATCCTACACTTTTCCAGTGCGCTGAAGGGCAGGCCCACCAGTCAGACTGTATGACATCCAGATGACTGGATCCATGATCTATGTGATGTCAAAGCACTGTAGCTATAACCAATAAAGTTGGGGCCATTCTCATTTTAAAGAGGTATTGTGTATTTCCTTCTCTTCTCACTCCCCCACCTACTGCTAGGGGTCTTCATTCTTTTCTCCCTTATCTCATCACCCAAGCAGCAGAATCTCAGGCCATTTCCGCACTAGACTGTTAATAGCACTATGATTCCACTTTCAACATCCTATGGAATCCTGGGGTTTGCAGTTTCGGGAGGGGCCAGGTGGCCCCTCCCGAAACTGCAAACCCCAGGATTCCATAGGATGTTGAAAGTGGAATCATAGCGCTATTAACAGTCTAGTGCAGAAAGGGCATCAGTCTAGAGGCCCTGTGATCTGCAAGCTCAATTTAAATATTGAATCTAACAGTGGAGCATATTAATTAATTAACAGTCTTTGAAATAAGAAAAGGGAAAGCTATTATTCAATGCACTTAATTAGACGAGAAAAATCACAGTAAACCATTCAGTGGGGAGCAATCTGTTGGGAAGAAAGAGATGTGCTTTGGCAAATAGCAAAATGGTTTTCTTTATAAAACTTGAGATAATTACAGTAATCTCTTACAATACAGGAAGTACTCCATATCTGCAAGGGAGACACTCCCAGACTTAACACAGATGGCAAAAACATGGATAACAGGGGGAGGTGGGGAACCATGCCAGGTTTCGTATGCTTCTCTTGACCAAGGAAGGAGCATTCATCTCCTTCTTTGGCATGAGAAGTGCAGGGGGATCCATGCCAGACTTTACATGCCTTTTTTTGCTGAGGGAAGTGTGTTCATCTGCTTCATCAGCCGAGAGAGATGAGTGGTTTTGCAGAGTTGGGCTTTGTATGTCTTTCTTGGCCAAGGAAAAGGTGTCTCTTTCCTCAGCTGAGAGGCATGGGAAGCCCAGCTGTCCCTTGAATTGTGCCTTTCTAGGCTGGCTGTGCAGAGCAAGGACCCTGGCTGCCACTGGTAGGCCTGCTCCTGGAGCAGATTGTAGGTAAGTGAAACCATGAATACTGGTCACACAGTTATGAGGAACCTACTATATTTTCCCTTTCAGCAGAAGGAAGAAGTCCTTATCATATTTATATCATTATAAAATCAATGCATTAGTAAACCAGTATGTTGATTGCAAATACAATTATTTAATGAATGGTCATTGTAGACTTCAGTAATGTGCTAGTCCTGACACTCAGTATATTATACACACAAATTAATCCAAGTTATAGAATCTAAAATAGACAATGACCTGGCATTTTCTTCTGGCTTATTCCTACAGTTTACAGTGACTTCTGATGAAAGGGAAGACATTAAAAATGTTCCTTTCTCATTTTGTTACCACTAGCTGTAATACTGTGTTCCTTCAACATCTTATATATTTCTTTGGCAATATCTAACACAAAGGTCAATAAAGGAGCAATCATCACACTTTCTTGTTCTCACATTAAAAACAGGCACTCTGGGATTCATGGATGTGAATGTCTTTTTTTAATTCACTGGGGTAAGATAAGAACTATTGCATTATAGTCCTGGTGTTTCAATAAAATCAAGTGATGTGCTGTTTTCTGTGCATACTGACAGACACTCATATCAGTATCTCCAGTACCATCAGGAGCTGTAGGTTTTTGTTCTGTTTCATATCATAGCAATGAAATCAGAAGTTCAGTGGTCTAATAACTAAGCCTTACTTGAAATCTACAATATCTAGGCTGCAAAGGAGCATTTGCTTCCACTATTCAATCCTGAAATATTTTGTATTCCTTGCCCAACCATGCCATCTTTGAGTTAGAAAAAAATATCCTGTATTGCTTTTTGTTATCTCCCTATTACTTAGTTAGATATTCTGTATAACCTCCCTTTAGAAAAGATTTAATTTATCCATTAGAATCTGGAAAAGAGCACAAGACTAGGCAATTAACAGAGTGTTCAAGTTATGTCTAGTAAGCAGGATAGCAGTGCTCCCAGGACATAACTTTATGCTAAGAAAAAAAGATTATGTGACTTGAATTTAACTTAATTGACTTACGGAATTAGTATAGTGTTTCGCAGAGTTTTCCCAAGGTGGCTTACAATCAAGATGATAAACACATTTTAAACCAATATCTAAATATGTTTTAATCTAAAAACAGCAACACATCATACCTAATTCAAACCAATAAAACAAACCAAAGGATAAGACACTCACCCCTTTAAGGACCCTACATTACTCAACAAGCTATAACAGTGTCTCTCATAAGAGTCAGTATGAATTATCCAGAAAGAAGACTCTTCTTGGCCAAGAAACTCATAAGTACAAGAATGTTTGGATAAAAAAGAATTAGGCACAGACAGCTTAGCAACAGAATAACAATCACTCTTTTCTGTCTATTACTACTGCTAGACAAATACCCATGGACTGGCATTCTTCTAGTGAGACATGCATGTGTAAGTGGCATGTGGAGAGAACAGTCTGTCATAGTGCAACATATGTATTCTGCCGACAGTCGTGGAAGTAGACTTGTGCATACACATTACACATTTTAGTTACAGACTGTGCATTGCACATTGCACAATGGTGCTACCCAGTTGCTGACATGTGTTGTGCAATGTTGCTATTTGGATGAGGGTTGCACAGTGCTGGTGTGACATATCTCTACACATAAGACGTTTATACTATATTGAGGGGATATTAAATTGCAGCCATAAACTGTTCCTTATAGAACATAGCTAGGACACCTGCAGGATTGTCATACCACCCAGAAAATTGAGATTTACCCAGTGCCTCTTTGGCCCATTCTTTGGCCCAGATTACAAGCCTTCATGTTTATTTTTTTAAAGTATTTAGACTCATCTTGCAACAAAGGTAGGTTTGTAAGTTTATGATAGCCCAAGATCACATGATAAACACAATGACCAAGCAAAGATTTGAACTTCGGTCTTCCTGTCCCAAGACCAGCACTTTAAACATCACTCTGTACTTGTTCTCTTAGATCAGATTAAACTGTAAAAAATGTATGAAGGTAGAAACACAGTGGAGGAAAAAATGTAACAATTGATGTGCCTGTTTTGCACAAATCAGTATAACTGCATATGCAAATGAAATTCTTGGATTTGAGGAAGTAGAAAACTCTAGGCCCGTGAAGAGAACAAAAAGAAAATGGATGCAGTAATCCAATGCCAGTGCGGTTTTTATTTTAATCCAAAGCTATCTTTTATTTCAAAGTAGCTAGGAGCATCTTCTAACACAGACAGTGGGACTACAGGTGGAGGAGTCTGGTTCACGTATATTGAAAAGGAAGCAAACCTAGATGGAGGCACTATTCCCTAAAACCACTTGTTAATGTTCCATTATGGGCACCAAATAAAAGAAACTGTGGTTGCTGCTCCTTATTTGTATATCAAATTTGTTTTTGTTTGCTGACTGGCACCAGTCAGTCAATATATAGAGAGGCAACTATGTTAAACAGCCATGCAGAACACAAGCAATGCCTGCAGTAGTCACCTGTGTAAACCTTCATTCTTCAACTGAGATTTTATATTTTTTTATTATTTCAGGCCTTGTGTGCTCTCTTACATATATAATAGGCTAAAATATAAAAGGTAGAGCAAAATGAAGTATAAGAAAAAAAGGAAAATTTTCCCCAGTTTTTTCACTGTGCAAGTGACAAATTATTACTTTCCATAGTTCCTCAATTATTTTAAGTCAGCAAAAAAATCATTTACAGATAAATTGAGCTCTCAAAGACTCTTTGGGGCTACAATTCTGAATGAGAGAGCAAAAAAAGAGAGTGACCATAAAGTAAGGGACACTGCATGGAGAAACAGATGTACACAGAACTCAACAGCACTCCATCTAACCACTAATCTACATCAGTGGTCCTCAACCTTTGGCTATCTAGATATTCTGGAGTTCAGTTTTCAGGAGCCTCAGACAGCAAGGTTCATGGTTAGGGATCCTGGAAACCAAAGTTCAGAAGATTGGGAAGGTTCAAAATTGGGAATCACTGATCTAGACCTGTGTTTTCCATTCTGTTTCTGTTCAGATAATTGGGTAGAACAGGAGCCAACAGACAGAAAGCACCACATTTCTTTCTCTCTGTGCATGTGCCTTCAAGTCATCTGCCAACTTAGGGTGACCCCATGAATTTCAGCAAGGAATATTCAAAGATGTGGGTTTTGCCAGTTCCTTTCTGTGAAATATAGCCTATAGCACCCGGTATTCACTGGAAGTCTCCCATCCAAGTAGTAACCAGGACTGACCCCATTTAGCTTCCAAGATCAGATCTACTTAATTTTTTTAAGCACTATGGTCCTAATCTAAATGTTAATTCCCACTAGAGTAGACTCACTAAATCAATGAAAATTTGGTAAGTCTAAGACTATGCAAGTTCCTTTTATTCAGTTGGACCATTCTGAGACTAAAGAACGGGCTTGTGCTTATTTAATTTCTCTCCTGATGTGCCTTAGTTGTGGAAGCCTCTCCCTTAAAGGTCCAATTAGTGTTAATGCTGGTGTTACTCCAGTGCCAAGTTAAAACATGTCTTCTTATTATAGTGTTTGAGGCCTAACTGGTTTTACTAAAATCTGCAGATGCTTATGGTGTTAAATTGTTTTAACTGTTTTAAGTGATTTAATTGCTTTGATTTGTCAAGTTCCTTAATATGCATTTAGTCTGGTTAAATCATTTCCTACTGTTTGATATTATTGATTAAACTGATTTAATGTATGCCACCTTGAGAAATTCTGATTTAGGACAGGGTATAAGTATTTTAACAAATAAATAATAACAAATAAGTAACTTAGTTTTGCACTATTCAATTAGAGGACATGTATGTGTGTGTTTGCAACCATAATTCTTAAGCAGCAAATAACTGGTTTCCTATGACTCAGCTAAGCTGGTCGTATTCCTAAATGGATGCAACACTATCACATCCAGAAATGAAAGATCAAAAGTTTCTCTGTGAGAAGCAAAGCAGTAAATCTTGCAAAGGGATTTATTCAATCAGGAATTCATTTCATTTCAGAAGAACTTTTATTTTTTCAAAATAGATTATTATATTAACATAATATTAATATTGATAACATAATATTAATTTAATATATTTAATTTCATATAAAACAACATATAGAGAAAACAAACCTAAGTACAAGACTAAATTACTTTACTAGACTACACTACAACAAATATTAACTACAGAGGATATAAATCTGGTTCCTGATTCCTCATTAAAAAGGTTGATGTTATCACTCTAGTGTACATCCTCCAAGGTAATATTTTATGTATACAGAAATGTTAAGCAAAAAGGAAGAAAACTTCCATTTTAATATAACATATAAAATAATATTAATATTGCTAAATTAATGCAGAACTTAAAGACCAATTACATTTCTATTACTCAATATCAATACAGAGTGGTGATCCTATTTTACCAAAACAGTCATATTCCTAACCTTTATCATCAATCAAAACCTTTTATAGCTTGTTTTCCTTTGGCTGGTATATTATGACCCTCTACCACTGTTACCTATCTCTTATTAAAGTTGTTAACTTTTAAAGCCATTAACTTAGAAGAGGTTGGATTTTAAATTGCTGTCTGCAAAATGATTAAGTCAGATTCCAAGATTCCTTTGAAAGGAAATCATAGGCTTTAAACAAAAACAAAAACAAAACAAAAAGATATCACTTAGACAATTGTAAAACTGAAAGATGAAAGGTACAACCATATAGTTGAAGAGGGTAGGCTGTCTAACCTTTTACTGAAGACCTGCAGTCAAAGAGAATCCATCACCCCTCCACACAACTAATCCCACTATCAAATCACTCTTACCAACAAGGTGTTTCTCCCAATGTCCAACCACCATCACCACCACAAAATCTTACCTTAATGCAATGTAAGTCCATTGTATCCAGTCCTGCTATCTGGGGCTGCAGAAAAACTTCACCTTCCAAGTTTTGTGTTACAGCCCTTCAGATACTACAATTTTACCCTTTAGTCTTCTCTTGTCTGGGACCAATATATACTGAGTTGCTTCGTCCTTGTCATGAAAAATTAATTTTCAGAGCAATAAATCTGCTCCAATCTGTCTATATCCTTTTTAAAGTATAGCTCCCAGTATTAGACTGCATTCACTAAGATTAAATGAGACCTGACCAGTGCGGAATGAAATGGGACTATTACTTCTTGCGACTCAGAAATTTTATTTCTATGTAATGAAGCCTAAAATTACATTAAATTTTTTTTGAAGCTGCATCATACTGCTGAATCATGTTCAATTCATAATAGAATTTAACTCTAAGATCCTTTTAACACGTGTGGCTGCCAAACCAGGTATACTCCAACTTCTACCTACACATTTCCTTTATTAATTCATGTGTACAAATGCAGACCTTTGCAACTGGCTGTGTAGAATTTAACTCTGTTCATTCTGACCATTTTATTAATTTTACAAAGCCCATTTTTAAAAGCATTCTTGTCCTCTGAAGGTTAAGCTGTTCCAACCAGTTTTGTATCATTTGGAGATTTAATAAGGATTCTTTCCACACCCTTGTCTATGGCCATTTCCACTAGCCTGTTATAGCACGATGATTCCACTTTCAACACCTGGCCCCTCCCAAAAGTGCAAACCCCAGGATTCCAGAGGATGTTGAAAGTGGAATCATCGCACTATAACAGGCTAGTGCAGAAATGGCTTCAGTCATCAATAAAAATGTTAAAGAATATTGGGTTCAGGAAAAAAATCTGAGGCATCCCACTTGACACATGCTTCCTATGCTTCCCATAGCACTGATGTCCTATCTCTGACTGCAGTTTTCCAACCCATGATAAATGACCTAATTGTATTATCATCTAACCCACATGTTTTCAATCATGGGTGAACCACACCAAATGTTTTGCTGAACTCAAGATAAATTATATCCACAGCATTCTCATAATTCACTAAATCACGAAACATATCAAAATAAGAAGCAAGACCCATCTAGCATGATTTATTCTTGATAAATCCATGCCAACTCCTATTAATTGCTATATTGTTATCAATGACCAAAATCCAACTGCTAGTATCAACTAAAGAGACTAGAGCTATTGAACAAATCTTACAGAAGTACTGGCTTTTGCCACTGATTCTACTTTAGTTGTGACTAGGATTAAACTTAGGCTGGATTGCTTATGTGCTGATCTGTTCAATCTGTTTCCAGCATCTTCCACTGTACTGAAGTCAGACTTTTGGTCTGCAGTTTCCCAGATCTTCTCCTCAAGGCCATGCTGCATTTCTGTTTTGATACCCGGAACAACATTTTCTTGTCTTCAAGTCCCATACATACATATATTAACAATAATTAGAAAGATACTTACTTAGCTTGCAGAGAAACAAGAGCATCTTGGAACTTATTATTCAGAAATAAATCCACAGCTGACATACATTCATTGAGAGCAATGTTCAAGTTCAGTACAGATGATCTGGAAAAAATAAATATTGTAGTGATAATTTTTCTGCTTGTGTGACAGGGCAAGAAAGAATCCTCTCCATGAACAGTGAGCACAGTAAATATCAGGAAAAAAGTAGCTTTTCTTTGTTAACTACAAGATGAAGATAAAGGCAATAGGGATGATTGTATGTTTTAACTACAAAATACATAATCATCCCTATTGCCACTATCTTCATCTTTTGCAAAATATCAGACACTATTAGCTAAAAGGAACCTTATTTTAAAAATATGATGAGCCAGAAATATTGTTTGGAATCTGAGAGGAAATGCATTCTATACAATGTCATTCTTAACATAAAGGACTAGCAACAAAATGCTGCACTGCCCCCTAAAACTCTAGGATGGAGTGCTCTTATTCTCCTGACTCCCCAAGAATGCTCTTGTTCAAAGGTCCAGTTAGCAGGCAAAAGGAAGCACATAGCACTGTTAAGCACTAGATGGGGTTGGATAAAGAACTTTTTTTAAAAATAACCTTCTAACATTCCATTCTCAGATAGTTTCAACCACAAAGTAAATTGATGGTCCTGCTTCTTTGCTCAGCTTCTGCTGCCTTTAGACATTTTTGTTCTTGCTGGAAGCATGGATGCAGAGGTCATCATTAGACATATTTTAAAAGATCTTTTTCTTTTAATCCAGGAACATATGCAGATCTGTATAGCTTCGAGGCGTGTTCCCAACCTGTTGCCCTCTTGATGGAACTTGGAGACCAACATGATTAGAGGGCAGTTGGGTGGAGCAGCTACTTTAATATCCAGAAAACACTTTTTGAAACACGTTGCCATTTTGTTTCCAAACTGATAGACCAACAAACTTCTCAAGAGAAGAGATTATTGTATTCGCGTCCTACCCTTCATCCAAGTGGTATACATACCTTACACGCATAATCATGTAAAGTGGGTTAGGCTAAGGGGAACTGACAGACTAACCAGAAATGTCATAGTTAGCTGGAAGTTTCTATATTGACCTTCCTGTTTCCTATTCAAGCATTCTAATCACTATAACACACAGCCTCTTTGTTTTGGTAGAGATTCTGTGAACTGGAAAAGCACTGAAAAATTTAAATATTTTCCGGCTAGCTTTCCCAAACAGATCATTGAACAAGACCCCAAAAGATTGTACTAGAGCTCCCCAGAAAGTAATATGAATAACATTTAATATGTAACCACCTAAATTGCAACTCCTGCAAGTTACCTAGAGCACAATCTGTTTTTTCTCCAGAGGTGCCAGAGGAGATCTTGAAGAGGATTTTTGCATGTATGCAATTCTGTGAAATGAAGATTGGGGAGAGGAAATGCACTAGAGGGATGGGGCAGAAGAACAGAACTTAGACAATACTCACACGATGCATTAGTCCAGCAGCAGTTTGGAAGCCATCAGGTGACAGGATGAGGCCTACAGCTGCACTTAAGGTCCAGAGCTATGTAGCAGCAGAGAGGTCTAGATTCAATTTCACCCTCTCTCCCACTCTTTTTTCTTTGTGTTGTTTTGGTTTAGATACATACCTTAAACTGTATAGTTTTACGAACTGTCCCTATGAATTGTCTTCTTTCTCTGTCCCTCCTCCGTCGGCAAATATTCTGACCTTCCCACTTTTTCCCCAGCTGTTCTTGGTGGGTAGATGCCATTTCTTGTAAAACTATACATGACTAGACCAGTTTTAAGTA
Organism: Iguana delicatissima; assembly: GCA_948472985.1. NCBI lineage: Eukaryota > Metazoa > Chordata > Lepidosauria > Squamata > Iguanidae > Iguana > Iguana delicatissima. The sequence continues at coordinate 366,342 of CAOKZL010001471.1, read as the reverse complement.
TCTTAATTTATGCAAAACTAATAAATTGTTTAGATTTACTGTTCAACTCCCACTCAACACAATAGGCTTTATTTCTGTGCTAAAAGGATCAGTATCTCTATAAGGAACCACTTTACTTTTTTAAAAAAGCAGTCCATTTACTCAAGATCCAAAATATCCTTCTTTCTGCTCTTTTAAGCTTTAATACTAAAATGTCAGATTTAAACTACTCCATTAAATGTTCTTCCAAGTGAAGAAATGTTCTCTGATAGGAAAAAGGACAGTGGATTGTTTAGCAGATACCACTTTAAGAACATATACACATATTCTACTATACATGATTAACAGGGTAAGGATACATAGCGGCAATCTGTACCACATATAGACATCAAGCTTCATGTGAGAACAGCTGCACAAGTGTAGAGATCAACCATCTGTGTATACATGCAAACAGTCTATACAAGTGTTGAATATAATATGTGGACACCACCCTAAAGTAAACATCACCCTATTAAGCTGTTCTAAGACTGAGTAATATCAATGTGGGAACATGCTAGCCCTGTTCTCCTCCATCCTTTCTGTCATCTTCCCTTCTACGCTGTACTGTTACAACACTATGATTCCAGTTTAGCCACCACTGCAACATCCTGTGGAAGCCTAGGCTTTGTAGTTTAGGAAGGAGTATTTAGAATTCCCAGCCAGAGAACTCTTGGCCCTCCCTAAACTACAAATCCCAGGATTCCACTGGATGGTCACATGACAGTCAAAGTAAAAACATAATGCTATAACTGCGTGGAGTGAAAGGGCCTCAGAGGCCCATTCTACTGTATCCAACAGTTTGAGATTTTGTTAATATATGAGACTTGCCCCTTCAGACAATTGCTTTTCATATGGAAAGTACCACAGAAATAATTGTGAAAGGGAAAGGATTATCACAGTGTAAACATACATAACAGGCCTTTTGTCTGACATTATGCTCTATATCCATTTTCCATCACTATTCTATTACATTTTTAGTGACTGGTATCAAATCAGCAAGAAACCAAAAAGCTTTAAAACTACGATTAAGTTTCCTAATCCAAAATGAGGGATGGGTTATTTCAGCAGGGCAGGAAGCAAATTTTCTGTCCCGGAGATCATTCAAGGCCCTTAATCCCCCAAAATAGGGAGGAAAAAAACCCACAGGAAGTGGCTGGACATCCATTTCTCATTTTGAAAAGATTATATATTTGTTAAACAGTGCAGAAAGGCCCTGCAATGTATTTAAAAGTGAATCACCCTTCCTGGTGGCTTCCAGGAGAGGAAATTAATCTCTTTTTCCCAAATTAAAAAAAAAAAAAGAGCCTTGAGAGGCATATATATAACTCAGGACTCAACTCTGACGCTACCCCAAAGCTATCTTAAAATTGTGCAGACAAATTGTTCTTGCTTACACATACCACAATGTAATATGTAATTTTCATGTAAACTGCCAAAAATCAATAAGGGGAGAAGGAAGCAAACAATCCTCTTCAAATATGAGGCCTCCTTCAATAAAGCTTGCTTCTTGAAAATGTGTGCAGCTAGGAAACTGATGGGAACCTCTTGTTTTCCTAGAAGTGTGTCTGTTCCTGGTTTTGTCCTATTGCTATGTTTTATTCCTGTTTTGTTTTCTCTCCATTTGATCATCAAAATAAAATTAAAAAAATTTAAAAGTTACATACAAAATATTTGGTGCAGAACAAACATACCACACAGACCTCCCAGCATTCCTCACCACTGGTCATGCCGATTAGGGTTTCTTGGGGTTGCAGTCCAACAACACCCTGAGTTCCACACAAATTCTACAACTATTGTATATTCCAAGAGGTTGCACAATTTCTGTAGTACTCCATATTATGTTCTATCAGCTCTATTTATGGTGACCCTATGAATGAGAGATACCCAAAAAATTCTGTTTCAACAGCCCTCTTCAGGTCTTGCAAACTCAGGCTTTCCTGACTGAGTCAATCCATCTGTAATGTGGTCTTCTTCTTTTCCTACTTCCTTCTGCTTTGCCAAGCATTATCATCTTTTCTAATGAGACATGTTATCTCACATTTCACTTTCCTCTTACATGTGTTGTCCAGCTTCAGACTTTCCTTTCACATCTGAACATATTTAGCATGTGAACACACTTTTGGCTTGAGTCCAGTTTCATTATTAGGCACAGTGCTACTTATCTTGTGCTCTCCCCCAGTGGCTGGTTGAGTGCCATCTGACCTGGGCATCTCATCTTCTAGCACTATCTCTTGTTTCCCTTTGGACTGTCTCATCATAGGGCTTCATGGCAAAAGACATTCAGAAGTCATTTACTGGTGCCTCATTCTGCACAAGTACTAACAAGAATTAGCTAAAGCGACCGTATCATTATTTATTCAGAGGAAGCTTTCCATTCCCTTCCTCTTAGGCTGAAAGTATGATTCGTACAGGGACACCTATTGAGTTTCCATGGCTGAATGGGGATTCAAACCCTGGTCTCCCAGAATCCTAGTCCAGTACTCAGACCACAACATCACATTGGTTCCTTTATGTTAATTTGTTGCTGTGTAGTACTTTCAAGTCCTTTTTGACTTATGGAGATCCTAAAGCAAATAGGGTTTTCTTGGCAAGAGTGTTTGTACACCTATGAAATAATTTAGCACATAATCTTCCTGTGTATCTTCTTACTCCCTAAAGAAAGTGACATGATTATGAACAAATTATTAACTAGTAACTAGCAAACCTAGGTGAAATAGTCTGAGAGTGATATGCAAGAAACTTTTAAAAAAACAAAAACCTAGCAGTCCTGACTATACTTGTCTTGGCTGACATGAAAAATGTCTTTAGTCGTGGGTAGTATAGTTCTGTCAATGAGCTTCAAAAGGGAACTACTGTGCTTATTCCCCCCAAAAGAGCTACCCTGAAAAAATTACACAGATCACCAGCTCTTTATAAATCTTCTCTAGCCTAATAGGATCTGCCATTCCATACTGCAACATCTTCAGGAAAGTAAGAGGTGGTTGGCTTTGCATGTATTCTTGCAGTCACAGAAGCATAAAGTGAGAACAGAGGCATATCTAGGGATGCGTGCCCCAGGTGCCAATTCCAGGGGGGTGCAAAAAGAGGACTCCCTCTGCCTGCTCCCCCAACTGCCCCCCACCGCACCTCACTCTGCCCCCTGCTGCACCTTGCCCCACCTCCTGCTACCGTTCACCCTGCCTCCACTCTGCCTCCACCCTGTGGAGAAGCCACCCCCCGCTGCTCGTCAGCCCCACTGCTCACGCTGCCCACCACTGCCCACCTCACCAGGATCCTTCCTGGCCTGGTGTGGTACGGGGGGGGGAGCAGCAGCAGCAGCAGCAGCAGCACCTGTGGACACAACTTCAATGCTTGCCCTACATGCCGCTGAGTCATCAAGTCTAACCCCTTGCCGTGTACTAGAACACAATTAAGACTCCCAAACATTGGCCATCCAATCACTGTCTGAAGATCTCCAAAGAAGGAGAATCCACCATTCTTCAAGGCAGCCTATTCCATCTTGATTTAAAGCCACAGAGGACAGATTTGGTAAAACAACCAAAAAGGCCATTTAGAAACTATACACAATGAAACACAGTAAAATTTTAATATTTACTGAATACTATCCTATTGAGGTGGAGTGGGGAGATTTGCAATTAATAAATTATTTTCTGATAGACACACTGGGTACTATTTAGGTGACATGAAAACAGTGGGTTTGGGGCTGCTTTAGTTTGAAGGTTTTTTAACTTAGTAGACTTGGCCACATGGCTCAGTATGTGAATAATTTAAAAGCACTGAGAAGTCTCTAATGCACCACTTATGTAAAGCATCTTTTCCACCCACAAAACACAGTTCATTGGTCAACTGCATTCTAAGAATTTCAAAGGGGTACACATAATCTCCCCCTCCCAATTTTACCTCACAGCAAGCCTGGGACTCTACACCATTAGGCTGAGGTAGTCATAGTATGGTGTAATGGGAATTGCATAAAAATCTTGAAATTTGGAAACCAAAGATGGGGTTCTTCTCCATCTGACCATGCATCCTAAGCAAAATTTCTGCTGTAAGATGTACTGGAGAACTGTGTCTTATCAACTGGATTAAGACTCAGTTGACACTCCAGCCATCACTTGCATGTAGAAAGGAGAAGCACCAACTGTCTTGAGCTGGAGCCTTACCTATGAAGTAAGCCAGATTAATGACTGGCCCAAGATCACCTAGTGAGCTTTCACAGCTGAATGGGGGACTATACCCATATATTCCTGATCCATATCTGCCAAGCTATCCACTGCAGCACACTGGTTGCCACTGTCACACTAAGTGTTCACGTAAAAGAAACACATCAAGGCCAGAAAGAGCAAGTCATGTAACTGAACCAACCTTCAGTAAATGTCAAGTTTAACAAAGTGAACGGAGGATTTAAATCAAGACAATAAGCACTTATGTTTGGTAGAAATTAATGTGCATTGCACTTGTACTGTAATAGGATGTGCAGGGAGAGTCCGACAAACAGCATCGTGAATACAAACAACCTGCTTTACACCTTCTGAGCTGCGAAAAAAATTGTAACATCTATCCCTCGAATGACTAAGCTGGGTCTGAGACAGGCTAACACTACCATAGGCAAGTTCTATGTCCTGAGCTCCATAAGTACCTTGGAGTGAAATAAAGGCAGCTTGTTGTGGGCTTTGTAACAGCCCCAGCATTCCTGAGCACCATGAAGGAGGACCTTCTGATCTCTATCAGCTGCCCAGGACATATAATACATTGTTAAAATGGAGGACGTCAGCAGCAGCAGCAGACATTAGAGATGAAAAATGAGATAAGGATGATTCTGGATCTAACTATTTCCTGTTTTGCTGATATGTTGTCCAGAATACAAAAAAGACAGTACAGTATGGAAAAAAGTTGCCTAAGGCAGCAACTAAAAAAAAAAAAGAAGCCTGGTTCCAATTTTGTTTGAAAATAAAACAGAAAATTGGCACCAAATATGCCTGTTCTTACTTTTGTTCTACTTCCAGCATCGCACTAGCAACTGACTGATAATGGTATGGGACTTTTTTCCACTACCCCAACTGCCCTCTTTGCCATTCCTAAAACCTGCTCCTGGGGTCTTCCCAGTCTTCTGGAGCATGTTTTAAGGGCATAAGCAGAGTGGCAGGCACAAGGGACCTAAAGACAAATCAAAGAGGCTATAGTGTTCCAAGTTAAAATGATTGGCCAAGCTTTGTGATTCCTGAAATGTGTACACAGGACTCAGGTCATTTTCCCCACACACTGCAGATAGCATCCTGTGTACCTGTATTCAACTACATAAGTAAGATTGTAGGACTGGCAGATGATATTTTGATTCATGTCCTACCAGTAACTCCTAACAGTGTCTGACTTCTAAAGATACAGGGGATGCAATTCTTGGAATCACAAAGGCGTGATCTGCGATTGCTCACCAGTGTTCTCTGGACAGCTTCCATCAGCAATCTCCACATATTTGATGGCTGGCAGAAAATTGCAATGGGAGGTATGCTAGCAAAATGCTCTAGCAAAATGTTCAAAACTTGCTAACAGTGGATAGTTTTTTCTAACTGTTGGGCGATTAAACAATGCTGGATAGAAAATTACCATATAGGAAACACATAGTTTGTCGCTTGATGTGTATTTATGGAAAAAAATTTCTCCGAAAATTATGGTTGCTGTCTTGGTGTTGTTGCCAATGATTTGACGAGCACATATTCTGAAGGTACTACTGGTTAAATTTGTTGATCCTTTTTACAGTAATTTTCTTTGGTGGTACAGAATCATCTGATTGTTAGACCCAGGTAGTAGATATTACTTTTAACATGCAATCCAAGTTAAGTATGGTCATCAGTGGGTTTACTGTAAAAATCAGTGAAAATGTTGTGACTGTCAATGGAGGAAACTGATATGTGGATGCCCAGTTGTGTTGACAGATGTAACTTGATCGTTGAATGGATAGAGATGATAAAAAACTTTTCTAAGCATTTTCCCTTCATCCAGCCCATAAGCATCATTTTAATGCCATCTTATGAGAGGCTTGTTACTCACTTCTTTATGGATGTTGTTTTACTGTTTGCCCATGAACAGAAGTGATGCAAGTACTGCACACATTACCCATTATTGTAGTTGTAAGTAGTGATCTTCGCTCAATATAAAATTACTGCAAGTGAAGATTAGCCTTGCTAAAGTTGTAATAACCTCTCTGAAGAATCATTTAAATTCCTGATGTCAAGGAATACATATTATGCTTTAATTCCATCAATATGTGGTATGTTGGTGTAAAGAGATGTAACATCTAGTGTAACTAGTATTTTCAGTATCAGTATTGTTTATATAAAGACTCAGTTTACAAAGTCTCTGGTGTCTTTGATATGTGATAAGATCTTTTTAAATTTCCTACCTTCTGTAAATTTAAGTTGACATAGAGAAAGATCTTCTCTGTGGCTGTGTTATTCCTTGAGACAACAGGGTGTCCTGGATGGCTGGATCTATATATTTCAGGCAACATGTAAAAACATCCAGCATTAGCATTTGGATTTATAAGATTGTTTTTTTCATTTGTAAGTACGTTTGGCCCTCCACATTCACAGGGGTTAGAACACAGTATCCCCATAACAATAGAAAACCACAAATATCTATAACCCTACTTCCAAATCATATTTAACACACACACAACAGGAGAAGGGAGTAGATTCAAATCTATGTGTATTCAAATGTACAGTATACAATATGTTTGAATCCACAGTGAGGAGCATGCCAACTGCCCAGGCAGGGTTCCTTCACAAGGCAGAAGTAGGAAGCTTTTGGGGCTTGTTGCTGCCTATGCCATTTTAAATAGGGATTTACAAGCCTTTCCTCCTGCTCAGTCTCTCCCAGTCTCACAAGGCTTGCAGAGAGACTGCAAACACAAGGCCAAACTTATAAGTCCCTGTTAAAAGTGGCATACAGCTGTAGTGGAGGCAGCAGCAACAGCAGCAGCAGCAAATAATCTATGAATGATCAAATTGCCGACCATTAAATCAGTGCATGTGGAGGGCCAACTGTAATACACTGAAGGTAAGGTTTTGTGCAGTTTAATGATACAGATAGAGTCCTGAGATGATGTCTTTGATGTCTTTGTATGTTTTTTTTCATTCCTCTGTTGTCTTTGGCCTTCTGTTATGTAGCTTTCAGTGTTAAGTAGCACTGCACGCACAGTCTGCTTCTAGTTGATCTGAAAGAAAACCTTTCAGAGACATAAACTCCAATACTACTTAACTTTGTGAAGTGGAATCAAATTTATAAGCAATCTACGGCTCTATGGCAAAGCTCTTATCTAGAGTGTTGAACAATTAATACAGAGTTTGAAGAAATATATGCCCTTAATGAAGTCTTGTGATACCCCATATATGTCTATCCCTGCAACTGCCAGGTATCCTTCCGTCTATTTGGCACAGTCCCGTCAGTGTTCTGCAGACTTTACAACAGCAGAGCAAATTTAACAATAATCTAATATGAACAGCCAGCTCATGACTGAAACAGAAAGTGAACAATCAACCCCCTTAGCTGTTAACTTTATTTTTTGTACTGCTTCTGTCTTTTAGCCAATTTAAAAGATTATGAATAATTTAATAACGAATGAGCACATTAAAGAGAGAATCAATTCTGGCATATCCTGTCCTTTACCAAGGCCTGTTTAACATTTAATAGGTCCATATCTCCTCCTGTGCTTTGTAGAAAGCTGGCAGCAAGTTCAGCCTTCCTCCCTGCCCCCCACACAGCACCACTGCATTAAGCGGTAGGCAGGGTACTTTGCAGTTTCAAGTTTTTAGAAACAGGACTTGGACATTTGGGGTAGGGAAGACATGGAAAAAATGTTCCCAACAGCCTTCTCTTCCTCCAGAACAAAGCCTGGACCAGAAAATATTTGCTGCAAAAATTAAGAGTGGCTTCAAAAATATGTAGAGCGTTCCTTCACAGTTTATTTACTAGTTTCATATAGCAAATGCTCAGCCATTTGCACTGAACATCAGGTAGATGAGTGTGGCCAAACAAACTGCAAAATAAACCATACCAAAATTTTAATTAAGCACCCAAACACAAAGTACAAAACTAGATCAATGGGCTTTTGCATAGACCACGAGAATCCTGAACTGTTCTGTAACTATCCAAGAAAAGGAGATTTTCTGATCTCAAGCAGAAGTTCTCTGAGAGGTAAGTTTACCCTGTTTTATCTGGAAAAAACTCTGCGATGTGCAAGATTTGTTTCAATATTGTTTTAAAGTACTATGAAACTGAATTTTCTTGAACTGTAATTATTCTTAATATACTTAGCATTCTATAAGTTACACACAGCTTTTTTATCATTTCAAGAGATTATTTATTCAGCTGAGAAAGGTTATAATTTGTCAAAATTAGGACAAACTGATTATGGTTTGAATCAGTAAATGCAAGTTGGATGTCAGAAGAAAATCTTCTCAAAACCATAAACTACCCTAGAAAGGTTTGGGAGTACAAAGTCTTGGCAGATTTTAAAATAATAAGTATAAAATGTAAGATGTACGAAGGCTATTGTACAAATTATTCTGTTTGCATATCTGTCAACTTTTCTATTTCAAGAGGCAAACAAGATTCGTTTTCCTCTTTTCCTTTCAAAATTTGTCATTCCAGTTTCTCATTCATTTAAGTTTCTTTGCCTTCTGTTATTAACAACTCAACTGAAATTTGTCACACTAAAGTAAACATCTTTATGATATGTCTTGAGGATTTGGTAAAGCACTGCACTTCCACCTCAAAAGCTCTAGCCTTGAGTCTAAATGAGCCAGCTGGCTATGAGTAGCTAGAAGGAAGCAAAATGTTACTACATATCAGCTTCTAGACAGCTTTCAAGTTATTGGAAGATAAATCTAGTTCATAACTTGAAACAGTAGTTCTGCACCTTCAAAAAGTATAAATAAAAGGCATTTTAGTGTAAGTCAGGATTACTAATGACAATTACAGTAACTGCAGCTGGAACTGATACATCCTTCGGCCACTGTCAGACTTTTAATTTTGGTGCTTTCTTTAAGGAATTATTTTTGAGGCCTAGCTCAGAATACTGTGCGTGTCTGAAGAGCCTGGGGGTATTTTCTGCACATTTAAGGTGCTGCTCTCCCACTCAAAACACACAGCAGGGAGACTTGGAAACCTGCTTGCCTGCAACATTTTCAAGCTGGCAGGGGTTCCTAGACTCCATCTGACATTAGCAAAAGGCAAAGAATTTTCTGTCTATAATGCAGATTGTCCTAACATGGAAAATGAGACCTGTCTTACTTCCCACTCCAAACATGTTTTCTCAGCATTTAAAAAACCATCTCGAAAGATGTGCAAGTTACTGTGACAATTAACAAAGGAAGTTTCCTCAGTCTAAAGTGTGTGAACATGCATGTGTGCATCACACACCAAAACCCACACACCACACTATGTCAAATGGTAATTTTCAGCCCAGCAGCAAAGTGAACTACTAATGTTTGTAAGAGCAGCTTCTAATATTCAAATAAAGGGTTGTTTTTTTTACTCCAAATCCTTCTAACAATTGTACAGATTGAGTTACACTCTTCACCCTCACTAGTTCCAGGAAAACCCTATGCTTTTGTTTCTGTGGTTTGTGTTTCATAGGTAAAGGATAACTAGAGAGAAGGGCTTCTTTTTTAGATCTACCCAAAAGGGTCACTAGAAGGGTAAAACATTGATTTAGGGATGTGAGAATCAAGGGGCCAAAGTCTTGTTAGGAAACAAGTGAATCTGTCAGAACTTTTGCATCCTATGCACTATTTTTTTTTTAATAAAAGTGCGTTTGGTATCAGAGGTTTAGAAACTTCAGATTTGTAGGATTTATTTTTTATTTTTTAAAATTAGAAGCTTAGGGCCAAAGATGCACACTTATAATGAAAGAATTTTAGTTCAGAAACTGGAGTTCACTTTTTTCCCCACACACACAAATAATTCCTGTGTATACTGCTTCCAGAAACATCATATTCTGTGATTTTATTGCTGCAATTGTTAATTAACTGGAAATATTAATTGATGCCAATTTATGGCAGGTCTACCTTCTGCTCACCCTGTTCTACATGCTCAGTTAACTATGGAACATGCTCCCAGAAAGCAAAGAACTGTTCAAGATCTATTTATCAAAATATCTCTAAACTATATTTATGTATGTTACATTTATATTCTCCCTTCCTCCAATGAGCTCTAGGTACTGTACCTTGTTCTCATCCCCTCATTTTTATTCTCACAGCAACCTATAAAAGGGCTCAGCTTGAAAGAGAGTGATTGGTCTACACAGAGAGTGGTTGCTTCTTGAAGACTCTATTACTAGTGGATGCCATTTTCTTCATACAAGGGGCTCTTCCACACTGCACAGCTATAGTGCTGTGATTCTACTTTAACTGCCATGTTTCCATCCTACAGAATCCTGGGCCTTGTAGTCCTGGGAAGACTGTCTAGATTTTTCAGCCTGGCAGCTCCAGGACCTCACCAGACTACAAACTCCAGGGGCCCTTTCATGCTACACAATTACAGAACTTTAACTGCCAGGTTCTTTAACTGTCAGGGTTCCATTCTATGAAATCCCGGAATTTGTAGTTTAGGGAGAGACTAGAGCTCCCTAACCTGCAAACCCCAGGATTCTATAGGATTGAACCATGGCAATTAAAAATGGAATCACAGTGCCAGAACTACATAGTGTGAGAGGGATCTTGCGATTCTTTCTGAATTAGAGACCAAATTGTGAGCAATATCTCACAGCAGCCAGAATTGATCCAGAATCCTAATGCCACTAATGGTGGCAGGCGGCTGCCATGCCAGTGGGGCCATAAACGTGTTCCAGGTTTTTGTCTGAACTTTATGTGAGTTACTCAAAATAACGAACACTAGCCCCAAAATAGATCCAACACCTCAGAAAGCCCTGTTTACTATAAACTAAAATCCAGAATGGATTCACTGAGATGGAAGCCATTAACTATCTGTGCTTTCACTATATAGCTAAATGACACTTCAACAATGCTGTTAAGTCTCGGGGGTGGGCAACTGTAGCTTTCTGAATGTTTTTGGGCTGCATCTCTCATAATCACTCACCATGGACTATATGGGCTAGGATGGATGGATTCATGGAGATTGTAGGCCAAAAACATCTGGAGAGCCACAGCTGTCCATCTCTGTGTAACATAGTCTCCCATAAATCCCCAAACATTTTCAATCCTGAAAATGAATATAATGCCACACATCCTCCAGCAGCAGTATTACCAGGACCTTCCCCAAACATTCTACTACCTGAAAGAAAATACCACTTCACTATCATTCCCAGTACAGACTGGACTAGCGGCTGAATCTGACCTCAAGATTAGTGATGAGATTACGTTTTCTAAATGGAGCTAAGGATGGCATACTAATTTAAGGGTGCAGAATAACAGGGAGAATGGCCAGAGCTCTCAGAAAGAACAACTAGGTGACTTTTGCTGCTTGTCCCTAGCATCTGGCACCTGAAGTAGTTCCTCGCTCTCCAGCTCCATCACAAAGAGCACTGCAGAGGGTCCCCACCGGCTCCGCACACAGTTTTCTGGAGGCCTCCTTCTCCTATGGGTCTACACCTTCTTCTCTGCTGAGTGGCCAGCCAGGAAGACCAACTCCAGATCTCCCGGGCTCTGGCATCTTCCCCTCCTTCCAGACTAAGGAAACATCATGAAAGAACAGCAAGGCTGACACACTTTTGGATGATTTCAATGTAGTTGCTTTCGGCAGTTATATATCTCATCTTCCTATATAATATTCAAGGCTACTTACAAACAGAAAGAAAAGTGAGTAATCCAAAGGGGCACAAGGAGATGCCTTACAACAGCTGCATGGGTCGACTAGGCCAACACTCAACAGGTGGGTGGCCCCATCAACTTGCCAGGCAACGCTTCACCCATTGGTTTCCTACAGGCTGTTCAATTATTGAAAAGTTACTTCATCCGTGGGTACATCTTGAACCAGCCTCAAACCCACCCACCCCCCTCCACCAATACCTCGGATGCTTTTTCTTGCTGCCGCTTCTCCGGATACTCTGCGCATCCATAGAGGACAGCGGCGAAAGCCGTCCGCTCCGGCTCGTCCTCCAAAGGCTCTTCCCGACCGGGCAAGCCGTGCGAGACGCCGCTGCTTCTCTCCCGCTCGAAAGCCAGCGGCGCACTCATCCTGCTGGAGCGCTTCAACGCCGGCCAGCGGGAAGGCGGCGGCGGCGGCGGCGGGGGAAGAAGCTTCCCGCTGGGCTGGGCTGGGCTCCTCCTCCTCCCTCAGCCTTTCTTACGGGCCGGCGGGCGGGCGCTCGTACAAGTTGCCGCCACTGCTGGAGAATCAGGGTCAGAGGGAGGCTGTCTCCTTTGGGCGTTAGGAGGGCGCGGGAAAATGTAAAGCCACCCATGAGATAGCTTGTCGCCTCGGGCCGGGCTGTGGCGCAAACCCAGAGGGAGGGTCCTGCGTTTGGACTGGCAGAACCATCAGCAGGGGAGCCGAAGCCCCAGCGAGCCTTGCCAGAGAGCAGCGAGGCCCAGCTACACTCCCGAGAGGCGGGATTGCTCCGAAACGAGGCGGCCTGTTGCATACTGGACCTTTAAAACTCGAAAGCGTGTTTACTGTGGCATAAGCCTTTGTGCACGACAGCGCGCTCATGCCATAATAAAGTCTTAAAGGCGTGACAGGACTCATTGGTGCTGCAGCTGACTTTGGGCCTTTCCACACTACACTGTTGTAGTGCTATTATTCCACTTTCAACATCCCGTGGAATTCTAGAGCTTGTCGTTTACTGAGGCCAAAGAGCTCTCTGGCAGAGAAGTCTAAATGCCCTTACTTCAATTGCAAACCCAAGGATTCCTTAGGATGTTGAAAGTGGAATAATAGCACCCTAACAGTGTAGTGCAGAAAGGCCCTTTGTTATTGTGTGCCTGCAGGTCGGTTCTGACGTACGGTGATCCTGAGGCAAACCTATCACAGGGTTTCCTGGGGCTGAGAGTGTGTGACATGCTCAAGGTCACTCAGTGGGCTTCCATAGCTGAGCAGGGACTCCACCCCTGGTCTCTAGGGTTGTAGGCCAATGCTCAAACCACTACCCCACGCTGGTTCTCTACACAAAGGTTTAGTGAGGGATGGGGGGGTGAGGTGTTTGGTGCTTGGTCATGATACTCAGGGGTCTAGACCAAATCCATCCTTTGTTCATCTCGGAGCCAATGAAGAAGGAAAAAGAAGATTCTCTTATGCGGGGAACTTGTGGCCTCCTACATGTTGCATTACAACTCTCATCACCCTTTGCCAACATTCCCAATCCCAGTATATAGCATTATCTACAACCCAATTATCCTCAAATTTGTTGCAGCTTCTTTTGTAATTTACAGCTGCTGCTGTTATTTATAAGGTTTATATGGCACTTTCATGGATGACAACCTTTCAAGGAAGCTTCTATTGAAAAATACAATAAAATGTTAGAAAGCTTTGATATGTAAAAACAAAACCTAAGTTTTATAATTAGAAATAGATGATAGGATAGAATTTAGAGAGGAGGTGATTATCTTTAAATTAGTATCTAGTCTGAGAAAACCAGGAAGAATTTTTGAATTAGATTAGGGTTTAAGAATCAGATTAAATTTAGTGACATTTCTTGTTATAACGGAGTTTGTGTATTACTGTTATCTTTTTTACATTTTTTAATTCTTGTTCTATGTTATGTGAGTGTATATGTTGTATGTATTATCTAAAAACAGCAAATTAATAAATTATTAGAAAAGTCAGTGTTAAAAATGAAGAATTTTATAGCTTTTAGCTTGGGCATAATAAAAGCCAACTGAAATACAATGAAAACTAGATAGCAGTTAAAACAATTAGCAGCACTCAGAAAAACTGACCCCCAACAGTAACCAAAGGGGTTCTTAAGGGCTTTCTAAATGCCAGTAATCCTGCATTTTGCTGATTCCCATTTCAAAATGTGTTCCACAACCACTGGTGCCTGAGAGCTTCAGTGTCAGCAAATATGCTCTGGGTTTTAATATAAATTTTGAAGGAGTTAAACAAGTTGCAGAACCTATTTAGTGAACAGGGTTCACAACCTCAGATAGCTCCCTTTAAAGCCCTGACTACAACCCAGAGTGAATTTGCTGCCCTACTCATGCAAAATCCACCAACTTACGAAGTACACAAACATCAGTCCACTGCTGAAAAAGCCTTCCTGTTTTTACTAATGGGCCCAAGAAGGGCATCAGTTGTACAGTTTAACATACAGGCCTGCGAAGTCTTTCCAGATATTGGAACCAAACCACATAAAGCTTCAAGAGTTCAAAACAAACACTATTAACGGAACTGTAATCACTTACCTGAATTCAATAAGACTTCTGAGTAGACAGTAGGGCTGTAAAAGCAAGTTTCTCTCATTCCCAGATTTTTTTCCCCATTCTCCTTGATTGCTTCTATCATCGCTTTTTTCCATTTTCAAGAATTTTGTGTGTATGTTGTGTAACCTGCACAAATTGTGTAACTACGCTATAGTACTTGCCGTAACATTGCCCTATTTTCTGTTCTAACCATTCCATTCTGTTTGTTCCTCCCAACGCACACAAGCCCATTACCAATGTATCTACCTCTACATTTAAACATCCTGTGCCACTAAATTATGGGGCAGGAGTGCTTTTCACCTTATAAGGGTTTTATGTGCACAAGTGGTACAGTTTTAGCAACATGAGCATAGGAAAATGTGGCTCAGTATTAGAACATCTTATGTTATATTCTAAAACATTTAGTTTGATGCATCTATTTAATGATGAAGCATGCTACTAGAAATTATCTTAATAGTTGTAAATAAAAGTTTGCATATTTTTGATATTTTTACTGTTCCCATGTGCTATTTCAGGAAGAACTTTGTGATAGGGGTCCATTCTTAATTTGCATTTTTAATTAATGCCATACTCACCTAGAGCCCATGGAATATGATGGGCTACAAATCTTTAAAGCAACATTATTGTTGATCTGCTTCTCAATGTGCATATTTGAGTGTTAGGTCTGACACAAAAAAATTCAGTCCTGAATCAAAGCTATCATAATGCACATCTGTATGTTTCCCAAAGCATTTTTCTCCTTATTGCAAATTAGAGGGGAAAAAAGGAAATGTAGACTCATCTTATATACTTAAACTGTTTTATTCATAATTACAGGCTATTTTTAGAATTTTTAAACAAAGGTCTATAAATACAGGCTAATCCCACCTGAACAAGTTCTTAAAAGCCATTTAAAATTTTAACAGTAATGCCATGGAAGCTGACACAGCAGTGGTTTATTTGGAAGCCTTCAAGTAAAAGTTCTGTGATCAGTCAGTAACATGAAATGTAACATCAAGTGACTCAGAACTTTCAATCCTATACAAGAAAGCTTGAATATATATATTATATATACACAGATATTGTATTGGTCCACCGAGTATACCTTAACAAAAAAGTAAGAAATCTATGTAGTCCAGTTAAACATACAATATGCACGATTAATGTTATTACAAACTTTGTGTAAATTATGGATATTAATACTTGCAAGAGGTTTTACTAGGTTATTTTTCTGATGGTGTTTTCAAATGCTCACTTCTCAGTGCAAGAGAAAAAGCCTCTTGGAAGAAGTCTCAAAAAAGTTCTCAGGAAATTTAAGGGAAAAATTACTTTCTTCAAAAGACTCTTCCAGCAGCATCCACAGGTAACTGGAAAGAATTCAGCCTGACAGTGGTGACTATGCATTCCCTTGTGGCAGAAGAAAAAAAAAGCATTTAAAAACTATTTCAGGTACAAATACCACAGGTTTTGGAAAAAGCCTACCAGTTTTGTAAAATTATAGCCTAACTGTGAGTGAACTGAAGATGGAAAAAGAATAACTTGGAATAAACATTTTACACAGATTAGGCCAGGATTGGGAATCATGCAGTACTCCAGATGCTGGTAGACTGTAACTCCCAGGATTCCTCACCATAGGTGGTGCTGGGTTGGGCTGCAGGGATTTGTACTGCAACATCTGGAGGACCACACAATTCTCACTGATGGAATTGGAAATAAGTTACTTTCATTAATATTTAGTCTTACTTTGACTCAGTGACCATAAAAGGGGATTTCAGTTTAAGGTGCAACTCTCAGTTGTCATTCAATAAATTATACATAACAGCAACTGATTGTTGTAAACTTTGTCTTTATGCAGTATGCTTCCTACACCATTTCCAACTCAGCTGTCAATCTGCCAGTTTAGTTGCATATTCCACAGAAGAAACTGGCTCAATTAGCAGTGGGGCATCATAAATTCTATCAGTAAGTTTGGCCAAGCACTCTAATTTCACTGATCTTCCAGGAAAAGTCCTGAATTTCTATTTTAAAAAACCTGATGGACAGGCAAATTGGCAGTTAAAAGTTTCAGACAACATTTATTGCATATGGAACCTAAGACATTCTTATTAGTTATTGAGCCTAGCAGCAGAACCACCATTAAAGGAAAACAAGAGGCACAAAAGCACACCAGTAACAATTGTCCAGTAACAATTGCCATTATTTCTGTAAAACATACAATAGGTTTTAATATCTATGATAACTAGATGTGAACATCTCAGAATCAAGATTATCACAGCAGTGCTTGGTTACCTGAATATTTCCAAGCCAGTTGGGGTGTGTGTGTGCGTGCACGTGTACATATATAGCTACAGTCTAGTTGACTACATGACCAGCTTTGCTTTCAGATGAATGTGTTTCAGGTTAACATATCTAACCTCATCAGAATGAACTAAAATAATTCAGCACTATAGGAACTGGCAAAAGTGGCCCTTCTGAAGAAACAGGTAATCAAAACTTGTCACAACACTTGTAATCTATTTTTTTAAAGAAATATAAGTAACACATGATCTAGCTATCTGCATAGACCATGGCTACACAGTGTATTCATTACTTACACACCCCTGCACTTTTTTCAATCTTATATATGAATGCCATGGTATTAGGAATGAGGTGTAATTGTCCTTTAAAACATAACAAGAACAGATTGCTGTGACTCCTTACTCTCAATTTTAAGTACAGAGCTATCTTTTTCTGTTAAAAGAAGCTACTTTGGTGTGATGTTTATAGTAAGAAGTATTTCCAAGATAAACAGAAATGGAAGCATATTATATTAAAGAGTAGTCAGATGAGATCAGTGAACATGAAAAACAGATTGCAAAGAAGTTACTCAAAAATCACATTTGCAGGAATTTAAAGCCTTTTGTACTTCCCTGTTTGTACGTATCTTCTGATTGACTTTCCATATAGCTTAGTTATCCAGGGAAAAGGAGAAATGGTTGAGGCAATTTTCATGCTTCTGAAATCTCAGATTTACTGAGTGCAATTGCTAGTTCTAAGTCTTCTTGTTCCTGTTGTTTTAACCTTGCAAGTCGCTCTTTCTCCTCTCTCTCACTTTCTCTCTTTGCCCATTCAATCATATCTTCTTCAGTAGGATACTAAGAAAGAGAAGCCAGAGATTTGCTAATAAGAACAGCAGATTAGAGTTCAACTGTGTAAAAAGCAGGACTCTGTTTGGAAACGGTTCAAATTATTGTTAGCATCACTTAGAATGGAAATGGGTGTTCAAATTTTGCATGTTATTTACCTAGTTCATTATTTCATTCTTCTAAAATAAAGAGAAGAAAAATAATCGCTTTACCCATGCCTTCTAAGGCAGCTTCAAAGTGTACATCTAGCTTACCTTGTTTTTAAAAAATTTACCCATCAAAAGAAACTGGCCACTGGGTATTTGGCATAGCCAGCCACTATTCATATTAGTCAGCAAGAAAAATTGTTTAAGAAAGCAATGAACTTATATCTTATTGTTAAAACAATTTGTTATTTAAAACCACCCAAGGACTGGGATGACAATTTTTAAAAAGAAATTCATACAGAATAAGACCAGCAGCATGTTAGAAAAACACAATATTACTGCTTGTTTTGGCCCCACAAGAGTGTTGAGGAACCTTTGGACATCCAGATATGTTATGTTATGTTGGCCGGGGCTTCTGGGAACTGAAATCCAAAACATCTGGAGGGCTAAAGTTTCCCCATCCCATTCTAAAACTTACATCTCATTTTTAAGAAATGATTTGAAATGATTGGCATGCAATAGAACAGAAGCATCTCAAATTGTCCACCATCACAACCTGCTAGGTAGCAGAGCAGCAGGATTTAAACATGCTTCAGTTTTGGATGGGTAAATATTGTGAACTCTATGTAAAACAGAATAAATTATACTTTGTCTTCTCAGATCTTAGCAGAGACTGGGGTGTTTTCCTCATAGTGAGGTTGGTGTACAAAGTGCACCAATTCTGTAATATACCAAATATGGCCATGGTAACCCATGCCTTCAGTTCCATCTCAATGTGATTACTGTAGTATGCGCTATACAAGGCTACTTTCACCTTTGTTTGGAAACAACAGATGATTCAGAATGCTGCAACAGACTGCTGAACACAGCTGGTTACTGGCTGCAAATTTGTTTGAAGGTACAATTCAAAGTGCTAGTTATGCCCTACATTACATGAAACCACATTATCTTAAGGACCAGATGAGCCTGTTTGTGTATTAAGTTTTTTAGTAGCACTCCATTTCCGAGTTGAGCCCACTGAGAGTATTGTTCTGCAGGGATACAACAGATGGCCTTCTCAGTAGCTATACTAGACCCTAGAATTTCTTTCTTTGGGAGACCTGTTTATCCTCAAGTCTGAAAGTTTTCTGCTGGAAGGCACAGGCTTTTGTTTGGACAGGCCTTTAAATTGTTAATTTGGTTGTTTTCATCTGCCACTAGATGACAGCAAATGACTAGTATCTACTTCTTAGCTGCTGCTTTGTATGTCTGATATTTCATTATTTTGCAGTTGCTGTTTTTTAACTGTTAAACAATGGGTTGCCTGATAATTGCAGATAGCAGGATAAAAATAAAAATAAAGAACATGCCTAAACTTACGTAGGCATACATGCTCACATCTCTGAGCACACTCTCATAGCTTGACTCAAAAGAGCTTTTAAAAATTTGGGCATAAGAAAGGAGAAGGAATGGTTTGGCTTCATGCACGTCAGTTCTATTCCATATTCCTTAAAAAAAGATATATCTTCTGTCTTACTTGGGTGTCTGCAGTATCACTAATAGGAAACCTGTAGGGTGTTGTTGAGAGGAAGACTCTGTGACTTGTCTTAAAGTCTCCTTGGCCATGAGGTTTTAATCCTCTCGCCTTTCTTTACTACTGGTTTACAGCCAACCTAGTCAGTCCTCAAAGCAAATCAGATTCATTGCTTGACTTGTCCTACAACCAATGCTCTCCACCTTCTTCCATTGTTCATAGCTGTAGGAATACCGACAGATTAGAAAAGTTACTTTTTGGGGAATATCTAGCAGCCATGCTAGTGGGGGGATTTCCCAGAGCTGTAATCCAAGAAGATTTTTTTCCAACCTTTGGGAATACCCTGCTTGCCAAGCTATGCTCTTGCAAAAGATGTCTAGGCCAGAACCCTTCTCCAGATTAATCTTCCAACAGAAGCAGCAGCTGGGCCTTGCTCAATGGCTGATTGCCAAAAAGGAGCTTGGGGAAAAGACTTCTTGTCATAGTATCAATTTATATTTATGAGTTCTGTAAGGGATTAAAGAGCTATGCTATTCATATTCTAACTGCCTAACTCTGGCATTAACATATGCATTGGGAATAAACCAGGTACTGCAGTTTGATTTACACACACTAAAACCCGAAGGCATAATATGCAATTACAGCTTAATACAAAAGGCCAGAAATGTTTCAGACAGCTATTATTCATGTAAAGCTAAATAAAACATTAGTGTGCAGTTAACAATATGTCTAACTGGCTGAATTTGGCCCACACCTATGTGATAATGTATTTTTTAAGAGAAGCATAACTAATATTAGGATGTGCTAGATCATTGCTTTGCTGCATGGAACCCATTTGACTCTCTTTGAGCCTGAGAAGTTTATAGAAATGTTTACTGTTCTTTACAACATAGTCATAAATGTTAACTGGATGCCTCCCCATCCTGTTTACTTACAGCACTGAAATTAGCAAAATTGCTGGTGTCCATTTCTTTGCACACACCAGTGGGAGCAAATGGGTCAGCTTCCTGTTCTTTGGGAACTTCACAGCCTGGGAAGGGCTGGAAAGGATCATTCAGTTTAAAGGAATCGGAAGACTCCAATTTGTTGATAGGTCTCTTTCCTACATCAAAATAATCACTTTAGCATAATGATGAATGTGGCAGAAATAGTTAGCCAGTGTACAACAGCACTTAAAACATACTATCCTATTATCTATAAAAAAAAAACAAAACAAAACAAAAAAAAGCCCTTAACTAATTGTCATTGGTCAGTCAGTGTGGTTTCCTAGAAAGATCTTTTCAGGTTCTAAATGCTTTTTAAAAAAATATTTTGGCAATATTCACACACAACTTTAAAATCACAGCCTCCTCCTCAGTTTATGGCTCCAAACATGTATTTAAATTAGGAAGAGCTATGTAAATTCTTTAGTAGAAATTATTGCTATAAAAATTAGTTTGCAATTAAAATAAAGTCAGAAATTCTTCCAACGAAAATAAACAAAATATTCCTCTTACAACTATAATTACATCTTTAAAAAAATTAACACATGCACACACTTCATGCAGCTTCTTACCAGGTGGAAGAGGACAAGGTCTGGTGGGTGTTCCTGTTTTGGGAGGCAAAGCAGGAGGAACATCTTCAATTTTGGCTGGAGGCTCCTCAAATACATTTTTGGTTATGATAACATTGTTGGCAGAGGCGGCTGCAGATGAACTAAAGGGATCAGGATCATCATTGTTTGCCTTAAAAGTAAAAAAACAGGAAAAGCAACTCTGATTTACTGAATACGAGATTTTGTGTACTATTGCTTCTCTCCTAAAAATCACTATTGGTTCTATTTCAGACCAAAGCAACAGATAAATTTAAATACTACACAAGTGCTCCAAATGTAATTCAGAGTAATGGCTGGGACTTTTATGTTTATCTAGTCTAAGATATTTGAAGAACTGCCTACGGAATCTACGTGCTATTTAACATATAGCTTGGAGGGTCTACTCCACAACCACTCCCCCTATCACAGCACATGGGGTTGAGTGGGAACCGACATTTCGAGCACAGCCATCTCAGGGCTGTGTTGACACCTTTTTCCAGAATAAGTTTATTCCACATCTGCCCTGCTAGCCTTTCAGGCTATATTGCCTTTGAAAACATTTGTGGTCCTCAAACAGGGAAAGGAATTCTCTCATGTGCAACTTCCACTAAGTGTTTAATAGCTTACGGCTATTACTCCATTTATTAGGTAATTATTTTAATCTTTTAATATATTAAAGGTTTAATGTTAGATACCTTTTAGATCTCTTTTGCTTTGAAAAGTGTGGTATTAAAAAATCTAGATTATGCCTATTTAAGAAAACTGATCTGGTCAATTCCGTAACACATCTCTAAAGGTTCAGTCCTTCTTGTAAAATTTCAGTATTGCAACCAATCATATACAACATTTTCCACAGTGCATTACATCAACAGTGGTTAAGGATAAAGGTTGGATTAATTAGCCTGAAACAGATTCAACATCACTAGAAAATGGAACTGTGAGTATGAAATACCACATAAAAATCATGCATGTGAAATGACTTCCATGCTATTGTAGCAATTTTCCCCACAACTGCACTCATCCATATGATGCTGTACCCACTTTCTTTTTTCTATCACAATCCCACTGCTGCAGAATGTATGAATCTAACCCAAGTCATGCCTGGCTGAACATTTTTCCTCGTAAGAATATGCAAAATTTGACAGTTTCAGAAACAAGTTAAATGGCATCAATTTTGAACAGAAGCAGAAATGAAGAAAGGAGGAAATCCACAAGACTATGCAAGTACCACCAGACTCTTCAGGGTCTTGTGGGGAAAAGACTGAGTAAAAAGGCCCTTGTCCTCTAAGGACTGCGGGGAGCAATTCTGGCATGGTTTGTGGTCTCTGGGCTGTTTTAGGCCCAGACATGCCATCTCCTTAAGAAGAAAATAACTGTTAGTCACTTTTTGTGGAGGATTTCTCCTCCCTGCAAAAAAACAAAACAGCACACTGGCGGGGAATGACAAAACCTTAGAAGACACAGAGGCTTTCCGGCAATGAAAAATTGTTCTAAATTTGGAGGGAGGACATATACAACCCACTGACTGTTCTTGGTTCATGTTGTTGATGTGTGCCTTCAAGTTGTTTGTGACTTATGGTAACTTTAAGGCAAACCTATCAGGGGGCTTTCTGGGCTGATCCAGGCCTTTAATCATGATACTGTAGTTTTACATTAACTGCACTGCTTTCGCAGCAGTTCACAAAACAAGTAAACCTTCATTTAATGAGACTTATAGTAACTGAAAATGAACAATCAGGAAAGTAAACCTATTGATTTACAGTCAAAACTGCTGAAGTTCTGATTAGTATTCTAACAAAGTTGGAGCCTGTAGTGCTGTAGTACTTTATGCTTTTCCCACAGCATTAAATCATTTCAAATTACCTTTGACAATGTGCTAAAGTCAGCAAAACCATTTCCAAATGATTCATTTCCAAACAGAGAGGCAAAGGGATCTGTAGCTAAAATAAGAGAACAAACAGAAGAGGGAAAGAAGTTAAATTCCCATTCTAACAAAAGCACAATGAACAAGAAACATGTCAATTTATTTATTCAACCTTTTGAATCCTACATGGATATGGCCAACTTCTAGCAAGGCCTAATAGTCACCCATCTCAAACTTACATAACAGTGTGGAGTTAAACTAAAAGATATACCTTCTGGAGTTCAGGTCAAATGACAGCAGAAGCCTAGAACATAGATGAATATACTAAAATCCAAGAGTTGGCCAGAAGGGCAACTTAGCAGGGTATCAAGCTAACAGTGCAGGTTAGGTATTCACAGCAATGCTTTTATTGGTTATGATTCTCACTGTTAGCCACATGCAAGTCCCTTCTACTTCACTTAAGACACAGGAAAACCTCTCCTCAACTAATGCCAACCTATCTTTGAAACCTCACTACCTCTGCACTAACAGGTAATTTTTTAGTGTAAAGCTGGGAGTTTCTGTAAACCAGAATGGGAAACATGCTGAACTGCAATTTCCATCTTCATTTCCTGTTGGCAAGGGCTGGTGGGAGTTCCAGTGCACCACTGTCTGGAGATCTACATGCTCCTCCTCCTGTTCTAGATGAAAGATGGGGTTGTGTTCCCTATAGCAGCAGCAGACAGAGTTATTACAAAGTAGTAACCTGGAAGCAATTCCACAGAATTCTTACAAGAATCAGAAAAGCTCATGGAAGGGTTATAACCACAATTTCAAATGACGTGTTTATTTTGTGAAAATTATATATAATAATAGCTAATGACTGGAGGCTCTGCACCTTCTGTTGATTGTTCATAGCTTTTTAGTGCTCCCATTTTATGAAGCAAAGCTAAAATCTTCAAGGCAACAGAGATTTCTCAACAGTCTCACTGCTAAGTGGTCTAGTTTCAGCCTATTCAGTCTCATTTACTTGACCAGAACACATAAACACTATTTAAAGACAAAAATAGCAATTCCTGGATCCTTAATTAACAAAAGACTGCTTAGCATCAACATGTCAGCAACACCCAACTTCCTTTCCGTGGCTTCATGTTGCTATTGAAAATAAAAACAGTGGGAAAACCAGCTCTAGTGGGATCAAACAACCCTTTCCCATCAATGAAATCTGACAAAGTGCCTGATAAAAAAAAATGGACATTATAATATCTGTACTATCCCTGATAGCTTCTATAATGTATCTGTGGAGCAAGGTCATTTCTTACATTATGTACCAAGTGCATTATGCATTGCTAATTGGAAAAAAGCATATAATATTAAACTTCATCGTTTAGCATGACTGAACTTGACATATTTTTACAAAATTGATGAGATATGTGTACATATATATATATATATATTAACATGATCCACACAAACCTAAGATTTGCAGCTAATAAATTTAGTCTATGTGCTTATATTTTTGGGATATCTGTAATTCCCTACCTGGATCACTTGATGTAGTAACAGCAGTTCCTCCAGGGGCAAAAGGATCATTATGCTTCATTGTTTCAATCTTAAAAAAAAAAAGTTAAAAAATTAAAATTTCTTGCTGTAGCTCATCATGATCTTAGCATTAATTGATCATGCTGATTTGTGCCTCTGAGTCAATATTTTCAGGTGCACACTTCACCTGATTTTCTCAATTTCTATAAGGTTCCTATCCAAAACTATCCTTAATAATCAACATCTGCCAAATAGAAAAGTTTGATTTTATTTACAATAATTACACCGATTTCTTAAAAACAGTCTGCTAAGAATATTTTTAAAAGACTCACCAACCATTCAGAATATAATTTTTAACTGTTTTTGGACTCTAATTAATTTCAGCAATTTAAATAAGTTCTCAAAAAATGTTCACAAAAAATGTTCACAGTACCCGTGTTGGCCATTAAATAACACCCGAAAAATTCAAGATGCATCTTGTGGTGATACCTTTTGGGGCCAAGCAAAAGGTACAAAATACATCATGCTTGCTTTTGAAGGTTCTCAGGTGTCTTCATCAGCAAACATGATAAAATAGTATATAGGCAAAAGAAAGTGACTGTTGTGACCCATCAAAAAGCCAGAACTGCTTGCCTGCACACTGTAGCCACTGTGACTACAATGTGTTTTCAGAAAATTGTTTTTAAATCAATATTTTCAAATCTGTTTCATTAAAACAAAAAGATTAGAGGATAGCAAAATCTCAGATACTTGCTGATCAACAGCTCTACTGGTATGCATCCAGAAGCTATTATAACACCAATACTCTGAAGAAATTATCATCTGGACTTCTGTAAAGCCAAATGCTGAATTCATTAAGGTACTTTACACATGGCTCAATCTAGCTAAAAAGAAAAATTCACCTTTCAAAAATAAATTGTGACACTATTCTTTGATTTACTTGTTTCAAATGGTCATATAATCTCATCATTATAAACTAAATGAGCAATGCTGTCTATGGCTTAGCAGCCCAACTGAGCTCAAAGTCTCATAAAAGGACGACAATGTGGCTGTAGAGAATAATGACCAAATACTATTGCCTTTAAAAACACAAACTGAAAGAGGCATGGAAACTAAGAGATCACCGTATAATTTCTGAAGGCATTTCATATCAAAGTCCACAACGTACACTGAGCCAGAATTATAACACAATCGCTTCTCCAGACTTACTGTAGAATTACTGCTGTTGCTGGTTGCACTGAATGGGTCAACACTTCCGAAAGGATCTACAGATGATTGCTTGAAAAAGCTGTCAGCAGCAAAAGGATCTGAGCCTTTGAAAGGGTCACTGCCAAAAGGATCTTTAAGAAAATCAATCCAAGGCTGCATTACTGAATATATGTTTAGCATTGGAAATACGGAAACAATAAAATATGCACAGCCCCAAAATAATTTTGTACATTCAAGTGTTTCTCTATTAACTGCGCCATTCTAGGCATTTATTGTTCACTTACACCAGTATGTACGTTATACAATATATGGTGTAGCCAATGTAGGCAGGCCTTGCCTTCCTTGAGTATGCATTCACATGAAAATACCTAACAAGTAATCTGGCTGTTCAGTCTGCCAGCATGAACTCTGGCCTATTGCTTCCACTGTTATTTCCCAATGAAATACTTGCAAGCTATCTCATTTGTTCAAGAGTGAGTGCAGATCTATGAAAAAGCCAGGACTGGTCACATGGACAATAAATACATTCTATAGATCTGTCAGGTTTACAAGTAAAAAACTGTAAATTTGAGGTGGGGGGGAGTAGAAGAAAAATGCTTCAAAAAATGGATGGGGAAATGAGGAAAGAAGAGGAATCAAGCTGCTCTTGAAGAGCTTGAGGAGGTGAGGATGATGAAGATAACCACAGTCATATCACTAACCCACAGAAAGGAAGTAAGTGTCTCATGAAAAAGGCCTGAAAGCACCACAACGCCTTCAACACACTGGGAGAAAGAAAGGAAAGCCCACTACATTAGCATTTAACCTCAAATCCTTTTCACACTTTCTTCCCCCTCTGATTCCACAAAATGGCAAAATTAGTCAAGCTATAGCATACCACGGCCACCTTGCCATGGCATGTCAATGAAGGTTGTCAGGTCTCAACCCTTTATAGCCACACACATTTTTCTGCTGGCAGGAACTCTGTATGTTCCTACAACAAAATTAGTCATTTCTCTTTTAAACTAAAGCTGGATGTTTTACATTTCATTCATTAAACACCCAGGCAACAAAGATATCATACAGCTAACTATCATGGTAAGTCTGAACTCATTACTCATTAGCATCTTATTATATGAATCATTTCTAACCAAAGTACCAGTAACAATCTTCATTAAATTCCTCAAATATCCCACTTCTGAATTATTAAGAAAGAAAAACAAATGTTAGCACTCACCAATCTTTCCAAAAGGGTCATCTTTGAAAGGATCACCTGTTTTAAAGAGTGAAACACTGCATGTAAAAATCTCTTCCTGTCCCTTGAATAGAATCTTGACAGCAAAGATAATGTTTTAAACTTACACACAAAGAGAGCGTGCAAGTTCTTCACTGCTGTTCAACCATGGGGAACTGCAGGTGCACAGGGCTGCTATGGAACTATTAATAGTTTTAACGTCCCATCAAAAAGAGCAGAAACATGCCTCGATTCCTTCACTAAGAACTACTGCAGAAGCTTGCAAGTTTGCATAATGAGCTTCTGCATCAGAGGACTGGGAGAGGTATGTTCCTGTACAGAGCCATTTTCATATCTTTACTAGTTGGTGTATTGGGATTAAAGTACAGGCCTCGTGTAGGTACTCTGGCACCATTTTCTAAAAAGAACAATGAAACTGTTGCCCCCTTTGGATATCAAGCTACATTTTCCTTACTCCCTTGAACATTAAAAAAGAGGAAGAGTATATTACTTCACAAATTCCTATTACAATCCTGATGTGGGGGAAAGTAGTAAAAGCCTAAGAAAATGGACAATCCTCTCAGCAGAGTAACAAACCAAAGGCATGAGCAGAAATATTTGTCCTTTCTTTTATGTGGAGGAATGGCAAGTAAATTTGTTAAGCAGGACTATGTTATTCAAGACTCTGTGGCTGACCTACACAGCACTGCATGGCTATTTTGCAATTCCATAACGCAAATCTATATACCCCATTAAAATGTTTGTAATTAATGTCTCATGTTCTGATTTTTAAAAGTCCAGAAGCTTCAGAGGTGGAGAAAATTAATGGTGAGTGTTGGGAGGGAGAAGGTATGGTATTGTTTTCCAAAGGGCCCTTCTGAGTTTGAATACACACTTTAACGCACTGGAGCCCCTTTATAGACACTGGTATATAACATACGGTCAAGTCCCACATCCCTCTGCCAAAGCTATTCTTAGAAAGTAAGAACTGTCTTGGAAGACAGCTATTCAAGTCTTAACATTTAACAAAAATCATTTTATCACTTTTATTTCTCACACTAAGTTTAGTACAAAATAGCCAATGATATATCACTACACAGTAACTACTGGCAAGGTTCTTGGTACCACAGCCATCTGCCTTCCTAAACACAGTATTCTACTGATCATGCACGTGAAAATTTTGAAAGGAAAACACGGCATTTTTACTATGATGTATACTAGCAGTATGTAATGTTTCAGCCTGCTGTACCTTTCACCAATGCACATTCAGTGGTGCACATTAAAACTTTTAATCCACTGACTCTGAAGCCTTCAAACAAAAATAAAGAGGAGCTAAAAACAGTCTTTTCCAATGCAATGTCTTGCAGAGGTGTTGATTACAAATTCCATTACACCCAGCCACTCTAGCCTTTGGGATGATGGGAGTTGTTGTTTAAGATCAAGGCAGTACCAAGTTGTGAGAGGCAGAGCTAAAACAGGAAGAGCAGTTGAGAAGGCTTCTTGGCCATTGACTTTTTTGGTAGAAGTAACACTCCATAACCACAAACAGTGCTATGACTAGAATTAAATGCTTAGCTGAAGTATTTCCATTCCTCAGTTCTGTATTTTACACTGTTCTATTGTAAATTGCTCAAAGAAACTTGCTGTGAAACATTACAGAAAACAAGCAAACTTTTAAATATAAAAGCTATGCTATTAGAGAAGGGTTGGGGAATATGCAGTTTACTGGAAGCTTCCTATGGTTCCCTATTCACTCTTTCCATCACTGTTTTTTCCATCAAAATTGACAGTACGTAAAGAAGCCCTATTCATTTAAAACAACCATTTTGTTTCTGAACAAGGTGTGCAATCTCCACTCACTTTATTTATAAATCTATATCTATGCTCTCGAAGCACAAGATGTACGTGGAGAACAGTTCTTGTTTAAGCAACAGTGAAACAGTAGAACTTGCCACAGGTTTTGGGGGAAATGGCTCCTAAAAGGATCGATGTCGCTCACCCCTATTTTAGATGAGTTCCAAAGTATTTGGGGATCTTTATTTGTATTATATAATGTTTCAACTTGTGGCACTCCATTTCAGCATCCTTCACATTTCTCAGCAAACTGCTGAAAGAAGAGATTGCTTACTTCCAACAAAGGGGTCAGATTCAAAGAAGTCTAAATTGGATCCTGCAATCTGTTCAGAAAGCTGCTGAGAATCTTCATCAAAAGGATCTTCCTAGGAGGAAAGAAAACATGATTTTTATTTTGCAATGTACATATTTTCATTCACTCTGTGAAATCAGTCATTATTCCTGTTCTAAATACAGAGCCCAGGATGAAAGGACAGTTTCCCAACTCCCAGTCAAGCCACTGAGAGCCAGTGTGATGTAGTGGTTTGATTGTTGGTTACTGACTCTGGAGGCCAGGGTTTGAATTCCTACTTGCCCATGGAAAGCCACTGGATGGCCTCAGGCTAGTCACACTCTCTCAGCCTCATAGGAAAGCAAAGGCAAACCTCCTCTATACAAATAGTGCGAAGAAAACCCCATGACAGGTTCGTCTTAGGGTTCCTGTAAGTCAGAAAGGACTTGAAGGAATACAACAATAATTATCAAACCACTACAAATCAGCAGTAACAGAGATTGGATTTCTACACAAAGAACCTCTCACTCATGGACTTTGGGAAGAGAGCAGGAGTAATGATTTTACCTAACTTCAGTCCATCCCCACTAGTCTAATAATCAACTCTGAAATGCTAAAGGACTTTGTAGAAAAGCATGGCGAGATGCAAGGAGTCTGCAAAAGGAAGAAGGGGAAAATTGAAATATCTATCCACCTTCCAAAAAGGGTCAGTCTGGATCCAAAACAGATATTGGATTTCTTTGCAATGGTTCTTATTCCCTTCCCACCCCTTCAGAATTAAGACACATATTTAACTTATCCCATACTATTCAATCTCTTTGAGATTCTGTTTTAAAGTACTGTTCAAACCCACTTTTTTGGTAACATCTGGTGGCAATGCCTCTTTCACTTCTTCTTCTCCTTCTACATGTGTTCTTTCTGGACTGTTCCTGGCCTTTGGGGGGAAAAATTAAAATCACATATGTGAAGTTCTTTGCCAGATTTTGATATACAACAACTTTCAAACTGAAAAAAGATGTGCAGTAAAAAATAATGGCTGGAGTTCATGACTGCAATTACAAATGTGTAACCTAGAATTATGTGTTCAGGGCGGGTTTGTTTTCCAGATCCCTACATATTTGAACAGTAAGAAATACATAAGGATCTTGAAAATCCCCCAATCTGGGCAGCAACCACTTCAAACAACAGGTCTGTTCTCTTGTCAACTGGGACACAGCTTATTGATGTTTCTGCACTCCTTCTATGAGCAATCTCCACTGCAAGGGGGAATTATGACTTTGATCCTGTTTCTGGCTATCCCATTGGAGACTGCTGATGGGAAGTGAGTGGAAACATCAGTCAGCTGTCTTTCAGTTGATAGGAGAACAGCACTGTTCCTTGCAGTTCCTCCCACTCGGTAAACCTGGCTGGGCTGGGGGATGCTTTTTAGCTGCTCCAATTTTTCCAGCAGCTGGGGGAGTGTGTCCCCACTAATATCAGGAGATAGAGAAAATCCTTGTAGTTTAATTACACTGTAACATTATTACAAAGACCACAGATGCTCCCTTGATTTCATATGTTGTACTTATATGTGGAACAACACTGCAGAGCTTGAGTGATTAAAATTTTGTGAATGTCCCTGAAAAAGAATTTCACTGTATAGTCCTAGACATTTTGTTACTTTGGTGTTTAAGCCTGCAAATATGAAGAATACTGAACACTGCATCTAAAGGACCACACAAACAAACAAGCCCCCCAATAACTTAAAAGAATGCAAATTCAGAATATTTGGAGAGGGGAGTTTTTGGCCAATATACAGCATCTCCTCCCTAGATAATATTAACACTACTGCTAGTGTGAAAACAAGAGAAGCAATTAAGCTGACATGATTCAGAGTCTTCCCTGACATCTGTTAAGAATTAGTCAGTTGTAGGCAGCAAATGATCACAGGAGTTACTTAAAGCAACAATCCATACATAACCTCAGTGAAGTTAAGTGCTGACTTTCTTGGATCAGAAACTTTATTGATAGGTTTGCTATGTTTACAAAATCTGAAGCTTGAACTGATCCAGTTTTATAATTAAAATCAAATATGCTCATTACTACTTACAGGAGAGTCATGATCTATTTGTTCAGCATCAGCTGAATTTTCTCTTTCTGCATTCTCGTTAAAGTTAGCAGTTTCACTGCTGCTATTGCTGAGGCTACAATGATCTGCATTCCCATTAAGCAGTGTGCTGTGTGGTTGAGCTTCCCAACTCAACTGGCTGTTTTCCAACTCTTTGAGCTCAAAGAGTGTGGCTTGCACCTGTGAAGAAAAATAAACAGACTAACAGCACAGAACAGAATAAAAGCATGAGTAATATACCAACTCTGTCATGTATTTAGGTTATACATGCCTATTTTCAGAATTTAGTTCTTCTTCACGTCCACTGCAAGATGAAAAAATGTGGCAGAAAACAAGATGTTTGTAAAAATCTCTCAAGTCTCTTGCAAAAAACCCAAACCCATCTGCTCCTTTTTTATTTTCTAACCTTTTCAATCTCTCAAAAACTCCATAAATGTATTCTTTATTTGTATCACACAAAAATAGCTTTAAATGCTTGGCAATGTGCCTTGTAAGAGCAGTTTTGAAAAATCTTTATTTCTGCAACAAATGAAGCACATGTAACAACCCCCTGCATATGTGCCCAGTGTTAAGGGCTTTGGTACAAGCAAGCAAGCAAAGCAATGACTTCAGTAAAATGGAAGGCTAATACTTCCACAGCCAACACTACCATGGGGCTCTTATTCTTGGATCATATGTCTGGCCTTAGTCTGGATGCAATATTAAACAACGGGAACAAGCCTGCTTGAATTTAAGCTACAAGTATACCCCCTTCCCATTGCAGCTAAAAGGGGGAGAGCTTAAAGTCTTCTATTAACAGCAGTTTGCTGCTTGATCTGAACTATGTCAAACTGTGGTTAGTTTAAATACATGTTTGTTTTAACAAATCAGTAGCAAACTGAGACAGAAGATTTTGGAGATTAAGTGGCACTAATGTATCAAATGAGTGCCATGAGATATAGGACCACATGATTTCTGACCATCTCACCAAGTCCACTCTTTAGGAGGTAGCAATAACTCTATTTTACAGTTACATCATGTTTTTATTTCGCCTTTCCTTTAACGAGCTCAGGATGGTTTACAGGTTTGCACTTTTAATCCTCACAATCAGCCTACAAGAGAGGTTACTATGAGGCATAGTTACTGACCCCAAGTCCGTGCAGCACACTATAGGGCTGACAAGAAATTTAAATCAAGACTTCTTGTTCTAACTGGCATTGCTAGCACTTCTCTGCTTGAATTTAAGCTTTCCAGACAGAAGAGCTAGAATGCTTTTTTAAAATGATAGCTTGAACATATTACTTAGAAGTAGTAACTACAGTCCTCCATTTGTAGTAGACATTCCTTTATAACCATCAAAGTGACAGTCAGGTCTACACATTTCTTTCATTGTATGCATATTATTGGGAATATCTGCTGTGGGGAGCCACAATCAAACATGGCTGCCTACAGTATGTTTTTGTTGCATCCAGACATTGCAGCACACATGAAATGGATCCATAACCCGAATACAATGGTGGTACACACAAAGAATTCTGAGGAATTCATTAGTCAACATTATTTTAAAACTTTTTAGAAGATATATTATCAGGGCAGCTGAAGTTTCTAGAACCACTGCTTATTCTTACTGCAGCAGAACTAAAGCACATTGTTGTCTCTTCCAGCTCTATGATTCTATGATTCAAGTAGGAGACTGAATGAGGTTCAAACTTCAAACAGCATGGGTTGCTTCTGTACATCGTCATCTTAAGACATACAAGTTCATGGGCCTGAAAGTTTTGAAGCCTGGCAAACATTCTAACACTTGAGGGAGGAAGGGGGGGGGGGAGAAAAAAGGAATATGGCAGCAGCTTTAAGAGTAACTGGTTTTAGTTTAGTATAAGCTTTTGTAAATGTAAACCTTCTTCTTCAGAAGCAGGACAGAACAATAATTCTAACACTTGGTTTGCTCAATAGGCTGAAGTTTTCCAGTTATTTATAGGAAATTTTAATTTATAATTACAACTTTGATTTCTTTAATTTAAAAACTTGATACAGGAATAATAAGCTTCCCATACATACTACTTGTGAGGAACGTAGCAGATTCAAAATCAGTTAGTCTCAGCACTGGAGAGGCAAGATGTGGCAAGCAAAGAAATCAAGCATTGCAAGAAAAAATGGGAAGGACACGGAAAAATTTGTTCTCTTTCAGAGAGATTCTTACTGAAGTAATTTCTTGTTGTGAATCTTGAAGATCCTGCTGAAGAGGTCCCAGTTGCAGTTTTCCTGCCTCCACACACTTCTCTAGCTCCGCTGTTTCCTGCTGAAGCCTGCTAAGCTCCTCTTGAGCTTTATTCAAGTCATCCTTGCATGTTGAGATTTTGGACTCTTGATCATTTATTTCTGCCTTTAATGATGCAATCTGCAGAGCAGGGGTTGAAGCATATTGGTACTGCACAAATGTTCTCCACTTCCACATTCAAAAGAAGTACAATAAGAACCACACAGTGAATATGTGAAACATGTTTCACTGCAGTATTACAAGCAGTAGCGCCACTGGCAAATTGCTTTTTAGTGAGGAAACTTGCCTTTGAATAAGGATTTGTTCACAGGAGAGCCAGTGTGGTCTAGTGTTTCGAACATTAGACTATGACTCTGGAGATCAGGGTTTGAAAGCCTGCTTGGCCATGGAAGCCCACTGTGTGACCCTGGGTAAGTCACATCCTTTCAGCCTCAGGGGAAGTAAAATGCAAACCCCCTCTGAGCAAATCTTGCCAAGAATACCCCACGACAGGTTCATCTTAGGGTTGTCATAAGTCAGAAATGATCTGAAGGCACACAACAACATGACATTTGTACTTATGTGGCAAGATGCAGGCAAGATGTGCTGGACTACAAATTCCACCAGTCATAATCATTGATTATGTTGGATGCCAGGTTGCCTGAATTTAGTTTATGATTTTAGTGCATGTTTAGGAAAAGGAAGCATACCAAATCAGCCTCTTCAGCACATTGCTGCCGGATTGTGTTAAGCTGCTCTTCCAGCTTGGCTTTTTCCTCATCTAGACCATTAAGGATTTCCTCTGCCTCCTGCTTCTGAGCCAACAGCTTCTGCAAATTATTGTTCTCCCTCTTTACCTCATCCTGAAGATCCTGATTTTTTTTAAAAAAAGGAAAAGTGAAAGTATTTAATGAATTCCTTTCTAATGAATAGTACATAGAAAAGTATGATCTCAGAATTTAAGCCTTGTGCTGCAAGTAAAACACTGAAAAATAAAGAATGGCAAGAGAAAAAATCAAAGAAAAAAAGAAAGCTGAAACCCCCAAAAGATGCTACCAAGCAATATGGAAAAGGTCGTTGATGAAATGATGGACTTTTGCCCAGAAGAAAAAAAGGGGAAAAGGAACTAAAAGGAGGTAAGTGACAAGCAGAATGACCATTAGTACTTGCTTAAGTGGATTGTTACTGGGCACTGGATTTCTGCAGAACGAAGGTCTAGATGGGCAAATTTGGTAAGGCAGGAAGGAAGGATGGCATGGGAAAAAATATGCCTCCTAGATTTGGTTAGAAGGCTGCAAGTCATCATTCTGTGATAGGAGCACTTATCCATTCTTATTATGAATTGAAAGAGATTTTTCCCAGGGGTGCAAAGATTAGTTGAAATTTCCTTTGGAAATTCATGAGTAGAATTCCACTTTAATTAACATGCAGGATCTTTCACATGGAGAAAGACTTCAAAAGACATTTAAGCTTCTTTTTAAGGTGGGGTGGGCAACTGCAGCAGATCCAGGTTTTTGCACCTGGCACTCAATAGGAGCTGCATGGACTACTCACACTGCAAAGAAATAAGCCTAGAAGTGGTTTAGTCTTGACAAATGATTATTCTTTTACATCAAAGAATGCAATCTATTTAAAAGATGAACAGAGCAAAAATTTACTGTTTCTTGTGAGAGCCTGCACTGTCAGGCAGTTTGCAACATTTAAATCACATTACAATTCAGATGTAATAACTAAACGGTTTGGGACTAAGTCATTGACCTTTGTGTCACCTACAGAAGGCTATATCTGAGAGATTCACTGTGCAATTTGTTTTTACTATAAAAATGAGTTGGTCATTAAAATACTGACGTATTTCTTTAATACTACTCTAGCTTTTCTCCCAATATGGGGACCCAATTGCTCTTCTAATTGCAGATGGTAGCTCATGGTAAAAAAAAAAAAAAAAGACTTGAGGAGTAAATATGGAAGGGAAGAAACAGCTGTGCCCATTACCATATAACTGAAATCACCAGACTCTCACTTTAAAAACCAATGGGGGAACTTTATCCCCAAAGAACCCTTTATGTACTCCTAGAATCCCACTTGGGGTCACAGTGACCTGTGGCTACTTCCTTGTGGCAGCACCAAAACCCAAGCAATTATATAGTAAACAGAATGCACTAGGAGCACACAACTCACTTTCACAGCATTCCATTCCTAACAGCATCTGGAAACACAATTCTGCTAGGAAATAAGGTGTGCACACATCACTGGGATTTGGACAGTGACCATGGAATTCACTGTGGAAGTAGCAGCACTGGTGACCAGGATGTATGAATGGCTAAAATGGCCTGGAGAGTGTATGTGGCCCACTAACTGCATAGTACCCACCCTTGTCATGAACCATTCTTACAGTTGTAAGAAATAAAGCAAGGAACCCAACTTGTATATAGAAACAGGTATGAAAGCAAATATATTCCTCACTAGGAAAAATGCAAAACCTCAGCAGCTTACACGGCAAGCTGCTTACGTTGCCAACCTACACATTTTGAGTCCCAACAAGTTCCTGGAAAAAACTGCAGCTTTAGTCTTATAATGTAGGAGAACATGTAATTCAACAATATAGGATCAAGAAAAGGCTTCAAGGATAGTGACTTGTGACATCAAATGTAAATCTAGCCATGTCTGACATGTTACTGGAATTCTGGAACACATTCTCAGCCCCTACACATTCTTCTTCTACATCCTAGGATTCATTTTCTAAAAATAAAACTTTAGAACTAAAAATAAAATTTGAAATTTCCACAACCAAACAAATTCTTGGGTGTACACTATGTATTCACATTACAAAGTAAAGAATCTTGTAGGGATGCATTTTTAGGTCTATTTTAGATTTTACATCTAATGTAAAAAATCAAAAATCCACAAATTAGATTTTACTAAAGAAAAGTCCTTTTGATTACCCAACAAAAGCCCTTTATTACCACATACCAGCAAACCTTCTCACAAAGTAAACAACAGCTTTGTGTAAGATATTGCTTCATTTCTCCTAATCAGAAAACAGGAGTATTACTAACAAGAAGGTTGACAAAAATGACAAAGCTGCATCTAAAAATGAATTACAAATAGAGAAAGTCCTTATCAGGCAGATTTCTTTTCTTTTCTTTTTAAGCTGCTTTTGTTCAGTATGTAGAATTTTAGATGCTAAAAGCTTTATTTCCACTACAGCATGGATCAAACAATTCCTTAAAAGCATACAGTGCAACCCTATTATCACTTATGCATGGGCAATTTCAATTAGTTCAATGGCATGTCTTGAGAAAACAGAACCAGAATTCAGCCTTAATGGGTATGCAAACACATACAGGCACAGTGCTTAAATTCTAACAGCTCCCACCCTATAAGCATATAGTCTGAATAAAATGCCACATTTTCATAGCCAAGTTTCTGTTCTAATACTTGTATCAGGTTGTGTATAAATCCTTCTAGTATACTTGCTAGAGGACACTTCACTTACTGGGATATATTTTTCAATATGCTCTAGCTCAGCCAAAGCCCCAATTCAAATAGCAATTACCTGGACTTCACTTCTCCTTCGTATGATTGTGTCTTCTTTCTCCTTAAGATCTTGCTCCACATTTTTCTTTTCCCTAGATGACCAGCAAACAATGCAAGAATATTTAAGAACATCCACTACACCAGGTACTGTTATCCAGCCTCCTGAGCCAGTCTCTCCTTTTAAATGCATAATAGAACATTAAATTTACACGACACTGTTTTGGGTCCCTTTTTGTACAAAATAAATGTTCTGCATATGCCAAGTATCAAAACGCAAAAGAGACCCACTCTCCCAAACATGGATAGGTGGAAATAACAGCTTAAAGGGGCAGGGGTGGGGAGGACAGAGAATCAATGAAATACTGTCTTCAGTGATCTCACTGTTGCTAT
This sequence comes from Iguana delicatissima, assembly GCA_948472985.1. Classification (NCBI taxonomy): domain Eukaryota; kingdom Metazoa; phylum Chordata; class Lepidosauria; order Squamata; family Iguanidae; genus Iguana; species Iguana delicatissima. Next base: position 329,408 of record CAOKZL010001471.1, on the reverse strand, counting down.
GGAGCGACTGTCTGGTGAAAAGGGGGAGGGATTGCATCAGCTCCCTTCTGTTTAACCCTCACAGAACCAGAGCTGCTGTATGTGTAATCTTTGTAACTGGCAAGTCAGGAGTTACCGTATTATGTCTCCTTCCTAGAACTCTAACAACAGCCTTGGTACAAGCATGAAAATCTTAAGTACAAACGACAGCAAATATTTTCCCCCACCATTTTGGAGACATAAATTAGGAAACAGGTATACACAGCAGGTTCCAAGACCAGGCTGGATCTATGGAGCTGCAAGCTAGAGCAGTACAGCTAACAATACAGCTTTGCATGCTTTTATGCAAAGGGCAGCAGAACAGCTTACTGAATGCTATGGTATATCCTCAATAGTTTGCATGAGCTACAGCAGCAATGGGATAAAACACTGGGATGAAGTTTCATTTTCTTCACAGATCACACTATAGCATGAGATTTAAAACAGAGACATTTTCTGCCTGTAGAAGGAATCTTTAGATTTCAGGAGTGAGCAACTTGTGGCTCTACAAATGCTGCTGGATGGCAACTCCTAGCTGCCTTCTCCATTGGCTATGTGGGCTACAGAAGACAGAAAATACAGTCTAGTATCGTCTGGGCAGCCATACTCTACCCACTCAAGAACTACATGAATCTACCTTGGCTCATTTGTATCCCTTTACACAAGTCACACATGTGTTAATATATGCATTGGTACCAATGTAATTCATCCACTGAAGGAATTTCACTCCACTCCACTCAAGATGATACGATAGACTGTAAACTGGCACTAATGCTGTTAAAGCTAAATCCTTTTATAAACCAAGTTTTCCTAGGAAATTCAGTATACAGTTTGAAATCAGTTCAGATGAATTCTGTGTTAATATATATACCAAGGATAATGCCAGTGCTGGTGTAACACTTAAGAACAGTTAATCTCTGCATTGGTTAGGCCTCATTTGGAATACTGTATCCAGTTCTGGGCACTTCAATTCAAGCACATCAACAAGCTGGAACGTATCCAGAGGAGGGCGACCAAAATGGTGATGGGTCTGGAAGCCATGCCCTATGAGGACAGACTTAGAGAGCTGGGTATGTTTAGTCTGCAGAAGAGAAGGTTAAGGGAGGACATGATAGCCATGTTTGAATATTTGAAGAGATGTCATGTCGAGGAGGGAGCAGGCTTGTTTTCTGCTGCTCCAGAGACTAGCACAAGGAGCAATGGATTCAAGCTACAGGAAAGGAGATTCCACTTGGACCTCAGGAAGAATCTCCTGATGGTCAGAGCTGTCCAGCAGTGGAATATGCTGCCTCGGAGTGCGGTGGCATCTCCTTCTTTGGAGGTTTTTAAGCAGAGGCGGGATGGCCATCTGTTGGGAATCCTTTGATGGGTGTTCCTGCATAGCAGGGGGTTGGACTTGATGGCCCCTGGGGTCTCTTCCAACTCTATGATTCTTAACTTTCTGGAGCCAATTAACTCCAGAAAGAGGGAAGAAAGCACAGAACTCTGTAGGCTATTCCTAGTTTCACAACCATGGCTATGACGACTGAGATCAATTCTGATTATCCAAGAACAGCAAAAAGTAACACATAAAATAGTCCTCCATTGTTGTTGTGTGCATTCATAGGGTCAGCTTTGACTTATGCTGATCCTATGAATGAGACATTCCAAGAGATCGTTATTAATAGCCCTCTTCAGACCTTTCAAACTCAGGGTTGAGGCTTCTTTGACTGACTTAATTCATCTGTAATGTGGCCTTCCTTTTCTCTACCTTCATCTTCACTGAATATTATTGTTTTTTCCAGGGAATCATATCCAAAGTACAATATGCTCAATTTAAAGTAGGGTTAAAAAAATGCATGGGTAAGAAGGAAGAGTTGTCTTTTTTACTTTTTTAAAAGTAAAAGTTCAGTACTTCTAAAATGTGTCCATGTTATGCTAGTATCATATATATACACATCTGCTTTCATTGTAAGATACCAACTTACTGTTACACAATCAATGACACAGTGGGCAGAAGATAAATCGCTATCCATCTGCAACAGCAATACACAAAACCCCAACTCAGGTTTCTAGAAACACATGCTGTTTCTTATTTTTATCTCCAAAACAACCCCAACAGCCTCTCATTTACTTTGTTCATAATCATTATGTTCAAAGTGTTTCTTTTTTTTTCAGAGAGCTATATATTATTCTTCCTTTCCTTATGAAGTTGTAGTACACATGTTGTACTATCAAGAAAATCAGTCTTGAGAGCTATGCTTGCAGTTTGAACTTTCTTTCAAGCAGAATTTGCTTCCAATGAATTGGAAACTACCCATTTCAGTTTTGTCCAGCACTGACTGGAAGACAGAAGAAACAATAACACCACTTTCACGCTCTTCAGCGCTTGCTTGTTGAATCCAAACTACTGCTAAAACATATTGTCATTTATTTCCAAAGCCATAGAGAACAACTGCCAGAAATTCAAGTAGTCTCTCAGTCAAATAAAAGTAACTCTTCTCTTTTTTGAAAACACACAAATTACGAGATAGAGCAAGAGTTTATGACTGTCTGGCATCTTGTTCTCAACTTTTTTATGATATCACACTAAGCACTAACTGAAAAATGCTTTAGATTAAGAAGTTATTAATTTAGAAATAATTAAAACTGACTGATCATCACTCTTTTTATTTGCATAATTCAAAAGGGAATTCTATTGTTTAAGCCTAACAGAAAATCTTGAAATATTCAATGAACATCAACTAGACTGTTGCAAAAAAAAATGGGGAACATTAAAGATGAACAAAAAAATTGGAATAAGCTTTCACAGAGCGCAGCCCACTTCAACTGAACTCAAATATTACAAGTTTCTGTTTTATATCCAGTGTACTTCTCACAGAGTGTTTGATTGTAGAGCGATGTTTTGATGACCTCAAGCCATTTTTACTACTTGTGACACTTCTCCTTCTTCAGAAACCACTAGCATTAAGCAATACTTTGAATGAATATTTCAGAACACCAAGAATGGAAAATATAAAACCAACAAGTATTTGGAAGCAGACCAAACATGTTAGAACTGCAGCTTGCCTTGTGCCTTAGTTTCTCAGAGCCCAAGTTTCTCAGTGTCCTGCAAAGCTACCGACAAGAAATTCAAACACACTTAGACTCTTCCCTAAGCTTGGTAAAAATTTATAGAGTTCATTATTCCTGACAGCTGAGTACACCATTGGATAAAATGAATGAGTTTTTCTTTTGTCAAAGTATCTAAGAGAAAGAAAAATCTTAAATGCAGATTTGCATTGGTTTCTATAAGTTTTTCCTGAAGTATTACTAATGAGTTCTTTGTTAAGAGACTACAACTACTTATGATCAGCCAAGGTTTTAAAAAAAGATAAATAGCAGAAATCAGAAAAGGTACATTCTACTCAAAGGAAGAGAGTTCACAGGACCCTGCACTGAAGGTAGTAAGGTTGTTTCACTTTTACAAGCCACTGTACACTCTGTTTTTCTTCTAAAATATCTGGTATCATTATTTCAGTACCAAATCCATAAGCTCCATCTCTCTCCACCACTCTGGAAACACTCCTGTATACAGAAAACACTGCAACTGATTATTTTGATTATTATGACATTACCTTAAGTAACATATTTTACCAAAACAGTGGAGCACCAAATCGTTACATAAATACAACTATTAGAAAACTCACTCATGACATAAATTTTACTCATTTTCCAGATTAAGTATGAAGATTGTCTTCCTGTACTTCATAGGAAAACAGAATTTTCCTGGAACATGATAAACTGTTTATAGCAAGCATACAATAAGCAAGCGTATAGTGATGCACGCAAGGTCAAAAGATTCCAGCTTCATGTATCTGGAGAACGATGGGCCCTCACTAGTCAGTAGGTGAGGATGATTATATATCACCTCCAGAACTGTGGCCTATGATGTTTAGTGGTCACCTCTTTTTAGCTGAGGTTACAAAGCATTAATTTTATATTAGAGAACAAAACTGACATTTACAGACAGAGTTGCACTTTTAAATGCATGCATGTGTCTTGAAATTTAACTAATCTTCAGCGTTATTGAATTCTGCATGCTTTCACTGTTGCTCAAAAATTTATATTCCAGTGTTGGAAAGATAAGTCTTCATCATCCATTTTTCAGTGGTCAAAATATCATACTACTTTAGCTATGCATGTGCACCTATTCTACAAATATCCCCAAGAAAATGTGTTTTAAGACATAAGCTCTGCTTATACTTGGCTCTTCTGTTCTTACGTGAACAGTATACTAACAATTTATGACCATTTCTAAGAATACTATGGAAATATGATGAAATTTTTAGAAATTTTTAGAAAATTTTTTAAAAAATAAAAATAATAAAATAAAATAAAAGCAAAGCAAAATAAAAATTAATATAAAAAATTCAGATATCTGTTGAATTGCAAAAATATTAAAATTTGTGTGTGCACATGTGTGCACCTTCAAGTCATCTGTCAACTTGTGGTGACCCCATGAATTTCACAGGTTTCGTTTTAGGCAAGGAATACTAAGGGATAGTTTTGCCAGTCCTTCCTCTGCAATACAGCTTATGGCACCTCCTATTCCTTGGCATTTTCTTTTCCACATATTAACCTGGGCTGACACTGCTTAGCTTCCAAGATCAGATGGGATCTGGTGCTTTTAGAAAGACAGAGGCTTTATTACAGCCAGTAGAAGGGGTCTCTTACAACATACATTTTTTAATCAGGTATAGTTAGAAATATTACTGATAAGATCACTACAAGTTCATTCGCTGATCTTATCTCTGTCCACCATCTTTTCCATGACTGACTATCTCTCATCACTGAAATTTCACAAGTCCTATTTTGAATATCCACTTACTCTTCCCTAACTGGTCTTCCTACTTCTCCATCTCCTTACTCTACTCTTTTCTTCTTCCATAATGTACAATATGTTTTATTTCCCCTTTTACAACAACCACCACCTTACTTTATACTTCTTCATTTCTGTCCGTCTAGAGTTTGTGAAAAGATCAGCTTTATAGTTTTAGTGAGCTCCAAGTAAGAGGTTCCTTAACTAGAAAGAAGAAGATGCATTCAAAGCATACTTTAGAGTCTGTTAATGAGAAAAAAGTCATGTTACATACTTGTTTCTGTAGAACTCTTCCTTTCTAGCTGTGTAGTGTGTACGTAAAGAACAAGTTCCTAATTCTCCATTACCAACACCCAGTAACAGAAACTTGCCTTCTTCCCCTAATCTCTTGAGTAAGGCTCATGAAAGTACCTGTTCAGCCTTTTTATTATTGAAGAATAATCTGATCTAATCTAACCAGAACCAGTAATATTGATGAGTATCCCAACCTCATCTCAGCAAAAAACAAAACAAAATAAACCATGTGTCATCCTTCAAGATTGGGTATGACAATAAAACAGTTTAAAAAAAGTTAAGAGTGAAATATAAATGACTGTGTTATGTGAAACTGTATTATGTGTTTTATGTCATTATTTTTATTACATTATCTAGTTGAAGGTCAGAAGAGAATCTGGTTTCCAGCTGGCTCTTTCCTGTACACAAAAAACAATCATCAGAAAACTGGCTTAAGTGAGGCTATTCCTACTGAACTAACAAGAAGGGGAAATGTGCCCAAAGTTTATTATAGCTCCTACCCTCTTCGCTCTCTCAAACTGCACTTCTAAAAATTCTAATAAAAAATGTTTTATTACTTAAAATATTCTCCCTTGCTTATGATCTCTTCTGAATGATGTTGTCTACACACATATCTGCTATCTTAGCACTTAGTAGCACTCTCCCCCCCTTCCACGTTGACACAGAATAGTAGATATATTAAGTAGCAAGACATTAGTATCTGACACTGAGTGTCTGTGTATGACATTCGGCTTTCTGAATGGGTAGGTTGGTTGGTACCTTGAAGTGTACAGAACGGTAGCTGTTGGATCCTATTGTACTACACTGCAGTCTTCCTGTATATACATCCTTTTGTTGGCAACTTGTCCCAAATAATACAAGAACTCTTAAAAACAAGACACTCAACCATTAGAGATCAGGAATAGGTAACTGTGGAAGCAGAAAATCCTGGTCGTGTGCTGCTGACAAGCAAACCTTCTTCAAAAGAGGGGACTACCACAAAGAAGTCCCACATAAATGGAGCCTCTACATTCAACAGATACTGATGAGTAGAAACTCCATACTCAAATTTTTACTGAATCAGGAGCTGAGTAGCAGAGGGAGACAGTCAGCAACGTGCCTGTAAATTATTTTTTGCTATCCCCCAATTTCTACAAATGATTTGTATAAATTTCTATAAATGCCAGTAATTATCATCTTTATGTCATACTCAGATATAAATTCTGGTAGCACTCCAAACAACTGCATATTTTTATGAAGTTCTTGAATTTCAACTATGGACAGCAGAAAGCATAATTTAAACATGAGAGAATGGAAACCTTGTGAGTCATTTGGTCCAGCTCTTGATAACAGACTCATTTACTCCTCCTCATCTGGGTTCCCTGCTCCATTTTCTGGTTTTCTCCAAACGAAGTTTGCCAAGTCATCCAAGCAGGCATTTTGCACAGCATCTTGACCAGAGCCTGGTTTTCTCCAAATGAAATTTGCCAAGTCATCCAAGCAGGCATTTTGCACAGCATCCTGACCAGAGCTTTGAAATAACTTAAGCAACTTAGTAAGTAAATTAATTAGCTATTAATTTATTAGGTTTTTCTGCCAATGTGGCTTGACTGCCTGATTAAGATATCCTTTAATGAGTCACTTTGAAGTTCAAAATGCCAAAGTTTTTAGAATGCATAAATCCTTCCACAGCAGATTTAATAAGACTAGAAGACCTGAGGAGAAGGAGCATGATTAGGATGGGAGGAGGCTCTGCTGGCTCTGTTGCTAGACAGGAGAACCCAACAGAAGAATAGCTTGGAGGAACTGAAGAGGTGAGATTAGGGAACAACTGAAGAAGCAGCTTTCTTCACATATACCCTTTCCTTCTCTCTTTAAAGTGTAAGTTGCAGGAATACTAAATTTACTTGGAAGTAAATGGAAACACTGAGAACAATTTGTTTTAAAAAAAAGCTCTCTTACCTCTGCAGGTCAACTATTTCATTGCTTAGAGTATCTAGCTCTTTGATTGCAGAAAAATCTGCTACAGAACTTGGTCCCAGCATGTTCTGCAAGATAAACAAGAAAATATGACTTGTCCCTGATCTTTACTAGAACTGGCAAGCCAAAATGTAGTGGAGCAAACAGATGAACTGGCACCCTGTCCCTAGCAAAGGGGAAAAGTTATACGCTCTGCTCACAAGCACCTGTGCTGTAACTACATGTAAAGGTTTAACAATTGCCCATGCTTCCTTTGATTCTACCAGATTTTCAGAACTGGTACTAAACAGAGATTGCAGGGGCTAGCTCTCTTTATGTTTTATGTGCATACCGTTGAAGAAGAGAAGTAGCAGTTACTACAGAGAAAGCATACTGCATAATTTGCTTACTGATTATGTGGTAGCAAACTTTTATTGATTTATTGATTATGTGGTAACAAACTTTTATTAATTTGTTTTATTGGTTTATTGCATTATGTCAGTTAGCATTTCACAAATGGTTAGGAGTTCTATACTCATATTCCACAGCTGCATTTGTAACATACAGCACATGACACAGCAGATACAAGGAGGGAAACTCTTCACCTCCAACGGAAGCAAAGAGTAGAAAATGAAACTGTCAAAGCTCCGTTTAGAATATTTTAACCACTTCCAAAGTTTTATAACTACAGTTCTACTCGACTAGAATATATGGCACTGCTAAAATCTTCCTTATACTCCACAGCATATTCCTTATAATGTCTGGAACAATCCTTTCCTCAAATATGAGCAGTGCAACTTCTGCCTGCTTTACTAGTATACTACTATTTGCTTACTCTTGAATGCACCCACTTACAAGTTACATTACTCTACAGCAGTGACGGGAATCATTCAGTCCTCCAGATATTGTTGAACTGCAATTCCTAGCATTTTCCCCACTGCCTATATCTATGGATGATGGGAGTTGCAGTCCAACATCATCTGAAGAGCCACAGGATTCCCACACTTGCTCTACAGTGCTAAAACTTCAGACTGCATAAACTACGTGACTAGTAAGTCAATGTGTAATTCTAAGGCATGAATGCATCTTACATCAAGACATAATCAGTCCCTAGCCACAGACAGAGATAAAAAAATATTTATAAATGACGTAATTCTAGTGTTATTTCTTTTATACAGGCACCCAGCACACCATTCTGTACAATTTTCAGATAGAGCACAGACCTTGAAATGAGAACAGCCATATGAAAATCTGAGAATTAAGTAGCATGCTACTGTTTCAAAGAAAACATGACATGAGTAAGACGCTCATTATTAAACAGTCAATATTGGAAAAGTGAAGAATCTCTAACCTTGAGATGGCAGATTTAAGAAACTGACAGTATAATAAAGATGTAAAGCAGAATGGTGCAGAATGGAAAATATAGTCCAAACTAGGAAAGACATAGGAGGAAAGCAAACATACACAAAATATTAGTAAAGCAAGAAATAAAAGCAGTTTTTTTCAAAATAATGCAAAAAATAAACCTGATATTACTGAATTCAAACAAAAAGCAGAACCTTATAAGTGTCGTTTCTGGGTAAGAAGTTTAGTTTATTCTAGAGGGAATGCAGCTTAGCACAACCAAGAAGAAACCTTCTAGTCCCAACAAAACTAGATCTTTAAAACAAGTCAGAATTTAATGTGTGTTTTTTCACCCAGTATTTACCGTTTAAAAATAAACAACACAATCACCAAATATAAGACCTAACAACTACTCAAACCAGAATTATTATAAGAATTATACAACTCTTTAGCATGAAGATAAGCTAAAAATACCAAAAAGGACAGAAAAATTATATCTATATCTATCTATATACCTCGACAGTACCTCCTGACCAGAGGTTTCTGTTCATATGCAGAAGGCTACAGCATACCTTCTCCCTTGAGTATAATACTGAAGACAGTTCTGTCCACATGCCCCCTCTGTCTAGGTGGAACGCCCCTCATCATTTTAGTAAGTGTAATCCGTTCCAGCTATAAGCATACAGCAGTGTCAGATTAAGCTGAGCATCCCCCTACTTGTAAAGGTCAAAAAGCCCCTCTTCTCAACAAATCCCTTCATGCTTTCATTTTCTTCATGTAAACAAACCATGTGTCTGCTTGGTTGGCCAATATGATGATACCAATAAAGTGAGCAAATGGCATCAAACTCATTCATGTATCTGTTAAGCAGCACAGTGCTACTTCATCATGCACTGTTTTTATGTTGCACAGCCACATATTAAAGACGTTTTAAAACCTGCTTTGTATGTCCATTTATCTGTGATGTTTCTCCCAATAACATGCCCAAAACGTCACCTTTTGTAGATTGGCTCGCTCTGATGGAGGAATCATCTCTGCAGTCAGCACCTGAGGAGGATCAATGCCTTTTGTCAGCTTCTGATTTATGAAATGGAAAGCCAAAGCGAACTGTTCCTTGGAAAGTTTGCCACAGTCCTTTGTGTCACAGAGAGACCTGTAAAAGCCAAAGAGTTTTCTCTTTGAACATGACTTTAAAAATACAGGGACCATATTCATTTGCTATCTTGAAAGTCTCTCGAAAGTTATATAATTTCAGCAATTCAGGTAATTAATGACATTATAGTGGGCATTGCTATGTAGTTTCACGTATACATCACAGTAACCTCAGGACAGCAGAGAGAAACAACAAAAGATGCTATGGATATTCAAATGTCAACAGCCAACCCCCTTTCTGCTGTGCTTGGAAGATATGGGAGATACCTGGCTTGCCCTTTTGGAGAAAGAATCTTGAATTTAGGTAGATTTTGGTCTAATCAAGCAAATGTTTCTTAAAAGGAAAGATGCATAAAATTTCCTTCTGTACTTTTTATACTGAAGACCGATATAGAAATCAGTGTTTTCTGCTGTTAACAACTTAAAACAGACTGTCTTCTTTCTTAACAAGTTCTAATGAATCCAATACAATAGTGTTTCATGCTGAAACAGATCAGAGTTTGCAATCGAGTTACATGTGGATAAATAAACAAACAACCAGCACAGTTATTTGAAATTTGGCCCCACTTGTTGCACTCTACTTAGGATTGATGTTTTTACTATAAGCAACAAGAAACATAGTAGATACTTGATTATTAAACCTAATAGCAAACTCTATATAGGACTGTCCTCAGGGACTGGCATAATTAGCCAGCTGCTGAGAGTCTGTGGGCTCAGAGGTTCCCATGGCTAACTCTGTCAACCCCATGGAAAACAGAGAAGTATGCCTCCTGCAGTGGATGGTGATTCTTTTGGAAGGAGCCAGATGACTCAGCTCCTACCTGCAGCAACCACCCATCACAGTAATTACCCCAAAGGTTATGCCCAGCATAAATGTTGCATTAGGCATTGTATTTCATGTAATCCAACATTAGATAATTAATAAATGAGGCTTATGTCGGGTGGAACCAAGCACTCATTTGGCTCCTATTAAAACTGGTGATCCATGGCAGCAGGCAATCACAACACTGGATACAGGCTTGAGGACGGGCTGGTGGGAGCAGCCTGTGTGTGTGTGTGTGTGTGTGTGTGTGTGTGTGTGAGAGAGAGAGGGGGGGGGGAGGGAGGGGGGGGGGAGAGAGAGAGAGAGAAATTTGGTAGCAGCGCATGTTTAAGGGCCAAGTGAAGCTGAGCATCAGCTCTGTCTTTACACAGCATTAAACCAGCCAGTATTTCAGGAAGGTGTTTCTGGGGCAGTTGCCTAGTCCTGTCTGAGGTTCTTTTCTATTTGAATTGTTTAATTTCCCTTTTAAAATCTACAAAAAGTCACACATAAGCCTCTAAGTGAACAGATTAAAAATATACATTAATAATGAAAGCGCTTAATAATAAAATTATTCTGTAACGTCTTAAAAATATAGCCCATTCCTTTTCATGTACATAAACCTGTGCATATGTATGTGTGTCTAAATACACACACCTACAATGTACTTTACTCTGAAAAACTGTCATTTGAGAACAAGAGGGCTTCCATTTATCCTCATCTCTGTCACCAATGTGTGGACTTTTTACTGTCTCAACCACTGTGGTCACTAACTGTGGGGAACTTTCTAGACACCCTCATGATTCTTGTGTGAGACTCTGTTCATCTTATATCCCCACAGGAAACCACTACCTTTAATTGCTGTGCCAAAGACACCAACTAATTCCTAATCTTGACAGATCCAACTCTCAGTCCCAGACCACCACACACCAGCCTTTTCAAAATCTCCTCAGACATTCCACCAATCACCACTCACTCCCAATATTCCACTCTCTCACCCTCTCCTTACAGAGCCTTACCTTATACCAATGACATACTGCATATGTAACCATTGTTGTTGTGTGCTTTCAAGTTGTTACCAACTTATGGGGACTCTAAAGTGATCCTATCACAAGGTTTTCTGGGAATGAGTGTGTATGACGCACCCAAGGTCACCCAGTGAGTTTTCATGGCTGAGCAGGGAATTGAATCCTGGTCACCAGGGTTGTAGTCCAGCATTCAAACCATTACACCACACTGGCTCTCTACATAACTATATTTCACTTTAGATATATCTAATAACTGCAACAAAATTTTCTACGTAAGTCCAGAACATCACAATAACCAATTATCCATAATCAACACTAAGAAAATGGAAATTTTCTATTTTCCACAAGTAACATTAAAAAGCAAACTTACCAAATATGTGCTAGTAAGGCAGACGGTAGACCTGTCTTCAAGAATAATTCTCTTGCCTCCACACCAGAAACAAAGCCATCCATGTCTTTGTCAGTTTTCAGAAAGATTTCATTGTATTTTATCATGTCTGTAGGTGAGACAACCCACTAGGGAAAAAAAATATACAGGTTGTACTTCTACCACATTTCATAAATAAAGTTAAATAAAATGCTATTCATTGCTAAATGTACCTGTGTTAATGGTGCTTTGGATGGCAAGAGGCCTACTGGTGATATGGACTGAAGAGAGTCTTTACTGGATGTTGAAGATGGCAACAACTGCATTGCACCTGGGATACTGACACCTTTTCTTTTAGAAGGTGGCACCAATGCTGGAGGCAAGGACATTGGCACAGGTTCTTTCTCAAGAGCACAGTATACCAGGAACATGGCCTAAATAAACGTTTTGAAGACAGACAAAAGGTGTACAGATCATTAGTTTATTATTAAGCAAGTTCAGTTATCAAGTTCAGTGCAACAACATCCAAGTACTCTGTGTCTAAAAGACTCCTTCCTACCTAATCTGATCTCTTTAAAAGTTTCATGAGGAAAAACATTACAATTCTGAGAGGCTATACATTTCCTAATGGAAACATATCACAGGGTTTTCTGGGGCTGACAGTGGTTGACGTGCCCAAGGTCACTCGGGGGCCATGGAAACCCACTGAGTGACCTTGGACACATTAAATACTTTCAGCACCAGAAGACCCATGATAAGGTTGCTTTAGGGCTGCTATAAGTCGGAAACAACTTGAAGGTGTACAACAATAATAACAAAAACATTTCATAAAATACTGCATCTGAAAAGTATTACCTGTGATCACAAAGAATAGTAACTTTGTTGGTTAAAATTTAACATTAGGTAAAAGTTTAATCATTATGTTTTTATTCCTTGTAAGTTACATATATAAGTGAGAATACACATCTCCAATGACAAGAGAACTGGCTCCCTTATTCATTTATTTTATTATCTGAAGAGCTGCAGAGAGGAAGAAGGATGTAGGATTGGGTTTAAAGAAGTAAGACAAAAGAATTACTCTCTCAGGAAACAACTTTGACAAATTCCTGTCAGGAAATTTCAGAGAACTTTTTTGAAATAAAGTAGAAGATATAATCCATCAGATTCCACAGGTTTAAATGTGGCCTGACAAAAAGGAGAAATGCCTTTCATACTTCACTCTTCCTCTCAACAAGAATAGTACTGGAAATATGTTGATACATATGTATTTCTGTATGGCATATTAAAGTTACATAGCTAAAAGATGACATTTTTGCCCTGCTAATTCCTGTTAACTCTTTTGCCCCAAAGTATTCTGATCTCTTTTTATACCAACCTCTGCAGATGCTGATAGCCAGAGCAAAATCATTTCTACTTCCTATCTTCCCACACCAGAATGCTAACAATGAAAGAAATTATGAGGTTGTGACTAGATCAAGCAAGTAAACTGAAACTGGGAATAAGATGCCAAGGCATATAGATCTCATACTGCAGGACACATGGAGATGAGCCTAGCTTCTCCAGTCTTCCAACCACCTGGATGCAAGATACCAGTTCAGTTTTTAAGCCGAGGTATCTGAATTTATACTGTCTTGCAAAACATACTGCTATCCCCCTCTTAACCACTGTTAACCACACTTAACACTTTGTAGATGACAAAAATGTATGGATACTTACAACTGCAAATTCATCCCGATCCAACATTCCATCATGATCAATGTCACTTAGCTCCCAAACCTAACCAAAATATAAAACATATTCAGCAGAAACAGAATATTCCATTCTTCTTTCATTACAATCTTTCATCATTCATCATAGTAAGAAATAGCAACCATAGTACATGCTTTTATAAATTTGATTTTACTTTATATAACTATGCATACCAGTCTGCCATTCAAATCTTGCCCTTGAATAATCCACAACAGGTATCAACTAATTTAAGAGAACAAAAAATCAGCGTGCTTAAATACACTTAATTTTATTGTTTCTTCCTCAATTATTGCTCCCACAAATATTAAACGACACTTATGATCATTCAAACTGTATCACTACAGTCCTGTCAACCAGATTATTAGGGATGTGCTATACATTTTCAGATCAAGGTGCGTGCTACATGGGATTCTATGAATGTTTCCCCTCAGACTGGTGGGCTGTTTGTTTAATTAAATACATCTTAACTGAGGATACAATCAGAAGCAGTACAAAAGCAGCCAGAGAAAAAGTGCTTAATCCTTTCCCTTTCTCAAAAAACACTCCTTCAAGTTTCTTTTTTCCGTTTGTGTAAGCTTTTAAGCAGGAAAACGGCAAACTATAAGAAATTCAGCATCTCTTTCCCATCTGTCCTATCTCTGTTCCTGACTGTGGTTTCATGCAGCTGCTTCTCAATCAAGGGAAGTTCTTTTTGTTTGTTTGTTTATAAGTTATTTATGTATTAGGTAATTGGTATTATGTAATATTTGTATATTGTTAGATCCATAATTAGTATCATAATTGTAGCAGTTTCGTGTTTGGTTTTTTAGCTGTTTACGGTATGTCATCAGTTTGTGTTTTTTTGTTTTATGTTCTTTCTTGCAAATTTGTTTATTACTTCATGTTATGGATAATTATATGTTAGTATGTTAATAAAAATATTTTAAAAAAGGGGTTGAGGGGAAAGTTATGCGTGCCCATGTTATCTGAGAGATCACTTTCTCCTATAAAGAGACTGATTTGGTCTCCTCACTGTGTCTACTGGAGGAAGGGGGTGCTGCTGCTGCTTATTGTATCATGTCCTAATAAAGTTTGTTTGATTGTGGTGTAGAACAGAACTTTCTCTGCTGCAGGGATGTGGAACAATGTGGGTTAATCTCCATATTCAGATCGAGCAGGCTCCCAGTGCAAGATGTTTCCACAACTACCATATATATTCATATAAGTCAACCTCATGTATCAGTTGAGGGCAGGTTTTGAAGACAAAATTATGGACTTTGATATGACCCATGGTCATTCCATGGACAAGAGAAAGCATCAGTGCCACTTCAGGGGCCAGCCACCACTGACTGCCACTGCCATCTTCCTTCCATCTAATCAAATTTCTAATCAAAAACAGCATATATACAGTAGTTGAAAATTCATTTCCCTGTTTAAAGGAAAATTCCATTAAATGTGTTACTGCTTGTTTTATTGATTTTGTGGTTGCTGTCCTTGATTTCCTTCCTGGCTTTTGAAAGCAGCTAGAGGGCGACTGACTGACTGGGTAAGGGGAATGGTGAATGCTTCACTTCAGCAAGGAAAGTTTCCAGCATGCCTAAAAGAGGCTGTGGTGAGGCCACTACTAAAAAAAGCCCTCCCTGGATCCCACCACTTTGAATTATTATCAGTCAGTCTCCAATATTCCATTTTTGGGCAAGGTTCTGGGGTGTGTGATGGTCTCCCAGCTTGAAGGGTTTCTGGATGAAATGGACTATCTAGATTCATTTCAATCTGGCTTCAGGCCTGGTTACAGGATGGAGACAGCTTTGGTTGCCTTGGTGGATGACCTGTACTGGGAACTAGACAGGGGGTGTGTATACTTGTTGGTTCCATTGGACTTCTCAGAGGCTTTCAGTACCATCAGCCATGCTATCCTTCTGGCTGACCCTCTAGGGTGGGACTTGGGGGCACTGTGGTTCCAGTCGTTTCCGGAGGGGAGAACTCAGAAGGAGGTGCTGTGGGACTCCTGTTCAACTCCCTGGCCATTGGCCTGTGGGGTCCCTCAGGGTTCTGTGTTGTCCCTCATACTGTTTAATATCTACATGAAACTACTGAGAGAAGTTATCTGGAGTTTTGGGGTTTGGTGTCACCAATATGCTGATGGCACCCAACTCTATCTCTCCTTTCCATCTGATGCCAAGGAAGCTGTCTCAGTGCTGAACCAATGTCTGTTGTCAGTAATGTACCGGATTAGGGCAAACAAATTAAAGCTTACTCCAGACAAGACAGAGGTGCTCCTGGTCTGTCAAAGGCAGATCAGAGAATAGGGACTTTGCTTGTGCTGAATGAGGTTACACTCCCCTCTGAAATCTCAGGCTCACAGTCTTTGTGTTCTCCTGGACTCAACTCTAAGCCTGGATGTCCAGGTTTCAGCAGTGGCCAGGAGTGCATTTGCACAGTTAAAACCTATGTGCCAACTGTGCTTGTTCCTTGAGACATTAGATCTGGCTACAGTGACATATGGTTCAAATATAGCAATGCACTCTATGTAGGGCTGTCTTTAGAAACTGTTTGGAAACCTCAGTGGGTTCAAAACGCCACAGCTAGAATGCTGACCAGGGCCAGTTACAGGGAGCACATAATTCCCTTGAAAAACAGCCCCACTGTTCGTTTCCAGGCACAATTCAAAGTGCTGCTTATGACCTATAAAGCCCTATACAGCTTAGGTCCAGACTATTTGAAATACCAGATCCTCCTATATGAACTGGCTAGAGTCCTAAAATCTGCAGAGGAAGGCTTTCTCATGGTCCCAGCACCATCCCAGGCTCACCTAGTAAGGACATGGGAGAGAGCTTTCTCAGTGGCTGCTACCACCTTGTGGAATGTTCTTCCACAGGAGGCTAGGCTGCCCCCTTCCCTGTTTCCCTTTTGTAGGCAGGTAAAGATATTTCTTTTTAAGCATGCCTTCAATGGGTGAGCTGAAGACCTTTTTTATTTCTTTTTAGCTGTTTTTAAAAATGTATTGTTGTACACTTTTATATGTCTTTTAATGTTTTAATTGTTTACATGCTTTTAACATTTTTTACCTGTTGGAAGCCACCCTGGGTCCCATCTTAGGAGAAAGGCGGCATATAAATGCAACAAATAAATAAATAAAATATTTTGCTAAAATCAGTGGATTTCAGTACAGTGGGCTCTTCTTACCCGCAACCACCACATCATGATTTCCAGTTCATGTGAAGAGTTGCATCCCTATACTTAAAATGGTAGCGACATGTGTGTAAACACATTGAAGCATCCACAGACACATCTCCAACATTAAATATAATGGGATGCAAGCATTTCCAAATTCCAGTATACACAAGGGTTGTTGGAACCGAACCCCCATATGTATCAATTTTTTTTTTGCAATAAAATGTGCTATATAAATACCCCAAGAAATAAAATATTCTCAGCACTAAACATGAGGTTTCAGCTGGCAAAAGAAGCATTTCTTCTGGAGATTTCAGAAGGAATTTTAAATATGTATTGTCTGTTTTAGGTATTTGTATTTCTTTTAAGAGGACACACATTTTAACTACTGTTTTAATTGATGTTCTGTTTTTAACTATTTTATGTCAATCTATTGTTGCCTCCGCCCAAAACAACAACTACAACTACAACAACAACAACAACAACAACAACAACAGAACAGTTATTATTATGGCCTTATATATAAACCTGCTAGAGAGAAAAATTAAGGATAAAAGAACACCTTTGGCAGATCCTCCAACAGTTAGGAAATAGAATCACACAATATAAATATGTATTTCTCCATTGCTGGCAAGCCTGCCATACTTACCCTTCCCAAGACATCAACTGGTAGTTTGGAGTTTAGCAGAACAGGTTTTACTTTATCTCCTGACAACAGCCCATTCACTGGGATCAGGCTGTCAAAGATAGCATCATACTTGGCCTTGTCTTCTGCCTGGTTGCAGAAATAATATTAAGGCAAAGTATATCAGTAAAGGCAAAAATTACACTTCTCAAACAAATGCACATCATCACAGTGCCATGAATGAGCCACTGCTTGGCAGTCACTACAATCATTCTGCCCATACAGGCAGTCAGGACAATCATTCTGGAAAGTAGTGTCAAGAACACTGGAAAGTAGTGTCAAGAACAAAGAGCAGAAAGTATGGAAAGGTAGTAGATCTGGAGGGGAAAAAAACCAAAAGCATGCACATACTGCAGTGTAAGAGCAGAGAGATAAGATGGTAGGACCATGAAAAGACTTTAATTCCCTGGAAAAAAAAGGTTCCTGCTGGCTTGGAAGCCAGTGGAAGGATATCAGGAGAGACATTACATGGCCAGAGTGACAAATGAGGTGAATTATTCTGGCTGTAGAGCATTCATGAAAGACAAAGAAGAAAGATGTAACAACAGAAAGCAAGAGAATAAATGACTGAAGTTGTAAAGTTGGAGGAGGAGAGTATGACCAAGATCTTTAGCAGATGAGAAGAGCCTTCTTTTTCCCAATTTTGTTCAGCAGTAACTGATTTCACCCATGCTTCACAGACCACCAGCAGATGCTTGCTGACATATTCCAGAGCAGCTAACAAATATCTAGTAGCTGCGAGAAGCAAGAAAGTCACACACATACAGTCTTCAAAAACGTGACCAAATATCCAAGCTATGAGAAGTAGATATGCATTCTATACTCATAAACAATCACTGAAACAAGCCAAATCACCACACAGAGAAAGAAATTGACTATTATTCTAAATTGTTCTATAGTATTCTGTTACATTCTATAACATTCTATTATAGTCAGTAATAATTGACCATTAATATGATGATGACGATGCAAAAGGAAGTCTCAACGGGTCATCCCTACTACAAAGCAGTTTAGAAGGGAGATCTTGAGATCCATCCTATGAAACATTCACTTCAGCTAAAATTTCAATTCACTTACCTTAACAGCCCATGGGATATCAGCCGGCACTCCCCCAGATAGTAAAGGACTAGTGGAATCAGTCTGGGGGAAAGAAAAACTTTTTTTTAAAAAAAATTTGAATTTTATTTTTACCTTTCCTTATTTTATTTGCTAATTATCATGCGGTTTTGGTTATATCCAAATTCATCATTCATTCTTGCCACATAAAATAAAGAGAGTTCCCAAATGATACCATCCTTCCCTTAAGCAATACATACATGCTATAAACCAAATAATCTTAGCTTACCTCTGAAGTCATTCTAAAAATTGTATGATTTTGTAAGCTAATATCATATTCCCATCCAGGACAAAAAAAAGGTTATAAATCAAATCATTGACAACTTTAAAAGAGCAGAAGGAAATATTAAAGCAGGAAAGAGAAGAGCAAAACTGCTGGAGCCCCTTTCCTGCAATGGAACAGCTTGACAGCAAGCCAAATTTTTCCCACAGGACACTGGGGCTCATTAACAATTATAGCAATATTATTCTACTTTAATAGTCATATTTCTACCCCATAGAAACCTGGGACTGGCAGCTAGAATTCTCAGCCCAGGGTGCTCCAGTGCCTCACCAGACCACAAAACAGGATTCCACAGGATGGTACCATGGCAGCTAAAGTGGAAAAATACAACTATAATTGTGTAGTGTGAAAAGGCCCTAGTTCCTCAGTCCTGCTATATAATTGAGAGAGACCCCACTGAACTCAATGGTCCCTCTTTAGAAAGAAAAAAGATTGCATCAAACCTCACATAAAAAATATACTTCTATCCACAACCTATGGTCAAAAAACTTCAGAGAAGCAGCCACTTAGGAGGAAGAGTAAGGAAAGCTCACTCATCCTTATGTAGAAAAATGACTCATAAAAAAACAGAAGCAGTGTAGTTCTCAAGGAACTGTTAATTCTTCTTCTTTATACATTTCCAGTTTTAATTCAGAAAACCAGTGGAACACTGATGTTTAATTAATGACTATTGTGGCACCTATGCCCATCCCAACTTTATTTAATATTTTACAATTCCTCAGAAGTGATCGAGGATATCAAGCTAAGAGAGAAACATTTCAGGCAAGTCGTTATTATCTAAATTCTGAACATACAGTTAGCTCTCCATATCCACAGATTTTGTATCCATGGATGCAACCAACCATAGCCGGAAAAAGTCCAAAAGGCAAACTCTGATTCTGGCATTTTATATAAGTGATGCCATTTTACTACAACATTGTACATAATGGGACTTGAGCATCCACAAATTTTGGTATCAATGCCAAGGGCTCACTGTACTGACGTCTGTTGATTAAGTTTAGAAATAAAAGGAGGAAATGTACTTAACGTTTCTTTCAATGCAATTTTACTTATTTGTTTTTACTAGTAGTCTGCCTACCTTTCCTGTCTGTACAGAAAAAGAAAACTATAAATAATGTACTATTGGTTGCTGACTTTACTTTCATTAAAAAAGAGTCAACCCATTGTTAGAGACATGCTCAAGTTAAATGCAGACTTGGCACAAAGTTAGTGGGCCTGTATTTATTTTGGGGCAGGGAGGAAAAAGTAAAACTAAATGCAGAATTAGTTGAAAGGATGGTATATGTATACCCTAGAATACATAGTTTATTTTGCTAGATACCTGGAACATGTAATTCAATTAAGCACTGGAAGTCAGCATAGAACTTGTTAACAGCTGCAAAAATTCTGAACTTTCTACAATACCTGGTTACCTATATTTTTTACCTGTTAATTTCCACTGGAAATTTTATTCACTGTGATGCAAGTAGATTTGGTGAAGAAATTAAGGCTGTATATTAACCTTGTGATATTGTATATTTCTTAACTACAGCTCAACTAAGTAAATATTTTACTTATAAGTTACTTATAGCTGCAGATTTCAAACTGGTATACACAAATCAAATATGTACAGTATGAAACTAGTACACAAAAGGAGTACATTTTACCTACCTATGCACAGGAACAAACTAAATGGTAGGCTGGGCTACCCTAGGAAAACTTGCCTGAATAGATACATCTTCAATATATGTTTAAAAGTAGGAATTGCTGGTACATGTGTATTACCAGGGAGTTACCATGTTTTTTGTTGTGTTTGTCCTGTCTTACAGTTTTAACAGAAATGTTTGCACTAGTAATATAATGCTCGTTTATTATTCAATATTTCTTTATGATGCAGGTGAGATGTATACATACATACATACATACATACATATATATAATTATATACACACACACACACATGATATTGTGTTAATAATTTGAATAGGACATTCCTAATGCTACTAATTTCAAAGCCAACTAAAGTTTATTAAATATCAATGTCTGGTTTTTTTCTCTATATATAGATATATACACACCATATGAAAGAAAAATAGGAATAAAATGTACTACAGGCTCCAACTAAAAATCTTCATTCTATCATCGTACAATAATTTACTTGTGGTAAACAGTTGCATGGGACACCTTGAATATGGTTTATTTGGCAAGCATGTTACATAACTTTGTAGACAACTTTTTGTTGTACTTAAACTAAAAATTTAAAAATATGCCTTACAAATCTAGGCGGAGGAACAGGCAAATTGAGACTACTCAATGAAACATCCAATCCATTCTGTGCACAGGCTACAAGCCGTAAAGCCACAAAAAATTCCTACAGAGAAGGAGAAAGAAACTACAATCATTCTAATCTCACAAAATGAATTTTTAACCAAAAGTACACTACATCAAATAAACAAGTACTCTTTAATCCAGTGTATTCCTCTTAAACATTGTATGTATCAAACTCTTGACACCTTTAAAATTTCTTCAAAATACAGCAGAAATCAGGTATCACAAAGCAACGTAACACAGTTCTCTAAGCAGTCTTTAATTGTTCAGCAGCAAGAGAGGTGACACAACACAAAGCTAATGAAACTCAAAGGACATGATGTCTTGTTTATGCATTCTCTTGCATTCTAACCCCATTAGAAATACTGCACATTTTTCAAAAGGTTAAGCTGGGAGGGTTTTAAAAATGTGTGATGCAACTTTCTCCAGCTGAAAGTTCCCTTTAATTTAGAAGACATTAAATACCTCAAGTTGCTTACCCTGCAGCCTAAGTATTCTCAGCTGTCCAAGATACTAAGGGTAGTTTCTCCCATACCAGTGCCCTTTAAATTTATTTCTCTTCAATTAGCAGGTAAGTGTAATTTCCAAGATGCATTAAGAAAAGATTCCAGATCAAGCAAATATTTTTCATGAACCAGAATTATAACTTTTTTTCAACAAATGAAACAGCTATGTCTCAGAACTCAAAGACATAGCCGTATTAGTCTGGATCAGTACGCAAAGGGATCTTGTAGGGCCTCTGAGACTTGTGATAAATAAGTGTAGCATAAGCTTTCATACACTTAAGTTTACTTCATCAGAAGCACAGAGTGAACAAAAACAGCAACAGACCTTGTACCCAAGACTAGTCTATTACACAACAGATTAAAGACAGGAAAATGGCAGAATCCCGCTACTGGTCATATATTGCTCCCAACTGAGACCATTCAGACATATCATCAATGAACTACAACCTATCCTAGACAATAACACTGCCCTCTCAAAGGTTCTTGGTGGCAGGCCTTTACTTGCCTACAGATAACCTCCCAATCTCAAAACAGTTACTTATCTACAGGAGGACACAAAACACAGATGGGGAGACAGGTATAAGACCTTATCACAAACCCAGATGCCAATTTGGTCCACACATTTACTCAGTAAACGTCATTAGATCTAACCACACTACTCACAATATTATAGATACTTCACTTATTCATCCTCTTATGTGACATATGCCCCTTCAGATCTCTACATTGGGCAAACAGGTCAGTATCTGCACCAGAGGATAAACGGACATAAATCAGACATGAGGACTGGGAATACACAAAAATCAGTTGCAGAACACTTCAATCTTCCTGAGCATTCCATCTCAGACCTCAGAAGAGCAGTCCCTGAACAAGAAGAAGAAGAAGAAGAAAGAACCTACAAAGAAAGACTGGAAAGAGAAACAGCAAGACTGAATATATCCAACAAACTCCAGTCCATCGAGAGGAGGTTGAACAGAGACAATGGTTTCTTGGCACACCATACATATTGTAACACTAGTTAACACCCAGCCTCATGAAGGGCCTCTTGGCCAATTCATCAATCTCCTTTTTCTTTCCCAACCAGCCTCACACTACATATCAATAACTCCCTCCATCTTCATATGGTTATCTACTTCAGTGGTATGCAACATCTTTCTTCCTGCTCATGTCCATCAACAACCGTTGTTAAAACGTGAGCCTGTCACCTCATCACCATATCCACAAATATTGCATTTCCACTGCAACTTACATTGCTCATTCATAGCTACAAAGGTCTGTTCCCCACATGCAACTGATGTAGTAGACTTAAGTCAATGAAAGCTTACACTACCAACTTCTTGCTCGCAGTTAGTCTCACAGGTACTACAAGATCCCTCTGCATATAGATATGTCTCAGTCTGTTATGGAGAGCAAGTGGGGACAACTGCCATAATCAGAAGAAGTTACAGAATAATTTCCTGCAATATCTTTTATTAGAACTATGAAGCTGTCACATCTCTCATTTGGGAATCTGGGGAAGAAGCAAAGAGGTCTTGATGCCGTTGAGGAATAACAAGTTGGATGAGAGGAATGCTGTATTTCCTGCCTGTGCTTTCGTTAGTTTCTTTCTTGAGTGAAGGAGACAAAAACTGTTCACATCTTCCTTCACCCCAGTCTATAAACAATACCATGCCCTTGCCATAGCAACATGAGAAACAAAATAATGGAGGAAGCCACACATTTGTACACTCCTGCAAAGATGTATACACCACATTCCCTCACAGCTGTTTCCGGAATCACTGAAGGGAGAATGGTAGATGGGAAGCAGCAAACATACATCTTTGTTTGGATCTTACCAGGCCATTAACATAAAATGCAGAGGCTTAATGCTACTGAGAAGACCAAGGTGCAGTTCATACTAATACAAAATATACTACAAAAGAGCCTTTTTAGATTCTTGATATTCCTTGACACTATTATAAAATTCACATTGTTACCTGTTTGTTTAAGACACCTTTGCCATCTGTGTCAGCAAGATCCCAAATCTAAACAGAATTAGATGGAGAAACCATGTGGAACAACATCAGTTTTTAGTTTTGACTAAAAAAGAAACAATCTTGTTACAACTCTTGCCATAGTTCAATCCTAACCAAGTAGGAAACATACTCCTTCCACTGCCCCTCAATGTTGGCCTGACTGGATGGGAGCAATAGGAACTAGAGTCCAACAACATCCAGATGACAACAATCAGAGGTAAAGGACTGCATGAGAGTAGGAAAACCACAAATATCATGAGATCTCCAAACAGTAGTTAATATGCACAAAAAAGTACCTATAATTGGTAGGGTGACTGGGTTTGGCCACACATGTATTGCTTGCTAACTCACTCATGCAGGTGGGGAGGGAAGGGCATGGGATGGGGATAGGAGGAAGGAGAAAGGGGGCACCAATCTCATCCCCTTCCCACCTATGTGAATGAGCAAACACACTTCCTGCCTGCAATGCCATCCACTTCCCCCTCTCACCACACAAGTGAGCAAACACATGCATCCTGCCTCCTTTTGTTCCTTCCCCTTCCCCCTCCCAAATGTACAAGTGAGTGAACATGTGAGTTCCCTCCTCCTGCCCCCTCCCCTTCTCCCTCCCCCTCCCTCCTGTATGACTGAATGTAGGAACGCATGTGCAATCATGCTCAGACACCCCACCAGTTTGGTTTCCTTTCAGCAACACCAGTGTTATTGAAGTTCCTGTTAAAAATGGTGTAGACCAGCAGCAGAGGTGATGGCAAGTATGGTAATCTGAATGCTTATCCTGCAAATGCGGAGGGCCAAATGTATACACATGTGTACATATAATCACTTTTTACCATACAGTTCAGGTAAAGGCCTTCTCTAGCACCCCACCTCAATCTAACCCGTGCACTTCCATCTTGGATTAATCGGTATTCCAAAATGTAAGGTGTTTAAAAACATACTAGATATCTGTGCTGAGGAGCTGCAACTGATTGAGACTCCTGATCAGTTCACAGAGATACTAAATGTACTAGACACCTTCCACCAGTGAGCTAAGAATACTTATGGCTATTTCAGCTGAAATATCCTTAATCTCTACAATGGATTGTGCAATTCTGAATAAAGATTTCATTCAGCGGTAAAATCAATATTCTTGTTTGTCAAGGAAGGCTACTTTCATGAAGGTTAACCCCCTTCGCAATTGAAAGGTTTAAAAACTGCATGAGAAATACAGTGTATGAAGGCACTGCAAGCACTGAATCCACTCCAATGGCAGGACTGTGATGAATGTGCTCCAGGTTTTATGCCAGACTTCAAAGAGTTTATCCAAGGTGCTAAGCCTATTTTGGGGATAGGCTTCAGCACCTTAGATAACTTTTCAAAAGTCTGAAAAGCCCCATGATACCACTTATGGAAAATAACACCATTTTAATTCTTAACAAACCTTATGCATGACAATTGCCCTGTTACTTGACATAAAGTAATACCTTCCCAAGTATCAAATCTGTCAGTCCTGATTTCTTCAGAAAGACAGCTGCATCAGAAGCCAAAACCCTTCCAGAGTTACCAGGATCAACCTGTCAAAGGAATAGACTTTACTGATGATCTAATACATACCAAGTCTTCAAGAGCTACAAGGTAATTTTAAAAGATTATTACTGCTTGCACTATTTTCAATAGGCTTTTGGTTTATTAACATATTGAAATAACGCATGGTGCATGGGTAACAGCAGTGTACACTGCACCTAGAATTGTGAGCTCATTAATAAGTACAAAAATGTCCAATAGTAGAGTTATTTAAATATCATAAACAATGGGATAGAAATTTACTCCCCTGGACAGGTAACAACTGCAGCTTGGGGGCAATTCTTCAACCTGCTTTGATAGCTGGGAATCCCAAGGGGTCAATAGCATCAACAAGTATCTTTCATGACCTAGACAGGCAAGAGAACTTCAACTCTCCCCTCAAACAAGAATTTGAGATTAGAAATCACCTCTCTCTCTCTCTCTCTCTATACATATATATATTTGAATGTATTTCCTACTGTTCAACAAAAATATTCCCAGGACAGTAGCAAATCAACAAAAGCATATACACAGCATGAACCTTCATTCCTTGGTGGTCTCCCATTTACAGTGTAACAACAAGCTAGCTTTGGAGACAGTACAAAGCTGTAACTCACACAGGATATTCTAGCCCTTTTTAGGATAAGGAATGTGGCTAGAACCAAATTTATCTAATTTTCAGCTCGCTGTTTGCTCCCATCCAAATATAAGTTCTGGTGTTATCTGTACAGCCTTAAAAGGATTTAGGGACATCTCTCTCTATATGTACTTTGCCATGCCATAGTCTCATGAAGAAATTCTTTTCTGTGTCCTATATTTTACATACGTAAGGCATCCCTTAATGAACAGGAGTAGGATGAATTACAGCTTGGGGGGATGGGAATTATCTGTAGGGCTAAATGGATGTTTAGGCAGTATTTTTATCATCAGCTAGAAGTTTGATTGTTCATTCTGAATACTGCTGTTACATTGTGCACAGCTTGTTATTAGCACTTTGACTGTATGCTACTTTAGAATAATCTAGTAAAAGTGTAATACAAATCCATACTTAAACTGAATGATGAAGTCTGATTCTTCTTACTGAGGGGAAAGAATGGCCATGTGGTATTTCTTTTACTTACTTATTACATTTTTATATTGCATTTCTGCCAAAACACTGAAGGAAGTCACAGTTTTTAACAGCTTACCATCTAGTGGTGTAGAAGTAAGGTGGCATATCTTTGACAGTCTTAAGCAAACAAACTTTGGACGTGAATGCCACTCAGAAAGGGCATAGCATTAATTTAACTCCCTCCCATGATATAAATAACTAGAGGCTTTGGCTACCACACCACTACAACAGAGAGAGCAGTTTTAAAGTTACCAATGCAGTCTATAGGTACAATTTTCCTCACAGATCAACTTAATCAAGAGAGAAATATTAACACAGGATGTCAAACAAGTTATTTACATCTATAAATCTGCTAGTGTAATTTTATTGCATAACTGGTTGAAGCAGCAAGTTTTAGTAAGGACAATCACTCACGCCATGTGTACTTCAACAATACATAAAAACAACAACCAACCACAAGAGTTAGCTATTTGCCAAAGGAGATCACAGCAGCATATCTGCAACAGAAAGCTGCACTACTGACATAGCATGTTGGTATTAATTTTTAAGGGTCATACAGCTCAAGCCCACATAGGCACTAATCCCATAATCTAACAGGAAGGATGGCCTGTAAATTGTGCACACATGTGCAGAGGCATTTTTAATACCAACTCCATCATTTTTATGTGGACAGCAATCCAGAAGCCAATGGCTAGTAAGCAGTCTCACTGAAGTGAGAGGTTTATGCTTGCAATGTCCAGGGCCTATATTTCCCGGAAGGTATCCTGAATTACAAACATTTGATAGTTTGATTGTAAGCTGTAATTTTGAATGAGACCTTAAGACATTTTCTTCCCAAATGTTCTCTCAGGTATCTCTAAACAGAATAAAAAATGACAGGAAAATAATCAGTACGCTCAGCACAAAATCATCTCTAGGCTGTTTCAAAAAGAAGCCAGCCATTATCAAATTTTTCTTCTATGATATGTTACTCTCTACTTCTCTACCTTCTCTCCAAGTAAACTTTCAATTAGCTATTACTAGTTTCCAGTATTTTTTTGCACCAATCTCATTAATACTTGATAACTAATAGCTACTTGATGAAGACAGAAGTCAAGTATCTCTTCATTTCAGAGAAAAATAAGAATGTGTAATGTTTAGGAAAGCAATGCAATCCCATTTAGTATCATAGCTAAGTGAAAGAGCACTTCCATTCTACCAAAGCTACAATGACTATGACTGCCAAAAGTAAAAACTGACCTAGATTCAGGGCTAGTTGTTTAGTAATCCAGTCTATAGAAATTTCTGTACACTGCACTGAAAAGAAATCAGAACAGACTTCTGCCTTTTATTACGATCTGACGGAAACCACAGCACGCAAGGCAAGCAGGCTTTTCATTCTAATATTTCCACGTATTATATATTATGATAATTATGTCAAATTTTAGAAACTGTCCATACCAGCAAGCATAAAGCAACATCAGTGCAGCTAAACTATGTATTCAAAGCAATGTGTTAAGCTATTCATAGAACTTTTATTCAATCCACTTCAACAAGGAGTCATTATAATGCAACACAGCATATTCTTCTTATAATGGAATAAATACATTATTGTTTGGGGCAAGAGGTGGATTAAATGGAACAGTTAGCTTTTGCAATTACAATCTGAGGACCACAGTTATGGGTTTGCACTG
This sequence comes from Iguana delicatissima, assembly GCA_948472985.1. Classification (NCBI taxonomy): domain Eukaryota; kingdom Metazoa; phylum Chordata; class Lepidosauria; order Squamata; family Iguanidae; genus Iguana; species Iguana delicatissima. The sequence goes on along the minus strand of CAOKZL010001471.1, from coordinate 301,485 downwards.
GTATAAGTAATTATTTGTATTAGAAATGGATGTCATCACCAGAACCATCTCTTAAATGGGTGAAATCATAATCCCCAAAGTAATTTTGCATCTTAACTATTTAATTCGCTCAACAGTTTAACAATATGAAACAAACCTTTTTTTTCTTCAAATGGGAACAAGCAAAACAGGAGACAATATTTCAAACAGACATAAATGCACAGGAAATTAACCATACTTACCTGACGATAGTACTTCTCATACACAGGATTTGCACTTGATAGCTGTAAGAGCAAAAAAGATTTGAAAACAATAAGATATTTAATTATAAAAAAAAGGGAAGAGAAGTTTTTCCACCATTATCAAAAATTAAAAGTGTAAAAGTGGAATTAGATGTGCATTCAGAAACTGAGAAAATGCACATCTGATTAAAATACATGGAAGTATTTGAAAGTTTAAATGGCAAGAGCTTCCAACTGAGAGGAAGTCAACAGAGTTATAATAATTATATTAACATCATCATCACCATCATCATCATGATGTCTTCATTTATATTCTGCCTTTTCCCCAAAACTGGGACTCCAGGATGTTTACAAAAATTAGCACAAATACAGTTCAAGTAACTTACAATGACACAGGCAAAACATACAAAAAGTTATTGTTAAAATGCAATTAAATTGTCATAGAATTTATGCAAAGAATTTATGCGAAGAGACTCACAAACGATTTTTGCAAGAGCTTTTGTAGATTCTTGTCCATGAGAGTTTAATTCATTCAATATATACAAATTTAAAATGCCACTGGATTCTTTCTGCTAAAAAAGACTTCACTGTAATTTACGTGTAAGATTTAGCTGTTTATTGCAAACCATGTGATTATCGTGATGTAACTGAATGCAGTCCTTAGATTAATCAATGCTCTGGCATAGAACTGGAATGAAACAGAGCTGTCATTCATTGAGACAGACTTAGTTTGAGCTTACTCTTCCCTACTCAATTTCAGTGGATTTTATATAGAATTCCTTGGTAGACTGAGACACTAAGCTTTAGTGACTAAATAGCTTTAGTCACTAAGAGTTCATGTCCCACATTACTAGAGATCTAGATCTAGAGCTCCTTGTCCTTCCAGTATCTCTGTCACATGACCCACTTCACAGTCAATTTGAACATAGGGGCAGCCTGTACACCATGAGTGGAAAACATGTGGTTTTTCAGATATTGTTGGACTATAACTCCTGTCATCTGTGACCACTGGTCATGTTGAGTGGAGTTGATGGACGCTGGAGTCCAACTTCTGAAGCACCACAGGCTTCACATCCACATCTCTTGCTATACACAAATACACTAATGACTTATTACCAGACCCATGCCAGGACAGTGATCTATGCAGATACGCCATTCCTGAAAACTACAACCTCCTGTCACATAAGCATATTGTTAATTATGATTATTTTTAAATCTCATAGCCTTGTGGCAAGATAGCAATGACCCCTGACTTTAAATGATTCTATGATCATTTTAAGAGTCTGAATACATAATGCAAAATTAGGAAACACAATTTCTAAGAACCTGGAGCTGCTATCTTAACATGGACTCAAATTATTCAGTGTTGCCAAATTATTTGGTGTTGCCAAAATTAACTATTGCCACCAGCAATTTAAACAGTCAGGAACACCAGGGATGGGGAGCAATTTTGTTAAAGTATTACTAAACCAAACCAGAGTCTCGGGCTAGAACATCCAGAATTCCTCAGCCAGTAACCCTTTTGAAAGAACTTATCTCTGAGATTCTGGGAATTATAAGCCAAAAATATTTCTTCCAAGCTATGTAGCAAACCTGCTGTTCCTATGAACAGAAACATATTGTCGTTCCCATCTTGTACCAACACAACTGTAAAACTCCAAATCCTCTTCATTCAGCTAAAATGAAGGATCAGTAGAATTATCATTTCCTCTTTAACATCTGAACAACAAATGAAGTCACATTTGCTGAGCAATGGGAACGCTTAGAAGATCTTCTAACATCTGTTTTCACTGGCAGTGACTCATTTCATTATAAAAATCAAACCAGGCAACAGATCAGCAAATTTCTCCTATGCTCTCTTGTTGTGATGCAAACAGCACAACCGAGATCCCTGTCTCTATTCTGCAATATAAGTTTAGCAAAAGTTACAGGTAAAGAAATGAAGAACTATTTTAAATCTCAAATACAAAATATCGGCATCAGCGGTCACTTTCTTTAAGGTAAATGCATGAATTAAACTAAAAGTATTCCCTAAAAGAGTGTCCAGGTCATGACAACACTTTCCACTTTAGCCTACATTAATGATTTCAGAGACTCCTGAACATTTCTAACAGCTTCATAATTCAAACTGTAAGGCCAGGTAAAAGAGCCTTACCATTATACAACTGTCTAACAATTGTATTTGGAGGTCTGCCAAGTCCCCCTGCTTGCTCAGATCCTCTGAACCCACTGCAAGTGAATGTTTACGCTGACACTATGCACATCCATCCACAGCAATTTACATACCAAGGCCTCTTCCCTCACTTGGCTATTCACCTCTCACTGAGATAAGTTCTTTCATGGACAGACATCATCATTCCACCATCTTATTTTAATACCTACATAATCTTTACTAAAAGCATAGAAGAAAAGCCCAAACCACTCACTTCCAAGCCACAAGTACTTGGCAACCACTAACTTGCCTTTAACTTGAGTCCTACCCAAGCACCACTTAAAAATTTTAATAGTGCAAGAGACCGGCTGCAAAGGCCATTCTACCAATCTTTGAAGCACAAAACACTTCTTAAGTTCTCTTTGGTATTTAGCTTTGGTGTTTCCCTCTTAAATGTCACCTGCTATCCTTGCTCTCTCTTGCTTCTCTTTTAGTTACAAAATTCCTTTTTTTTCCCCTTTAACGGAAGCCAGAATAGCTTTGTCAAGCATCCTGTAGTATAGATATCTGCCTTCCTCACTAAGACTATTTATCCAAGAGGTTTAAACTTTATTTCCATTAATGATTCCAAAAACTGCTAGTCATCCTTATGTTTGATTAACTGTACAAACAAAATATGTACCTTTTAACACTACTAAGAACTACAAAGAGCAACAAAAAATTGATGCATAAGGTTAAAACAACAACAAAAGCGAATACAGAATTAAGCAGTATTTGTGTCTTTTTTGTGTTGTCTTTAACATATCATTATTAACAGAACAGCAATTTAGAAAAACCAAAAATCAATAATTTTACCTCTATTCTATATTTTAAAATAATAAAAAGGAAGAAAGTCTCTATAGTCATTCCTGGGAACCCTTTATAACTGGTCATATTTTCATTTTGCAACTAGTAAATCATACCAATTTCTTTACACTAAATAGGGTTAGTTCTACATTTTCTGCTGCCATAGGTGCTCTCCCTCCCACTTTTGTATCTCTCATTTCAATGTAAAATTAAGGCCACTTGATTGAGCCAAAGAAGGCTGGAACTACTCCATTTTGGAATATTTTATATTTATGTATTTTCCACTGTTCTAGCAAACTTTATATTTCAATACTTTACACTATTGACTACGCTAAATGAATAGTTTTGCATTTACTGTATTTTGCATTGCCAATTCTAAGTACCCATACAATGTTTCAGATGGTAAAACACTATTAAGATGTAATGTAGTATTCCGCACTCTAATGCTTCCCAGTCCATGTATAGCATTAATGTGTAAACATTAAAGATTTAAAGTACCTCCTTCATTTTACTCCACTAGAGGAACATCAACAGTAATAGTTTCTGCTGGAGTTTGTAGTTCCTATGCCATTCTTGCCTGAGATAGATTCTTGGACCTGTTAGGCTTGTCCTACTCCTGGTACCTTCTGGTTTATTAAACTTCATTGTGCTTTCTATCACTGTATTGGTGACTTCTCCCCCTTCAGTGCTTTAGTTAGCGATAACTTTGTAGTATCCGTGTACTACAGGCCATGGGCCTAAATACCCTAAGGGCACCAGATCCTGTCACAAAAGCTAAGCAGGATCAGCTCTGGTTAGTACTTGGATGGGAGACTGCCAACTAATACCACGTGCTACAGCCTATATTTCAGAGGAAGGAACTGCCAAAATTCTTTGCTGAAGAAAACTCACGGGGTCACCATAAGTGACAGATGATTTGAAGGCATGCGTGCACACACACCACACACACACACACACACACACACACACACACACACAGGCCACAGCTAAGCTGAGCAGAAGTTTCAATGACTTTAGGCCAAGGGGTAGCAGACAAATTCCTGTTTTTGGCCACACTATCATAAGCCATTCACATGATAGGTAGTAAATGCTGAAGTATGGTACAGATCCAGCAACTGCTAAACATCAGATTTACCCATTATTTACATCAATAGCTCCTCAGAACATATATTTTTTTTCCATATAGTGCATTCACTTTCACCAGGATTACATTTGCAGATATTTCCTTTATGGAAGTTTGCCCAGTGTCTTCCTCCAAAACAATAAAGGCTTTGAAAAATACAGTTTAAGGAAATTAAAACAGACACATTCATGGCAAACAAAAATTAAAAGCTATAGGAAAAAAATAACTTAATGGATCAGGGATAAAGATGGCCTATAAATCACTGAGCAGGAGCCAGTTACTAGTGCTTCTTAGTTACTCATATAAAATTAGTTTTTTTTAATTGTTTGGTATACCCCAGAAGCAATATTTACCTTCCGTAGGGAAGTGCTTCACTAGTTCAAACTGTCAGTTTGAGCATGCTCTTTCAACCCAAACACTTAACACCAAATTCACAACTGCTGTATCATCAGCCTCTAACACTGCAAGTATTCAAGAATTTAATGCTTTATGATAAAACGTGAGGAAGTCTACTATAAGGTTTATGAGTAATGGGCAAGTTGCTCTGTAGTAATCAACCTATATTAGCAAAGTTCAGCAATCCACTATTAAATTTAGAACAAGGGGGTGGTGGGGTGGGCAAGGGAGATTTTGGGCCACTACCACCCTGCAAATAAAAAGATCATCATGATCTCCCAATACAAAGTATCTCCCCTCACGCAGTGTACCAAATGACGTTTGCTTTTGAACACCAAAAGCAAAATTGAGTTCTCTCAGTACTGATTTTGTTAACATGTTTCTAAAGTTAGTTGAAAAGTGTTCTGAAAGCAGTGCTTTGCTTACAAGGCTTTCTCGATGACAGTATTCCCATGCCCTTTACCAGAGCTTTACAGCAAAATTCCTGTTTTCAGTTATAGAGAGAGTATGCCAGCCACTCCATGTTCAAAATTAAACTACATCCTGTTAGTTTATTGCACAAGAACTTTAAAGAGAAGTATTTAACTTTCACTGCTATGAATGTCAGAGTCAGCGGCCTATCCCAGAAGTTGTAGCAGACAACTTAAGAAACACTCAGCTTGCTAATTAAGCTAGGACGTGATCAGATCTAACAAAAAGCCAAGATGCACCTCTTTAGATTGCGTTTACTTTAGTGCTCATTCCTTCAAGAGCATGAAGATGTGAGCAACAAACTAATCAATACTCTTCTATGGAACACAAATATTTTATAAAGCTTAATACACTGGTTTCCCACAAAACATTAACATCAGAAAGCAGACCTTGTGGCCAATACAGATTACTAATATATTTACAACAGACATTTTTCAATCTATGATATCCAGCTAAGGGGGTATCAACAAGGCAAGATTAATACCCAGGAACCATCTACTACAAGACAGACCAAAAACACAAAATGACAGAACATCCCTAGTAGTCACCTACAGTCCCTAGCTGAGACCACTAAAGCCCATAATCAACAAACCAATTCTGGAGAGTAACACAGCCTTCTCATAAACTCTGGGAGGTAGACCTTTATTGGCCTACAGACAGCCTCCAAATCTTAAACAACTACTCACTTACTACAGGATATGTAACATGGATGGTAATACAGGTGCAAGGCCCTGCCACAAACCGAGATGCCAATTCTGCCCCCAAGCCTACTCTGGGAGCAATATTACTGGGGCCAGCAACATTACTAACAACAGATGTCCAGAGATATATGCCCTCTTATGCCAGCAATGCCCTCCCTACTCTATATTGAGCAAAATAGGACCGTTTCTATGTAAGAAGATAAATGGGCACAGATCTGCCATTAGAAATGGCAATACCTCAAAACAGTTGTAGAACATTTCAACCCTCCCAGATATACAGAAAGGGATTTACAGGCCCCAGTCCTTGAACGAAGAACTTGCAAAGAAAGATTAGAAAAAGAAACTGCTGAGTTGAACTATATTCATAAATTCCAATCCATTAGCAGAAATATGAACAAAGTCAATGGCTTCACGGCACACTACATATATTAATACGACAGTCCTTGCTACTGTACATTTAACAAAAGGAATCTTCTCAGTCTGGTTTTCAATCCAGAGAAACTGACTTTTGTTGAACAGATTTATTATTTTCACATATCATCACTAACTGACCACTGTAAAAAGCTGAAGTCTTTTTTGCCTTTTATTGCCTCAATCATCCCTTTGAAAATTCAGGGCAGTGGATATGATCCAAATCTTTCTGGATTCTATTAACATTCTATCCCACTTTCAATTGCACAAAAATGCTGTATACCCAAGGCCTTATATCATCCTGTCTGAAGAAGTGGGCTTATATCCACAAAAGCTCATGCTAAAATAAAATAAATAAAAATAAATAAATAAATAAATACCAGTTAGTCATAAAGGTGTTAGTCATATTTTCCCTTTCCCCTTCCCCTCTTCGAGTGTATTTGACTCTGTGTGGTATATACAACCAGGGTGGCTAAGAGTTTCAGGTAGCATCCTACTGCAGCATTCTTTTCTGGATGCTTTAGGAAAACCTGATGGTACACTGCTTATATTCTAAATCTGGAACACACAACACCACTAGATGCTATATTTAAAAATATAGTGATCAACAATTTACAGAAGAACTGAACTGTTAAAATTTCCCAGCTTCACGCAGACTTCCAAGTGCTTTTGTAGTGCAGACATACAATTAATTCATTTTATGTTGCTCTGTGCTATTATTGTTTCAAGTTTGCTTTTTAAAACATTATTTTCCACCTTTTCACTGGTTTTAGTGCACCTAGATGTGGAAAAGCAGGATACCAATGAAGCCTAGAATTTTTGTATGCTTTCCAAACTAGAAATAAATTAATATTTCAGTCCTACAGTATTACTAGATAATTTTGCAATCACATGTTTCTACACCTTTGTTCTAATAGCTGAAAAAATAGTCCCATCATAAATTTTTTTTCAAATCTATTACTTCGTACAGCCTCCAATTAAGAAAGCACCACATGAACTGAGTCTGCCTCATTTCTTTCAAAGTGATGACAAGCCTTACTATTTCACAAAATCATACCCCTTCTCAAACACCCCCCCCCAGAAAGCTCCAGTTCACATGGTGCTGAGCATGTAAGACTCAAGGGGACGTCTAAGTTCAGATGAAACAGGAACTTCTAATTATCTTTCCCTGTCCAGACCTAACAACTCACATATTTCAACATTTGAATTAATACTCACCCACCCACTTTTTCGAAGTAGCTCATTAGTACAAAATAGTGAAAAAAGTTAGGTTGAGAGACAGTGACATACTGAAGACATACTCATATATAGCTGAATGCAATGAAATCTATTCAGATACATCCAATCTGAAAACAAATGTCTTGGAATGTAAGGAACACATATTACACTTCAACGCAGTACAAGCAATCTGAATGCACACTGGGTATTTTTGGAAACACGTACTTTCAGGGCAATGACTGTGCATTCAAACTATTTTCATCATACACAGGTATCTGTTTCTACCTTGTTGAGCTTCAAAATTCAAAGATCTGGGATTTCCATACATACACTGTGAAGTAAAGCTGAAAGTCATAGGCTGAAGACATACACTCTAGTTCAGTGGCTCTCAACCTGTGGGTCCCCAGATGTTTTTGGACTTCAGCTCCCAGAAGCCCTGAGCATTGACCATAGTGGCTGGGGCTTCTGGGAGCTCAAGTCCACAAACATCTGGGACCCACAGGTTGAGAACCACTGCTCTAATTGCTACACTACACTTCTTTCTTATTGCAAACTATCAAATTACTCTGATAAAATTTCCTTCATTTTTTAAACAGAGGTCATAGTTCAAATATCATAGCCACACTAATTTAGTTATAGAAACATGGGTCTACTTCTGTGCTTTCTCATCTTCTGCACTACCTAGTCTACAGTAAACAGAGGTTGCAGAAGCATCAAAGGTAGGTAATCTGTGTTTAGTTAATAACACTTTTTTTACTTGCCTCTCCAAGGCTTGTAGTAAGGCACAACATAGATACAATTAAAGATAAATTATAACTAAAATACACTAAAATACAAATATACCATAATTAATATCTATCACAACTAAAACTACAATTAAAGGTACAATTAAAACCTAGTTCACAGCATTTTTCACCTCCCAACCAAAAATGGAAACTCTGGTTTAAAGTGGTCTTCAATTCCTCTTAACTGAGACAAGAGCATGAAGTTTTCCTAAAACCATTTTCCTAATTCATATCAGAGAATCTTGTGGCACCTGAAATACTAACAAATTTATTGTGGTTTCCAGAGGAATAGGTATGCTACCGTCTCAGGAAAACCAAAGTGACCCATAGTGCCACAAAGACTTACAAGTTTATTACAACACGTGTGTTCATGGCTTATATCCCACTACATCAGATGTAGGCCACTACATCAGATCCACAATTTCAGGTGTATGCGCGCGCGCGTGTGTGTGTATATACACACACAGTGCATTTGACAACAAATACAGACTGTAAGAACAGAGGCATATTAAATGCAAAAGTGGCTAAAGTTATATTGAAAGTGATTCATTAATCTGTTGCTGATAACAGCTTCTTGGAGGGAATGTAAATTGAGAGATCAGTACAAACTGAAATGCAAGTACGTACTTAGAACTCAGTCTGTCTTCAACAAATACATGTAAGATGGCAGCCTCAAGATTCATTTTGTCAATGTATTTGTTTAGTAACAGCACTACTACTTAGTAGCGTTGCAACGTCTCAGTTGAGCACAAGTATATCTCAATTAATGAAGACTATGCATTCCTGGGCATTATTTCTTTAATAGTTAATGTGGCAGCAGAGGTAGAAATAACATGGGAAAAAAAAGATTAGATTCCTGTGACACAAAGAAAGCCAGTGTGGTATGGTGGTTTGAAGGCTGAATTAGGACTTTGGAGGCCAGGGTTTAAAAACAATTCACGCTCTCTCGGCCATCGAGGAAGGCAAAAGCAACCCCACTTGGACCAAATCTTCCCAAGAAAACCTTGCAACAGGGTTGCCATAAACCAAAAATGTCTTAATAACAACAACCACATAAAAGATGAGCAGTTCAACAAAGTTCAGCAAATGTCTTATTAAATACTAGCAATATGCATACATGAAATAAGACAAATAGGTCAAGTAAGCCTGGTATCAGTACGTTTGAACCTTCTTGAGACTACCTGAAAGTTTCTTTGAAAATGTATCCAGGAATAATTTTTAATTTCACCAGCTTTCACTTTTCTTACAATTTTCATTTTTTAGTGATCGAGCTTTTTTCCTATTATTTTATATTGGTTTATCTCCCTTCTCCTTCTCTCTCTGTTTTACTGTTCATGCACGCTCACTAAGTGATTCTGGAGGCAGCTGTCATTTGCCTTGCCTGTTGCAGACAGGTATGCACAGCTGCAGTTGGATCAGCTACAGAAGAATACCATTCTGTCCCAGCTCCAGCGTTATTGCAGACACCTGCTGCAACTCAACACTGAAAGGCTGTGTTTCTCCACCATCCCACAAATGCTGATGCTGCTAAAAAACCTCCAGACAGGCTGAGGACAAGAAGGAAAAGGAAGGCTGGGCAGAGTTAAAAAGACTTTGTAAAAAGAAGCTTCTTTGTCAGAGGCTCTGCTAACTGAGGTATACCTGTAAGTAACCATTTTGTATGTAGTGCAAAAAGAACAGCACCAAATTCCTCTTTCAGTACATATACCAATACAAAGAACCCCAAGAGCTATACAGAGTAGTGAACAGAGCATAAGTACACAGCACCTATATAATCATGTTGACTGCATTTTTTGTTTTTACCTCTAAGACCCATTAACATGAAAGGAAGCAACCCTACCTTTGAATCTTTATACCTCACCTCAGATACTGATGCTTTCCTAGCCAAGAAGGATCTCTGCAAATATATTTGAATTAACAGCTCTGAAGGGGGGGGGAGGGTGTCTCACCTCACCGGAACTTTTATATTACCAGAGTTATGCTGAAGTTGGTTCTTTCTTGCTAGCATGCTCCAAGGAACTGGAGAACTAAACTATTCAAGAGTTACACACACAAACTTAACTTTCACCTTTGACTTTCTGTGTTCTCTGATTAACACACCTAGTTTGCCCTTGCAGCCTGAGAATGTAAGTGTATTTGCAAAAAAAGAGAGAGAGGAAACATAGGACAAAAGTGATAACCGAAAAGGAAGGGCACTACAGCAAGAAAAATATATGTACCTCTTGGGAAACAGTCAGGATGTAAGACCAGGTCACAGGTTGGAAAGCAAGACCACAAAGCAGGGATATGGATACGTGCAGAGAACACTAAAAAGAGAGTTACTCAGGTACATACAACAGCAGGAAAGCCACGGTGACAAGAGGGCCAACTGCAGAGCTGGGAATTTTAAGAGGGCTCCGGAAGGGTAGAAGGAACCGTAACAGTCTTATACATGTTATTAGAACGGGAAAGACAGATGAAAAAGCCCGCGGAAAGAGCGCAGAATCCTCGCTTGTGGCACCTCAGAAACACATTTGCTGCAGCGTGCGAGCTCGGGTAAGATAACAGCCGGCTTCAGCAAGGCGGTGAATCGGCCTGGAGGAGAGTAGGGCGCAGACAGGCCATTTCCGCACCAGACTGTTATAATGCTATTATTCCACTTTCAACATCCTCAAAGGCTCCTCCCTAAACTGCAAACCCCAGGATTCCATAAGGATGTTGGAAGTGGAATAACAGCACTGTAACAGTCTGGTGCAGAAATGGCCACATTTACTACACGCACAAAGCGCGGAGTCTCTGTGGGCACGGCAGCAAAGCAAAAGACGGCGGCGGCTCCGAGACTAACAGAACATGGAAGGAAACAGACTGTGAAAACGCAGTGAGAGGAAGATATTAAGGACCGCGGGAGCAGCGGGGACAGACGCAGAAGGGTTGGGGGGGGAACACAGGGGAGGAAACTGGGCACAGCCTATGCGCGCAGGGAGGCGAGTGAGGGGCCGGGCGGAAGCTGAACTGGAAACGTGAAGAGGCAAAAAGCCCCCGAGAAAGGGGACGACACAACGCTGCGAAGGAAGGCAGCCACATTCCGTGCGAGCCTCGGGGTGGGAATTCTCCCTCCGCTCCTCGCGAGAGGAAGCCAGCGCGACTGCCTCCCACCTCTCCCCTCGCCAGCCAGCCAGCCCCCAGAAGCGCACCCTTCCCCCGCCGCTCCCCTCGCAGGGGTCAACGCAGTTACCTGTGTCAAGGAGAAATGAGTGGCCATGCTGCTTCCATCATTGTACCACCCGCACAGGAAAGGGGGAAGGGAGGTCCCCAGAAAGGCCCGGTCGGCCAGGCAGGCGGTTGCTGGTTCAGTCCCTCACTCTCTGCCCAACTTCAGCAACTTCCCGAGCCGCCCCGGCCAGGCCCCGCCTTCCCGCTACGCGGCAAATCCCGGCTCCGGATCGCTCCCGGCAGCCTCTCTGGATCGGAGCCACCTACCAACCGCCGAACTCGGCCTCAAAATAGTAGAGAGGCTCCCCTGGTCTGGACACCGATAAGCCCACTGCCCAGGAAGTCCTCGGGCCGGCCTCGTCGGTTACTGAAAGAGGGGCCGTTTCCTCGGAGATGCTCCGGCCGGACCATCTTTTCTACGAGAGAGGGCTTGGAGAACTCGCAGGCCGTGCGAGCCTGTGCGAGTTCACCAAACGTAGGGCCCACAATGTTTAGTGGGACTTACTCCCGAGTAAACATGTCTGAGATTGTGGCCTTAGTTTACCCATCGCTTCGTTCGTGAAGCAACATGAATAATAAGCCTAAAATAGGCTGCAAGCCTTTTTCTTTTTTCAATGATTACCTGCCCTAAATTCAAAATAAATTACTCGTGGAGTATGCCTCCACTTTTCCTGTTAGGTAGGGTGTAGCCCTCAGGCTTCTCTGCACTGAACAGCACAGTCCTTCCCACCTGCTTCCTAGAAGTAAGTCCAGCAAGAGAATATAGGTTCGTTGTCTGTTTTTTCTTAACAAACTATTTATTTCAGTAGAGACAGTGGATATAGAACAACCTTTATATGCCTTATTTAATTTATTGAAATTGCATCATGTAAAAACTGCACAGCCATTTGGGAGTAAGTCTTGAATTCTGTGTGACCTTTATTTATTGGTTTGTTCATTGTCTGGGAAGCCCTTGTGGCCTGGGAGGCAATACGGCAATATTCAAATGAATGAATATTTTCTGTTATACATACACCCAGTTTCAGACTGCTTCAGTGCAGATGAGAGGTGGATTTTTTTACACAGTCCTCATTTGCAATTCCTGTTGTTCCCTGTCTGATGCAAAAATACAGATATAGTCTGGATTAATACACTGGATTTATATTTCTGCATTGTTGTTCAGTTACCCCAAATCATATGTTTGGAGCATTGAGGGAGAATGTTCTGTAATGAGCTCTGGTATGTCGTGAAACTAGTTTCTGCTTAATATGCCCCCTGAGACAGTACCTACATCCATCACACTGGATAAAAAATATAATTAGGTACATGGTCTTTAAATTCATTAGGGTTTGCCCCAGTTTTTCCTTTAACAAAATAATTAAATATTACATAACAAACAGTCACAGTTGGAAATGCATAAGAGTTGTGGCTGATAAGAGATATTAACCAATGGTTTGTTGTCTCACATTGTTGACCATAGTGCTTTGCCATCTTTTGAGTTTACAGATTTTCCATTATATACAAGTCCAAAAATATGAAATATGAAATTACTCTAACCATTACAAATTGTCCTGACAAGACAGTGAAATTACTAAGGCCATGTTAGTCTGCTAGCAAAAAAATAATATTAAAGCCTTGTGTGCCTTACAATTTTATTGGACCATCCAATATATTTATTGTGGTCACTTCAATTTTAAAAAATCTTTAAGCTACCACAAGACCCTGTTCCCGCTCCCTCCCCTCAAAAAATCTTATAAATTTTTAACCATTTTTTTCTATATTTCTAATACTGTTTTTCATTAACAAAATTAAGGCTGAGAAATGAGATATCATCTGGATTCCTGTCTTCTCCACTGGGCATGCACAACAAAAGCTGGTAGACCTTGTAAGTAAATGGGTGATCAGAAAGTGTTCTTTGGTTGATTCTACTACATGTATCTCTGGGATTGCTTTTCCTAGGATAATTAATTAAAGACTATATGCTATAAACATAGTATGAAATTGCTATCAGAGATACTGGGATCTGACTTCCTCAAAACCTGCTACCTTGAACACTGACTGATTTTTTCTGTAGTCAGACAGTGTGGTTGACTGGACCAATTGTGGAAAATTCATACTCTAGGAATCTCTATCATTTATTTCCTTGGCCCAGTGTTGTGAAATCTGGTGGTGTAATGCCTTATGTTGACTTTCATAGATTGCTTGCCGTCTGTCAACATCTTTAGCAGCTCCAAGTGAAGCAACACATGGTGGTTGTTTCTTTTTAAAAAAAAAAATTCTACATTTTAGTATTCACTGATTGCATATGATGTTCTCGGCTTTAGAGACATCAGAATTGTGTATGAAATTGAAGAGTAACAGACCTGAAAGGATTAAAGTCAGTTGGAAATTGGCAGGAACTTTGTTGTTATTTTTGGGCAGAATTGAAGGCCTGCCCTGCCTGCCTCAAATATGCAGGCATCCCCTGCTTTTTGATGGGCCGCTTTTTGGCAAGTCACTCTTCCGACTCTTTAGTTACAGTCAAAACCCATATATTAGATGTTTGGCCCACTCTTTTGATCTCACATTGAACATATGGGTTCTGTTTATAAGTGAAAAGAGTCAGAAGAGTGGATTGTCGAAAAGTGATCACACACTGATTTTTCTATCAATCGACTTGGCACCATCTTTTTGTTCATAGACTGCATTGAGCTGATTTGCAGTGTATCACAGTACACAGTACATAGTCAACTACAGTCATTTTAGTGTACAGTACTTTTGTGTGTTTAAAAGTAAGCTTTATATTTGTTTATTTGTAAAGTGTATTGACATTTTTGTATGTTTAAAGATAAAGATTCCACATTTCAGCAATTTCTGCTTTTTGACAGTGCTCTGGTCCCTAACCTGTAGGGACCAGTGCAGCTGGGGACACCTGTAAACAGCAATTGGAAGGTTCTGCTAGAATATTCTAGAAAATTCCATGTATGGTTATATAAGGAGTCTGCAACTGTTCCCTCTTTGTAGCTGCTTGCTGTAAGCTCTAGTTGTGTTCACGTATAATAAACCTGGGTTAGTGATCCTCTGTGCCTCTGTATTTGATCTCCAAGCAAGGAATACACCCTCTTGGGAGGGTGGTTCCACCTATTAGAAATTCTCAGTTCACATGTTTGTCAAAATGTTTACAGAAATCCCTTAATGTCAGGATCTAATTAATGCAACACTCTAGTTGTATTTAACCAAAGCATAAAAAGATAAGACAGCTCCCCCTTTCATGAACTTAACCTGCTTTGTTATATTTTAAGACCAGACCTAAGGAATGGCATGGCTATCTGGTGCAAATTATTCCAAAGTTTTCACTTTCTTCAAAAATTTTTTGAAAAAGTTTTGAAAGTTTTTAAAAATTTCCAGAAATGTTATTCTGTAGTCAGTCACATGCTGTATACAGTCCTAAATTCTTGTCCACTTCATGAGTAGCAACGTAATATAGTGTATACTTGTGTCATTTTCACAGCTAGTCAGAAATTGCTGAGTTGTAATGTTATTGTTGGAGCATTATTGCGTTTACACTTAGACACGCTGATCCTAAATTATACCACCTGGATTATCAGGCACATAATGGCTATAGCACCCTTTTCAAGCAGGATGCCCAGTACATTTATAGATCACCCGATTTGGTTAAATAACCTGTCCGGTTACCCTACGTTTGACACCAAATCAAGAACTGTTGTCCCAGATATAGCAAAAATATACCAATAAGAGCTCTATTTGTCAGCATAGGCCATTTCTGCACAAGATTGTTATAGTGCTATTATTCCACTTTCAACATCTTATGGAATCTTGGGAGTTTGCAGTTTAGGGAGGAGCCTTTGAGTCTAGTGCAGAAATGGCGATGGTGAGGTTTTGAAATGTTAGATCTTTGGTGGTGGTAGGAGTTTTGAGACTCAATATTTTGTATGCGTTGTTGAATTTGCTTTGCATCTCTTTTAGCTTTAGAATTAAATCTAGATACTATAAAACTGATAATTTTGCTAGAAAAATAGCATAATTACTGATATTACTGGATGATTGATTGAGATAATTGATTCAGGTGCTAGAAATACATAATCAATTAGGTATAGAAATATATAATAAAAAAATAATGACGATACTAAAAACAGAGAAGTGAGAAACAATGTACTCATGAGACATATTTTGACAGGATCTGTCTTTGGTAAACAATAATGAGCAAGCCCTTTGTAGACTTTTATTTCTAAACTACACCTGTATAACTTGGATTTGCAAATTTGAGCATATTCCAAGATGTTCCAGTTTCCTACTTAGCAGGAATTATGTTCTACCAGACGTGATCTAGTCATAGTCCACAACATGGCTAGGCACCTTGTGACATTCCTAGTACTGAGCTCCAGTTCTCATCACTCCCAGCCAGCCTGGCCAGTGATAAACTATGATGGGACTAGTAATTTATCAACATCTAGAGAGTCAAAGTTTCCTATCTTTTTGACTAGAGTTTTGCAAGTAACCACCTCAAAACTCTAGTTAAGGCACAGGAAACACAAGAGTTTTTGCAAAAGTTTCTTAATAATCAGTTTTTTTTGTATGAAAATACTAAGGAAAATAAATAAATACATTATTGTTGTTATTGTTATTTTTACAATGGAATTATTACGTGTTATGCTACACATAGCGTACTGACCATTCCTACCACTTTTGCAGAAATATTCAGTTCTGGGAAGATGACAGAGGTTAGGGATACAGGCCAAGAAACAATAAACATTGTTGAAAAATATGAATGTACTTCGTTCTCTTGCTAGTTCTCAATTGTCAAAACATTTTCTCATATGAATTAAAGTGCATTGTTAAAAGTACCAAGTATTTGCTTTTTAAAGTAAAAATTAAAGCTGAGATATTTTCCGGAGAGTCAGGTTCTGGGCTAACAACATTCTTCTGCTTCTGTATATCTGGTCACATTGTTCATATGCTCCAACTGACCTGTATATCAAGGACAGGGTTTACTTTCTGGTATCTAAAAACAACCCTGTTTTGCCCTTGGGATAACATTTTTTCATTAATTTTTAAAGTTGGTTAGTGTAGTGTTGCTACAAAGTGCACAAACTTTGTCCCCCCCATAAATAATTAAATGCTTTCTATATTTATTTGAATTGTATTAATTTCCTTCTAAAAAGCAAAAACCTGATCCAGTGTAGTATTGACCATTCTGTTAAATATTCCTTAGCTTAAAAACAAACAAACCACCACATCCTTAGTAGCTGGAAAGCAGAGTGTAAGTGTTGAAACAAACAAAATTGAAAAGGCAACTTCATTAACTACAGCATTTGTGCTGTCTGTCCCAGGGAACCATAGCAGTTAATGTGGTATCAAACAGCTATAACTGTGTGGGATACAACTTGGAGCCAGTGTGATATAGCAGTTTGAGTGTTGGACTGTGATCCTGGAGACCAGAGTTCAATCCTCCACTCAGCTATGGAAACTCACTGGTGTCACATGCTGTCAGCCCCATATGTCAGAAACAACATGAAGGCGCACAACAACAAAACGACTCACATGGCAGGTTGGTCAGTGGTATTCCTGCTGACTGTAGGCCCTCAAACTGGTGAAGAAGTGGATCAAAATCCCCTGCATTTTTCTGAGAAAGGATCTAGGATTAGACCACTGAAATATACTTGGTTACATTAGTTACAATGGGGAGAAACAACAAGTTTTGGCTAGACAGGAAAGTTTGATCACTATACCTCCAAACTTTGGAAGTGAGGAGCATTCACCACTTTGCTCCGCCTGCCTAGAAATGCAGAGTTTATGAACAAGCTGTGTCAGTTAGTGCCTGATAAGTTTATAATAATGATAATGTACCTTTCAGCAGTCTGAGCCTGGCCTTTAGCTGTGTGCAGTAGTAATGGAGGCAGAAGGATTCTCAGGAAAATTTGAGTAAAGGTGTTACATTTCCTCACATATGTCCCTATTTTTATCTGAGAAATGCTGAAGAATATGATCCATCTGAATCTAGGCCAGGGATTTATCTACAAATTTTTCACTTCTGCTGGACAGAGCACACAAACAAATGAGAGTTGCTTGGTAGCAGAGGTTAACATGTTAAGCCCAGGGTTGCTGTCTGAAGTCTCTACAAACATGAATCAATTCTACATAACTTTCAAGAAATGTGTAAGTCTATAAAGTATAACTGCAGCTTACACACTCCACAACAAAACACTGACAGAAACAGAACACTAGAATTCTATCACCTCAAAAGAAGCAAGAGCAAATATGCCAACATCTTCAACAGTTCTGGAGAATTGGAAACAAATGCTTCTGTATGGTTGATTAAAACAGTTTCTTCTCTAATCTGCACAAATTTATATTCAAAATGGCTGCATTCTTCAGCTTAGACATATTTAGAGTCAGGCTGTTGAATTCAGTGGGCCAAATTAGTTATTGCTAACTTAAGGCACATGAGTTTCTATGGTATACTTTTAAGCATGACTAAGTTTGGAAGGGCCAATGGAAGCTTAACAGTACACAAACAACACTTTAATACAGCAGTGCTGGTAGGGACTCTTATTGAAATGGGTTCTCAATAACTTACACATACTCTAGATTTAGATTAGATAGGATAGGTACACACACAGGAATGGTAAAACTCACTGTTTTAGTAAGAATGTTTTACCTTCAAAGTCAATAATCATTTGCAGCAATACACAAGAAAGACTCTGCTGTCCTCATGTGCAGTTTTCAGGGTCATATGGATGACAGGATTGGAGGCCCCTGTGGTTTTGGTTTTGATCAGTTCTAAACTGTCTTCTGAATTTTTATCAGAGGAAAGATACCTAGAGAAAGTAGAATTTAACAGTGTTGCACATAGCCTTTCCAGTTTCCCCCAATCCACCCTTCAAACTGCTCTTAGTACCATGGAGGAGGGGATAATGATATCCAGGCAAGTTTGCACTTAAATTTACACTAAAAATGTGTATAGTATTATTTGAATTTGACCAGACTTTAAAACAAGATATTACAGAGGTCTGCAAAATGTGATGGTCATAAAAACTTATTTTAAAATGTATGGTGTTTTTATAGAAATTTGGCATTCTAAATCTAAAATTGACTTCAGATTTGCTTCGTCTTGTACATATTAAGATTCATTTCTTGAATGCACACTTGGACTTCTTCCCAGAAAACCTAGGTGCAGTAAGTGATGAACAGGGAGAATGTTTCCATCAAGACATTAAGGAAATAGAAAAGAGATACCAGGCCCCTGGAACATTAATATGATGGGGGTTGTTGCTGGATACTGCGTCATGAAAAGAGAGAAGCAGGGCAAAAAATGAAAAATAACAGATGCAGCTTCACTGGCAAAAGAAAAGGAAACTACTAAGCCTTTTGAATAAGGTTCAGATGTACATAACCAAGTTTTATAGTTTTTGTAAATAAATATATTCAGAACTGGCTACAAAGTAGATTTCATGTGGTAATTTTTCACTACTAATTTTGTTCAGTCAGGTATTACAACATAAAAACATCAGAGTAAGTTGTGAAGAAAACTGCACATGATGGAGCAAATATGAGGTCATTTTTCGATTTAGAACGCCAGATTCCTATAAAAACAGCACACATTTCTTAAAAAAGTTTTTATGACCCTCAGTTTTACAAGCCTGTGTACTCATTAAGCATCCCAAAGTGTTGAGTTTTACTAGTAGATTCTCAAAACGCTTTTAATTCACCGATATGTTGGTCTTTAGTATGACATCTTAACTTGAAGGCTTCAAAAAGAAATGAACGTATGTGTATACATTTATTATATGTTTTGTTAAGGAATGCTGACAATATGTTAATTTTATTTTGTTCTGTTGAATTTTGTTGAGTTATATTTCTTTCAATAAAAATGATTTTGCTAAAAAAAAAAATATAGTACTTCTGCCCAATGACACCTTAGGCATCATACAAACAACTCCACTGGATGAACTTTCATAACCTAAAGAAGAAAATGCTGAATTACAGGGCTGTACAGCTACTAACAACAGAGGTGGTGATGTCACTGAAAAAGATAATAGACTACCCGGAAACTGCTTCTGCCTATTATATCTAGTTACAGGTATATAGGTATAGAGATCTAAAGACAGAATAGTATCTAATATTGGGGTGAGAGGCAGGCATGTAAAGGTGGCAGACTAAACAGAACATGTAGCAGTATCTTACTGTCACAAGAATGGTATCAGAAATTGTATTTGTAAAAGAAGACCCTCAAAATGCAATTTTACCAGAGGAAAAACAGCTGCCCAGTGGTGTGCAAGCTGGAAGATATAAATGTAAGTAAGCTTGAAAACCATGGCTGAAATAACTAATCAATTTATGTAGCATAAGGATGACCTTGCTACAGTACAGACCTGTACCATTAAACCGCATAAAATAACCAATATATCTACCACAACCAGAGAAACAGCAGAAATTTCATAATAAGTAATGGAGCTTAGTTTTAACCATTAGAGGATTATTCAAACTGCACAATGAAAATGTGTGCAGTTATTCCGTCTTTTCATTCTTAACAAATTCTTCTGTGACAAGAAAAAAAATACAAAATAAATAATTGAGAGGGCTATAATCAGAAACATGAATGGATTCAGAAACTTGAATTCAGAATTCTAGGAGACCTTGGGATCTAATTAGAGCAAGATTTGGGAAATCAAAGTTGCTGCTTCCTCTCTGTCTGTGGGATTAAATCCAGTATTAGATCGACAGTCTTGTTTCCTTTTCTGTCCCCCACAGCTCTCAGTGTCACCGAAAAAAATTGTTCCAAAGGTTTTAACCTGCTCTCCAGAGCTGTTTCAAGGAGGAGTTACACAGGGAACCACTTTAGGACGTCTAAATCATCTCAGATTCATTGCATTCTACCATTCTGCCAGCAGAAACCCACTGCATGGTATTCCAGAATCTCTGGAGGGTCAGGATATGGCTGACTTTTTAGCAGCATAGTTTTCTAATGTGTTCCCCAACATAAATACTGCATGATATTTTGCAACTAAAATCACTCTGATTTGCACCAACATGGATGCTGTGGTTAATACAGGTCCACTGGATGTAATCTCAGCCCCTGCATGTCCCATGTTGTTGGATATGTTTCAGTTTGTGTAGCCTGAGGATGTGGGGAGGGGTAAGAGCAACTTCATGTGTATACCCTTGCTCTTCCTGGCTTATAAAAGCAACCAGAGGGAGACTGACTGAATAGGTAGGTTGGGGAGTGGTAAATTCCTCACTGCAGCAGGGCAGTGTTCCATCATATCTTAAAGAGGCTGGGGTGACACCTTTACTAGGGGAAAAAACTCTATCCTGAAACCAATTGCACTACATACTTATTATCTGGATTCCTACATCTCTTTTGGGAGGGGCAAGATTCTGGAACGTATGGTGGCCTCTCAGCTCCAGGGGGTCTTGGATGAAACGGAATGTCTAGATACAGTTCAATCTGGCTTCTGGCCTGTATGAGACTGAAAAATTTTTTGTTTGCCTTGGTAGGGGAGTGTGTCTCTGTTGGACCTCTCAGCATGGAAACTGGTTCAGTACTAAACCAATGTCTCTTGTCAATAGTGGACTAGATGAGGGCAAACAAACTGAAGCTTAATTCAGACAAAACAGGTGCTCATGGTCCATTAGAAGGCTGACCAGGGAACGGGGATTAAGCTTGTTCTGGAGAGCAAGCGTGATGTGATTTGGATGTTGGACTAACACTCTGGTAGACTAGATTTCGAATCCCTGCTCGGCCATGAAAACCCACTGGACAACCTCAGAAGGCAGCAATGGTAAACTTCTTCTGACAGATCTTGCCAAGAAACCTGTTTGATAGATTTGCTTTAGGATTGCCATAATTCAGAAATTATTAGAAGGCACACATCACAACTGTGCTAGATGGGGTTAGACTCCCCCTGTAATCTCAGGTTTGCAGCTTGAGTGTACTCTTGGACTCAGATCTGAGCCTGGATAATCTTGAGACATCAGATCTGGCAAGTAACATATGCCTTGATTACATCCTGCCTGGATTACTGTAACAGTTTGTACAGCAGGGCTTTCCAAATGGTGTGCCATGACACATTAGTGTGTCGCCTGAAGTGTGTAAGTGTGTCGCCTACCATCTTAGAAATGTATATCATTATTTATAAATCATATATTTTTAAAAATATGTGAAAGGTTTTCATGAGATATGTTGTGTCCCCATACATTTTGTTATTACAATGTATCTGTATGTCTTATAAGGGGTTAGTTTAATCTCCAGTTTGCTAATAAAACTGAATTACTGTGTCGCAAAATGATGCACGTCTAAAAAGTGTATCACCAACATGAAAAGTTTGGAAAGCTCTGCTGTACATGATGCTGCCTTTCAAAGCTATTCAGAAATTTCAGTAGGTCCAAAATGCTGTGAGCAGGCTGTTGACCAGGGCTGGTTCTAGGAAACGTGAACATCACCACCACTTGTTGAAACAGCTTCACTGGATAAAGGTCAGTTTCTGAGAACAATTATGACCTATAAAGCCCTATGCAGCTTGAGTCCACACAGTCTGAAAGACCATATCTCCCTGTATGAGTACGCTTGAGTTTTAAGATCTTCCGCAAAGACTTTGTTTCAGTCTCATTATCATGACAGACGTGTTTCCCAGAAGAGATTCTTTTCAGTGGCTGATCCCAACTTACGGAACTCCCTCCCAAGGGAGGCTTAGTTGGCTACTTGTCTCCTCTCTTTTTGCCAGCATTTAATGACCTTTTTATTCACACAAGCCTTTGGCTTATACTTTATGTGGCAAAATGAGAGCTTTATACCTACTGCGAATAATCATTCATGGGAGGCTGAAGGATCAATGGGCACGTGTTTTATATATTTTTATCTGTTCTTATCCTTCTTACTGTGTTTTAATTGCCATAGTGGTCCCCTTCTTGGTGTTGGGGGCAGGACAGCCCAATGGGATAGGGCACTAGCTCCCTTGCCCTGGCCATGTTGGTAGCAGCTGCAGAGTTGACAGCCAACAGGGTGTAGTGGTTTGAGCACTGGACTACAACTCTGGAGACCAGTCCTCAAATCCCCACTTGGCCACAGAAACCTACTGGGTGACCTTGGGCAAGTCACACTGTCTCAGCCTCAGAGAAAGGCAAAGGTAAACCCCCTCTGAACAAATCTTGTCAAGAAAACCCTGTGATAGGGTTATTATAAGCTAGAAATAACTGGAAGGTACACAATGACAATTATGCATTACATTGTTTTAATCCTGTGTTGTTTTAACTGAACCATCATTTGATAGTTTTTAATCTTAGTATAAATAATTTTTTAAAATGTACCCTGTTTTTAAAATGTCTGTGATCTACCCTGGATCCTGTTTAGAGAGAAAGACAAAACAAACAAACAAGATATTGCTGCATTCAATTGTGAGCAAATTTAAAAATCCTAGTCTGTAAGTTTTGGGACACTTTCTGGTCAAAGAATCCATTATACATGTCTACTGGGGCTCTTGATTTTGAGAGAGTAACAAGTTTGTGCTGTTCAGTACCTGAATTCTCAGAATCTGCTGTTCATTCAAGTCCTACATGCAGAAACTGCATGAAGCAGGAGTGAATTATTGGTGGGTCTTCTCATTTACTCCTAGCATCTCAGGGTGGGACAACACATGCCCTAGTGGAATCAAAGGCTCTGACTTGGTTGCAGAGGGAGATGAGAGGGAATACAATAAGTTTTAACAAGTTGTTCAAGTGGGCTAGGAAAACAAAAAAAACCTGTGATTATGGGGGGGGGAAATCCCATTGAACTCCACCAAGATTTCTTTGGACACTTCATAATAATTAGGGGATCCAACTGTAAGAGAAATTGGTGGAGCCCAGGAGACTCTAAAGATCTTAATAAAATTATTGATTACATGTTGTTTTTAACTGTATTTTTCTTTTAACTGTCCCTTTTAAAATTAATGTTGTACTTTGTACAGTTTTGTAGCAAATTAAGATCATGTAGTTCTGAGGGAAGGAATATGCACTGGAGGGAATACAATGATGCACTTCACTTATGTGAACAACTCAAGTCTGGGGTTAGAGAACTCACTGAAGTGTATAATTACAAGTTGGATGCTCTTATGTTATCTGTTTTATTCTGTTTAATTATGGTTTGTATTATCTCTAAACAGATCAAGAGAATACACATCAGAAGATGGGGAAGGAAGCATACTTATTTTAGATACCTTTGTAAATAAGCCCAGGTGATTTAAGCTTGATCACTTTCTACATTCTATGTACATAAGCAGAAGGGAAGAATTAAAGTTATATTCACTTAATGTCAAAAAGAACAGCCAGGGGTCTAGCACAATTAAAAGTAATCAGCCTGGTATTTTAAAGAGTATGTTCCCTGGAGGAAAACCAAGTAAGATGCTGATTACAAAAAGTCCTTGGTTTAGATCTCCCTCAGCCTTGGCAATCTTGGAGTCCTAGAGAATACAGATTATCTTGACGCAGAAGTTTGCATTTGCAGCTGAAGAAGATCCTAAGTGTATTATATTTTTGTTAGAGACTAGAGAGAAGGTGGTCACATTGTGCTCAAAATATTGCCAGAGCAATATATAGTAATATATAGTAATTCATTTGTTTATGGCATTTATTTATTACCACCAAGGCCCTCGAGATGATGCACAATAGGTAAAAGCACTTTACAAACTTAAATAATTAAAAATCAATTTAAAAATTCAAGGTGCTAAAGCACTACAAAAATTAAAACTTCTCTTTAAAAATAGTCCTAAAACCAGGCAATTAGTTTAGAAAACAATCAGACACTCCTAAGAGCCAAAGGCCAAGTGCAGGTTTCACCAGTCATCAGAAACTCAGAAAGGATGGAGTCAATCTAACTTCTCTCAGGATAGCAGGACTTCCACATGCAGGGTGCTGCTATGAAGAAAGCCCTGTAGCTTTGCAGGGTGGTATTTCAGTTCATGATCTTAGATTTCAGGAAGACTCATATAGATGGAGGTGGGCCTTCAGATATCCTGGCCCCAAGCTCTTTAGGGCTTTATAGGTCAAGACCAGTGCCTTTAATTGGGTTTGGAAAAAAATTGGAACCCATTGCAATTCATGTAAGACTCTTATGTGGTCTCTAAAATGCACATCTGATAACAGTCTGGCCACACGTTTTGCAGTATCTGTTCTTTCTGAACATTTTTAAGGCCAGCCCCACATTGAGTGAATTAAAGTAATCTAACTGTGAGGAGATTAAGGCATTAACCACTGTGGTCAGATTTAGCCCCCTAGGAATGGGTGCTGCTGGTGCACTAACTGAAAGTGGACAAAGGCACACCTGGCCACAGCAGTCAGCTGGACTTCCAGAAACAGCACTAGGTTCAAGAGCACCCAGAGCAGTGAATCTGATCTGTCAGAAGGAGTGCAACCCCATCCAACACAGATTCTCATCCCAACCCCAGATCAGCCTCAGTTTGTTCATCTACATTGAGTCCTTCACTATACCCAGAGAATTCAGGACTTCTACCACCTCCTTAGCTTCAGCAGTAAACAAGAGATAGAGCTGCATGTCATCAGTATACTGATCACACCCAGCCCCAGAATTCTGGATGAGCTCCTTTCAGTTTCATCTAGGTCTTAGAAACCATAGGGTTCAACACTTGTGTCTTGTGGAATCCCACAAGTTAATGACCAGGAGGCTGAACAAAAGTTCCCCCAGCCCCACCTACTAGGAATTATCAGGGGAAAAAACCCTGGAATCACTGCAGCATGGGACCTCTAGGTTCTGTATCAGCCAAACAATAGAGGACAACTCTGGGTCCTGAGTAAGCTGCTTTAATCTTTTAAAGGCTTGATTTGGATGAGACCTCCATTTTAGGCAGTGGTCTCAAATTTGGACCACTGGATGTTGTTGAACATCAGCTACCAGAAGCCTGTCAGTATGACGATAGTAAAGGATTCTGGAGGTTGCAGTCGAATATTTGGAAACCCAAATTTAGGAACCACTGCAATTAAAAATGAAATTTTGGAAAAAAGGCAACTTATAAATCATAGAGACTTTGGTCTTAGAAGCTTAACACTCGATACATTGTTTGGAAAGCTATTTTATTTTCTATTGTCTATTAATTAAGGTTGCAGATAGCAAGAGCTGACAAGCCACAAGAATGCTGTCACTAGTGGGTCTGTGCCTCTTCAGTGCAGGAATGGCCACAGCTTCAGCAAGAAGGACGGAATCAAGGAGAAATTAAGTTATGTGGAATATTTAAGGAAGAGTACAGAGAAGCAAAAGAAGGGCAGAGAGAAGATGAAAGGTGATAAGGTTAGTAAGGAAAGAGAAATAGTAATGGAGTGGAAGGCAGAAGGGAATGGATGGGCAGCAGATGGCGAGGAACTCTGCTGACAGTGCTCACACCTTGCTGCATTTCTAGCATGACAATCTTTCTCCCTGAGAACCAGCGTAAGGCTGAGGAAAGACCCATCTATGCCTGACATCAGCTGCTGAAAGTCTGGAGGTAAAAAAGAGGAAGGTATGTTGTTCAGTCTTAAAGGTTCAGAATGTAGGTCAGGACCTCTGGTAGCAAGCAGTATCATCACCTCTTTCACTGGATAAAATTGGAAGCACATGTATGCAGGGTGGTAGAAGCATGAGATAGAGAGCAGCAAGGTGAAAGAGTCCGTAGGACACAGCATTTGACAGGGGAATTGAATTCCTTACCTGTGTTTTGCTCACCTGTAATCTATAATAAGGACTGATGACCATGAAGGAAATAAGAATTCACAACTGCATGTATTTTAAGAAGCTTTGACCTCCTGAAGTAAGCATGAAGCTCAATAAAGTGTAATTGAACAGGGTGAACTAGTTGTCATCTGAAGCCGTGGACTAAGCAGCTGTGCTGATATGTGTGTGCGCCCTCAGTATGTACCTCTCCGTGGCACAAACAGAAATTTCCATGTCAAGTATATATTCTAACGTTTGTATTGAAGTTTCAGAGTGTGGTAGATACAAACAATTACTACATAACAGCCTCGGATCATACTCTAGTACTCACAGTAGTTAAACATTAAAAAAAAAGCTCACTTTTCCTGGAAAGGCAGACTAATTCTACTAAATAGGCATACCTTAGCAGAGAGATTAAAAAGAAAGCAATACTTTTATTTTACTTCAATACAAAGAATGGGCTGCCTTCTGTAACAGTATAGAACATTAAATATATTAATTTGTGGATCCTGCATTCAGCATGTTTTTAACATGTTTTTAAGTATTTTTTAAAGCATAGAAGTGTTACTTATCATTAAATTAAAGGAAGATCATAAGAAGTTAGATAATAAAAGGTTTCATAGGAAATTGTAGTGGAATGAAATGGAAATATTAGAAAGAATAGGTACTCTTGCAATGCAGCAAGTAAATGAAAAATATGAATTTATTAAGTGAAACTCATAATTACAGGAAACAAATTTTAAAAATGTTAAAATAATTATGTTTTGTCAGATATTGTAAAAGAAAAGAAATTTAAAAGGACTGAACAAATGGCTTTGCATGTTTGCTGAGTTCTGTGTAGCTCCTTATACCTCACATAACGATAATGTGGTTGGTTGGTATATCAACAGCATGCCAATCCTATCTCAAGTTCCCGCTATGAGGTGCTCACATTCACAACTGATAGTTGGATAGGGTACCTGAACAGGAAAATTGAATCCCTATAAACTGGGTTGGCCAAAATGTAGCTTTCCAAATGTTGTTGGATTGTAACCCCCATCAGCTGCAAGTACACTAGTAGTGAGAAATGCTAGCAGTTGTAGTGCCACTTCTGGATGATTGTTATTTTCCCACTTCTGCAATAAACCAAGGCATTCCGCATCCACCCCCTCTAATTGAGGACCTTTCTGCACTATACTGTTATGGTGCTATTATTCCACTTTCAACATCCTCTGGAATGATGGGGTTTGTAGTTTACTGGAGCCAAAGAGCCCTCTGGCTGAGAGTTCTAAATGCCCCTCCCTAAACTGCAAACCCAGGATTCCATAGGATGTTGAAAGTGGAATAAGAGCACTATAATAGTGTAGTGCGGAAAGGCTCTGACCTTGCTGTAAAAGAAAGCTGGATAGATTTATGACAAGAAGCCTGGTCAGATGTTCCTGTAGATTTTTTAAAAAAAATACACAAGGATGGGAGTGTGGTAATCCCCCTCATCATTACTTTGTTTGTATAAAAGCAATGCATAATAAGAGCAAAACACCATCTACCAATACAGGCTTTCTGTGCAAGCAAGAAATCAGAGTTCTTGCTCACATAAAGAGCCTCCAGAGTAAAAGAGGCTCTCTTCTTCTGACATGCATTGTTACATGATCAAAACACCAACAGGAGTCAGGATTATCCCTGTCTTTGCTTCATGTGCTTAAACAATATGCTTCAAGAACAATTGAATTAGGCTTAACTCCTTACTCTCTATTCACCCAGGTTTTGGCAACACAGGTCAAGTCAGCATGTTCTTCTACAATTAAGCTTGAAATAAGATGCCCCTTCTCATTAGCCAACCTAAATTCATCTGTGGCACTGTCAGATTAGTTGTAACTCCAGAAAAGCCAAACTTGCTGAAGTTGGAAATGGAAACAGAAGGGGAAAAAATGTATATATTCTCGATCGTCTTTCAGTCATTCACTGTTGATGTGTCGCATAACCAGACCTCTGCCCTCTATATTTATGCTGTTCCTCTATGTAATAGGCTTTAATCAGAGTCAAGGTCCAACAATATTTCAAAACGTCAAGATATTTTCAAAAATCAAACCAATGTAAGCAAGACAACAGATCTCTGTCCTGTATGAACAGCTTTGCTACCATCAGCACCATATCCAGCCACCATCCCCAAGATATGTTTATCTGTCCTCATGTCTCATCTGAGGTCCCCCATATTTATATTTGTGCCCTGTGATTGTGATCCAAAGGGACAACCCCTTTGGCTTCCTCTTTTTGGTGACATTCTGCTGGTGGCAAGCCATTATTAATATTATAAAATCCTAAATCAGAGTGGGGAAAGTGAGAGCTGTGAGTCGCATGCAGCCCCCAAGTCCAATACCCCCAAAATTTTTGAAAAGGTTTTTGTGTTTTTTCCCCCTCAAACATCCCCTAGGAGACATAGAGCACAATTTTGTCATGTTCTTGACCCTTTGGGGCATTTTAGATCTAAGTGGAGACTTTTTTAAATCATGAAATTGAGTGGAAGCTGATTTCCAGGCCACTTACTTTTTTAAAACAGAGACCTTTCTTGGGCCTAAAATAACCAGCCCTTTCTCAACAGTATAAAATTGTCCCCATACCTTGTAGCATGTGCTGAGGGCTTTTTGTTCTAAAATTAATTTGTAATATTTTCCCAGGAGTGGAGGGGTTCAGCAGGTATGTGTGGTCCTTTGAGGTCTCATAGGAGCCAATGCAGCCCCCAACCCTGCCAATTGCCCATCCCTGCCCCAAACCCAGTTATTTCTATTGGTTTCACTACATTTTGGCAGGCTACTCCATAATAATTCTGTGCTGTTGGTAATCTCAGCTTGATTCTATATTTATAAACTGCTGCTAGCTTTTCTTTTTTAAAAAATAAATAGTAAGCATGTCTCCCACCACTATATCAATCTTTGTCCCTCAGAATTTTGAGATAAAGTCTTGGCCCCTTGAATTCCATGCTTTACTTACAAGCTGCAAATGGAGTTGTGAACTAAAGTTGCTACTTCAATTAATCTCATAAATGCTATGAAACAAGACTTCTAAATTGGAGTTAGTGGTTCTGTTATTTTCTGCATCCGTGTACTGAACACATTGCCTCCATCTGTGTTAGGGGTCTGTAGGTTCAGGACATAAGAGAACTGTAACCCTCCCTGACTACTACAGGGCGCCACAACTTGCTGCTGCCACCAGGACTTCCTTGGACAACATGGGGAATGCCTACCTTATTTTAAAGCAAAATTTCATTTCCAGGAAGCTTTTGGGGTCAGGATAGAATTTCTAGAAAATTAGGGGAGGGGAGTATTACCACAAAACTACCCAAAATTTAGCAGGTTACTCAGTGGCTATGGGACAGCAGAAGCTGCAAAAGTGTTGGGCTCTCTTAATGTATGTGTTCTCTGTGTCAGTTTATAGTAGATGTTAATGAGTTTCCCCCAATAAGCACAATAGGCCCATTAAATGTGAGCCCCTTTAAAGTCAACAGAATTTACTTTTTGAAAGAACCAGACTCTCCTTCTGCCATCACTACTCACCTACTCGCTTATAAAATGTTCATCAGGACTTTTTTGCCATTGTATTTCAGAGCTCCAGTAACAAAGTATAGAAGATAATAAGGACATTTGGAAGTTGAACTATTTCCAGTCCAAATCAAAGAACAAGTCATTAACATACTGAGTGATAGTAATTATGCAACAGTTTTGGTTGATTAGAGTTCATCTTTAACTTTGACGTCTTTTCCCTTTTCTTTCTTGGCCTCCTTTCCCTTTGGTTCTTGTTTGTCATTAATCTTGTTATACACAACATCTTGTCTCTCTCTTCTCTTCCATTCTCTCTCCTATTTATTAGAACAAATTATATGGAATTAATAAACAAAAATTTGTAACAATGATTCATGATCACATCTGTCAGTACATGCAAAATTTGCCTCAATTTAAAAATGAATATTTTTAGTGCGCAACTTTTAGCTAAAAAGTGAAATCTTATCATCACCATCTCAGTTCATATTCATAATAATACAGAAGTTACAGAATAACTGCCATGATATATTTATTAGCTAAGGCATGCAATTTGAGTGAAGTACTACAAGTAAATATATGCACTTTATTCTTTGTGGATTTATCTGAAAGAATATAATGTATCTCTTATGCATGTTAGGAACTTCTTAAGCTATCCAAATCCAAATTATGTTTTTTTTAAATCAAACTTTACAGTATTTCAGCTATCTCTTTATAGTTACAGTGAATATATATAATTTAATGCTGTTTTTATTCAAAGATGATACCAGTGGATACCTCTGAAAACCAACAAACTGCATATAATGATTAAATTCTAATTTAATCAGTGAATTCTATTTTTGTAAAATATAGTGCAAGCTACTTACATATGTGGCACCCCACATTTCATTCCCAGCATCTTCAGCATATTGTTCATCATTTGTGATAAGAAAATTATCAAAAATTGTACCAGACCTTCCCTATTGGAATTAGAACAAGAAAGGGAATTACTTACTGCAGTCCAACCACATTTGCAAACTTACTGGAATTTATCATTATCAAACGTGGTCCAGTCTGTGTCCTAATTGAAAACATCTACACCTGAAGTCTTGTAAAATCCAGTATGTTATTACAAAGCTGACGCAGTCAATCAATGTAGCTGCCATAAAATGCTGCAATCTTGGTGTAAATGATGTTATTTTCAAATGTGCACTTCTAGTCAGCTGCATTCTTTGTTCTCAGACTGGCGGTTAATGGTGGCTGCTGTTGTGTGCCTTCAAGTCCTTCTGACTTACGGCAACCCTATGATGAATGTATCATGGGGTTTTCTGAGGCTGAGAGTGTGTGACATGCCCAAAGTCACCCAGTGGGTTTCCATGGCTAAGTGGAGAATCATACCCTGGTCTCCAGGATCGTAATCCACTGTTCAAATGGCTATACCATTCTGGCTCTCATTTAATGGTTGCTACAGCCTAAATACCTTAAAGGCATCAAATCCCATTTGATCTTAGAAGCCAAGCAGGGTCAGCTCTGGTTGGTACTTGGATGGGAAACTGACAATGAAGCAGGTACTGTAGGGTACATTTCAGAGGAAAGAACTGGCAAAACCACCTCTGAGTATTCCTTTCTTAAGAAAACCCAATGAAATTCATGGAGTTGCTGTAAGTCAACAAGCTATCTAAAGGCATGTGTGCGCACGCGCACACACACACACACATTTAGAATGACACTGTACATGTACAATGTTCTATTGTCCTAATTTTGAGGAAAGACTCCATTCACTAATTTCTGCAAGGAAAAGTTGTAAATGGGAAAAAAGATATATAGTAGACAGCCATTCTGTTGTTTTATTACTCATGTTTCATATCACTTTATGTCATATTTTCAAAACAAGTGGCCTGCTTGAGATTTGTGTTTTCCTAAATAAAGGGAATAAGGGAAATTAGAAACTGGACTGCCTGTTCCATCAAAGCAATGCCAGAATGGGTGAATTCTTTGAATTGTGTAATATACCTACCTGTAAAATTTCTAGGCCAATGACACTGATGTTAAAATACTTGTAAAGATCAGGATCTGGTGTGTATTCTGGGTTGTCAACTTCTGGTTGTACCCATATGCCATTATAATTTGGATTTTTAATAATACGAGGTTTCCAGATGCCCTAAAAAAAGCATTTGAGACAAGTTTGAGTAGTGTTTTTCAAATGCAATTTGATTATGGTAGTAGTTATAGTTATGATAAAATTTGGGTAAATATCTGGTTTAAAAATGCAATATACTATTGTCATCAGATTATGATATAATGAATTATTTACAGTTAAATGCGAGATCTTCTAGTGACAGTACCAATAGAGACTATAATTAAAACAAAAGTCCCAAGCCACTGAGTTGTATTTAAATTATTTCAAGTAGGACAGAATTATTTCAGTGTGTTAGATAATGTTGACTTTTTCCCATGACTATCATACTGGAGGAAACAAACAAAAAAACAAAACAAAATAGAATAGAATAGAATAGAATTGTGCTTACAGGTGGATGTGTAGGAAGATAAAGCAAGCAGAGGTTTGGTTTCACTTACATTTTAACCACTGTTTGAAGTACAGAATCACAAAGTGAAATATCTTTCAGACTAATTTCATTTATTATGTATACCAGGGTTGGGCGGCTGTGCTGAGGACTAATTTTCATGTCTGAAGCAGGCTGCACAGCTACATTTTTTACCAAAAATCATCCAATTTTTTTGATCAAAAATCATCCGACTGGAAATAGGTTTCTACTTTCTGGGTTGGGGCAATTTTTTGGTGGCTTTGGGGAGCCAAGGAGAGTATTAGGAGTAGATGCTATCTACAATGTAAATATATGTGGCATTACGGAGCATTTATGGGTAAGCTTTTGCCCATTTTTCAAAAAACAGAGGGGTCTGTAAGCTTTGCAGGTTCAAGGGATACTTGGACAGCCACAAAAAAGCACTGGAGTCTCAGATGGCCCATAACCTGTACTTTTCAATCCTGATGTAAACATATACCACTCTTACTCTGTACTCAGGATTTGGAATCAATGGTGGTGCCCACTCCCCATCCATCTCTTCATCCCAGTCATCTGGTTTCTGCACATTTGGATCTGGAATTCTTTCTGGCTGATCCCAGTCCTGAAACAATATTTATCAAGATGACCAATTAAGACTATTAAGTCTAACATGTACTTTGGCAAAAGAGGCAATTAGACTAGTAATTTTTTTTTTTAAATGACCATTGTGGGTTGATTAGTAACTTTATCTTACTTGTTCTCTTGCTGCCACCCTTCAAGAGTGGTAAAATATTTCAGTATATACTTTAGTCCCAGTCTTTCTGTTCTTCAGAAGATAAAAGTTCTATACCCGTGAAGCAGCTACTATCAGAAATCTTCCCTGTATGCCCTTGCTATTTGAAATTGGAATGTGACTGTTTTATTTATGTTATTTATTGAAATGTATACCCTGCCTTTCTCCCAGGGTGAGATCCAAACAGCTACCATCTTAAGTCATTAAAAGAGCAAGTCTGAATGATCCCAAAATATAGCAAAGTGACAAGTTCTGTTCTTCCCTCCCTTTTTTAGTGGTTTTGCTCTGGAGAGAAGCAACATTTCATGCTATTACTAGATATGAAGGAGAAAGGTTACAGAATTGTTCTGATACACAGTGAAAACTACAGGTAGCAGCATATGCGATGTATATGAGCTGTCAACAGAATTCTCATTTGGGAAAAGATATGAGGAGTTATTTTGACCTGAGTTAAAGTGAAGATCCACATAGCCCAATTCAAATTTATTTAATCTGACAGTGGTCTCAGGTGGGGTTTTGCAGCTCTGCATTTTCAGTTTCTTTAGTTATAAATACAAGGCATTGAACCATGAACTTTATGCCAATAAAGATGCTACAACCCTTCCTGACCACAGAATTGTCCGGGTTATACTCGACTGATATCTATAAATACGTACTTTTTGGAACCACTAATAGCACTATTATTGTGGGAAGTGTGTATCTGTGTATAATCATTGAAAAAAAGCAATTAATAGTACTATTTTCAGGAAGAAGCTCAGTCCTAGAAGAATCTTATAAAACTGAAGTTGATTTAACAAAATGTAATAAACTTGAAAATAGGACTTCACAAAAAGCACAAAATGTTTTGGACTCTGAAATGTGTTGGACTCTGTCATGTCCATTGGGCTGGGAGAGATAAACAACATCCAATAATAATTATAGAATTCCCAGGGTCTAAGGATGGAATTGAGAGGATTGCACTGGAGGCAAGAGAGGTATTGTCTTCTAAAGTAACACTATACGGCATCAAGGTGTCAAGCCTATAGATGTGGTATCTGGGATGATGGCATTCAATCATATGCATGATGTTGGTAGAACTGAAAGTCAAATTTTGTTTAATGTGATAGATATGACTATACTTCTGTTTTTGAAAGTTGTTTTATACACATGTGCACAAGTGATGCAGTTTGGGTGCATAGTTATGTGACCTGGTATTTTTCATCTGTATTTTTATTGCAGCTCTCACCAGCAACTTCTGTACAGTAGGTAGTTGATGGAAAGCAGCAATAGGATGCTTATTAATAGCTATAGCAAGACATGGTGTCTTAGCTATCAAGGGTAGCTTTCTTTGAACTGCCAAGTAGCAATTTGGAGAATGATGGGTAGACTCAATCATAAAAGGCATGCAACTGTCCTCATTTTTAGTGCCTCCTTTTTGTAGTGGAAAGATTCTTTAGCTGAATGTCATGATCAGTTATAAAATATGCATAGCCTCTTCAAATCTGATTGTGTTCTAGTCCTGGATTCTCTGATGATAGATAGTGTCCTGAATAATCCTGAGTGCCAAACTATATATGACATTGTTTTATATGTTTAAGGTGGCAGGAATTCCAGTTCAAATATAAAGGAGTATCAGCTGATTTACAAAACACATCTGTAACACTTTTGTTATGCCTGATGGACATGTAGGAAAGGAATCTGTGGAGATGTCATAGTATATACCAATTCTTTCTCTCTCTCTCTCCACATATACATACAGCAGAGCATACCAGAGAAGCACATAGTATAATGAAAATAAGAACAATAAAATTATTATCACTGAGATAAATGTCTCTGAATCAATTTAGGTACACCTTCCCTCCTTCCTTCACACCAGTGAAGACAAGAATGACTAGGAAGAATCAAGAAAGGTGATGCAAATACTTGATGTCTTCTATTATTCACTTTAAAAGAGGGATAGAACTAGAACACTAAAATGTCACTAAGATCCAGTACTGATTTAACCCCACCTCAGTGACAGACTAGTAAATGATCATAAGCAGATCTATTTTCTCCATCTATAAAGCAAGAACAAAGTACTACTCAAATTACTAAAATAACTGTGGTGAAAATGGAACTATGACTACCAGAATCTTGTTACACCTAATTTTAGCCTTAAAATTACATCTGATTCAAGAACCACATATGCAGCTGGAACATGCACTAGGTAATATGAGCACATCAGTGGACAAGCTATGACTGCTAGGGCATCCAATTTTAACCTATACAAACTGCAACTTTACATCTGGCTTCTTGTCCATGGGATCCTCAATAGTTTCTCTTTCATCCCAGTAATCAGGTTTTGGCATATCAGGATCTACTATCTTCTTTGGAGGCAGAAAATCCCAGTCATCTTCTAAGTTGCCAGACTCAGCCACATAATTGTCAATCTTCACTTCGTATGTTAAATCTGGACGTACTATTAGAGTGTAGAGATGGGTAAAGTCATCGGTCTCAAAAAGGAAAAAGAATAAAGATTATGACATGTCAATATAGAATTACTACCAGGTATTCCAAATGGTCAATTTTACCTTTCACATTTCATGTAAACTAAATGAAAAAGTTATCTAATGGTATGATTCTACCCTACCACTTAATAAACACCATGGAGACCTAGAAAGCTGACAATGTGCTTATTATTCAGAGAGAACAGCCATGTTTCTTGCTGCTCAGGTGGTGTGTTACCAGATGGTCTCTTAATTCATTCAGAGAGCCTATCATTCAACCAAAGCCCAGATCAGGGTTAGGAAACCTCAGGTCTTCCAAGTGTTGTTTAACTTCAGTCAGCCTTAGCTAGTGCTGAGGTATGATAGAATAGTGGCGCATCAATATCTGAAAGCCAGATATTTATTCCTGGCCTACAGAAAGATTTTGACAGTGTTCTTAGGCTGAGTGCAACCCTAAGTAGGTTTACTTAAATTAAGCTCCACTGAGTTTAATGGAATTTATTCTCCAATATGTAAAGAATTTCACCCTAAGTGAATGAAAATTATTTACTTTTTGATCTCCAATTCAATTATAGCAGATATTACTTCAAGCCCTAAATAAACTAAGACAGCAGATCATGTCTGTTTTTGGAAACTAAGCTGTGTCAGCCCTGGATAGTACTTGGATGGGAGACTGCCAATGAATACCAAGTGCTGTAGGCTATATTTCACAGGAAGGAACTGGCAGAATCACCTCTGAGTATATTTCACCTAATAAAAATACTATGAAATTCATGGGATTGCCATAGGTCGACAGCCAACTTGAAAGCACATACACATAGAGAGATTACTATATTTGTAAAATGAAGATTGCTGAGAATAATATATACATATATATACACATATTCGGCTTTCTGTATTGCTTGCTGACAGCATGTAGCATTTGAAATAGTCTGTAACCTATGAGAGTTCGTCTAGTATTAAATTAGGTTTAAAAGCAATTGCTTGACTTAGATTTTTATATAACGGACCTTTCACTGATGCTTGTGTGGAAAATATAATTACCAGTAGACAGGAAGAAAAGGACTGCAATAAATAAACTTAAGACACCAAGAAGTTTCTCAGAAAACAAGACTACAATAATTATACCTCACATGTGATGTTTTTTTTAATGAAGTAGTAGTCATCTTTATAGTTGAATATAACCTGCACAATCTTTTTGTGTTCTCCACATATGTCTGGACCTACAAGAAAACAATAATATTTTTAAGATCCAAATCAGGTTGGACAGAGTTGCAGCTGCACAAGTATAACCCATCCCGTTTCATGATAGCTTGAATACACTCTTTTGACAGTATTTCCATTTCGGAGATTTCAGTCACCTGTGACCCACGTTTTGTTTTAGACGCTTATATCCTATTTTCTCCCACCAAGTGGGCTTTCAAAATGGTCTACAAAATAAACAGTTCAGAAACCAAATAATGTATTTTGCAGTATCTTACTGATTAGGGCAACATATAATATAAGCATGTAAAAACAGATTAACATCCAGTATAAAAAAATCTTGCAAGGGAATACTGTTGAACACATATCAAACTAAAAACATTCAGTTAAAGCCTTTTATAAACAGGTACGTTATACATAGTTGAAGGACTAATGTTGGCGCATGTGAGCAATCCACTTAGCAATCCACAAGATAGGTATCACAACTGAAGAGGTTCTGTTCCCCACCCATCCACCTTGCTATTAATGGCCAAGGAATCTGCACCAGGAACTCACAGGCTGGCTAGAACATGCAAGGTGAAAATACAGAACCATGCAGTCCTTAGGGTATGCAGGACCAAAAACATTTTGGGATTTGTAGCATGTTGAACTGGACACAGAAATATGCTGGCAACCATGCTCAAACAGCCTCAAGCCAAGTCAAGAATCTGGCTGCTTTATTTTGTGCCCATAAAAACTTCTGAATTGCTTCTACGTGGGTGTTATATTAGCCTAATCTAGATGTCATGAGAATGCAAATGACTGTGGCAAGATGCATCTTCATCAGCAAGAGTCCTTGTTGGTTACCAACCAAAGCTGGAAAAAAAGCAAGACTCCTCACCACCAATATTGTCTATACTATTATACTATTCTATGTACAGCAGGACATCTAGCATTTAAATACTATTGTACGCCTAGCAGGACATAAGGTAGGTTTATAACTGCACATAGCAATAAAGATTAGCAGAAGATATTAAGTAGCAAAAACAATCTGTATACTAAATGTTAGTATCAGTATTATTTTAATGCGGTGTACATGATGTAGCTTTATTTGAATATTTATTTTTATTGCATGTTAATATTTAATTTTTGTTGCATGATGTGATACCATCTGGAATATTAAACAGTTGGTTGCTAAAAGCTATAGTATACCATTCTGGTCATCCTCCTCTCAGAAATGATTTCATAGACTTGCCTGGTGAGGGCACGGGACAGAGCCTTCTCCGTGGCTGCTCCCACCCCGTGGAATGTCCTTCCACTAGAGGCTAGGTGTGCCCCTTCCCTGGTCTCCTTTTACTGGCAGGGGAAAACTTTTATTTTCAAATAGGCTTTTACATAAGCCGAGTAGCTTTATTTATCAACTTGTTTTAAATTGAATATTGTTTTAAGTGTTTTATGATTTTATATCCTTTTAATGTTTTTAACTGTTTTAAATGTTTGTAATGTGTTTGTTTATTGTTGGAAGCTGCCTTGGGTCCCACAGCAGGAGAAAGGTGACTTACAAATAAAATAAATAAATAAATAAATAGGCAGGCTGGGAAAAGATACAGAAAATAATCGCAGAAATTATAATGTATGGAGCACTGCCCACATAAAAAAGGCTGTGGCTTTGAAGAACTCTTATGATGAAGAAAGAGATGTGATAAAGGATTTTAAAATGATAGCTAGTATGGAAACAGGTATACTGTTGTTACCTTCTTGCAATACAAGAATTAAATTGTCCAGTTCTTCCTACAATACAAGGACTCAAGTCAACCAATTAAATTTACTGGTAAATTTGAACGGAAAAAAAAAGAAATACTTTTCCATATAGTACATAGTTAACATAATTGCCATAAAATGGGCTGATGGCCACTATCTTTCATGGCTTTGAATTCGTCTGTTGATAGCTATTAGAACAGCTAAAGAGAATCTCCACATTCACAGCCAATATCCCTCTGAGTATCAGATGCTAGGGATATACAGGGGAGGACTATTGACTTTATTTCACATTTGCAGGCTTTCCAGAGTCATCTGGCTGGGCCAATGTTGGAAATAAAATGCCAAAAGGTGTCTTCTTATATATTTTGCATGCAGGCAGCACACAATGGTTGCTACGGGTAAATATACTGGTATAGTCCTAAACAATATGGAAGAGAAAAAATTCTCAACAGCAGTAATCCCAATTCTCTCCATTTTGTGTAATGTAATTGCATAAAATGGATTTTATCTCAACATTAACCCAGAGACAATTAAGAGAACTTACCAAACATAATATAGTATGGTGAATCTTCATTCATTACTTCTTGATTCAAATCTTCATGAAAAAGTTTAATATAAGCACCACCACAATCAACATGTTGATCATATTTTACTGTATACTGAAGCACTAAGGGCTGACCTTCATTATTGAAGGGCCGAAACCTTGCTGACACTGCATAATACTTAGTGTCCTGAGTTGTCTGCAGACCTATAAAGAGAAACCAACCAAACGACCACATAAAGATACCGTTTAAAAGCTTTATTGCACTCTTATACAAATATACACCATTTTTCTGTGTATGATTTGACTAATATAATTGTGAGGACAATTTAGTATTATGTAGGTTATGGAGATTATAAGCAACTTCTTACAGAGTATTTTTTAATAAGAGCAACGGTCATTAATATACAAAATGGTAACTATTAGGGGAATTTATTAGGGAATTTGAGAATTCTTGAAATCTTTTTCAACATCACAAGAACATCTGGCTTAAAGGTGTAAATTAATTTTAATTGTTACATAAATATCTGAAGGCATTTTCAGGAACTAAATGGTAATTTAGCTGAAATATCTGATATAGAAGAACATTCAGTAAAACACACCCACAATCTCATGCATTTGTACATTTGTACTCAGAAATAAGTCTCAGTAAATTCAATTTTACATACTTTCAGGTAAGTGTGTAAAGAATTTCAGGCTCATTGTGGTTTAAATATTATGTTATATTTTAAAAAAATCAAAAGCTTGCCTCTGAAATTGTTTATTCAGATCCTTTCCAGTCTGGCTTCAATCATATATTGTTGCACAGAAAGAGTACCACCTTCTTTCTCTGATGAACTATTTTGTGGCTTTAAATATAGTCAGTTGTGGTATCCTTTCTGGGTGGACTTGGAGGCACAGTGTTATGGTAGTTCTAGTGTTTTCTAGAGGGAAGAACTCAGGAGATAGTGCCTGTTATTGTCCATTTGGGTATCTCTAAGTTCCAGCTTATCCCCAAGGCTATCCTACATCTACATAAAATTGATGGGAGATATCATATAGAGGTTGGGCTGTGGTGTCTTCAGTATGAGAGTGGCACAACCTTTCTTTCAATTTCCAAGAAAGCGTGAAAACTCTGAATAGAGTGTTTTGAGTGAAGTTGGCAATAAATGAGGACACACTTATTACAAGCTGAAGCTTAATCTGCCTTTATTCCAGTAGTGATTAAAGTCATTGAAGGCTGCTTTTTCAAACTAGAGGCATGTTTAGTCATGTGTCATGTGGAGCACAACTTATCAGAAAAATTTTAAAAAGCCTGACTACCTGTGTGACTGCCTTTGCACATGTAAATACATGGTGGTAGTGATGGAACAGTGATAGGACAGCTACCATGGATCAACTCTGCAACTGCAGAGAGACGGAGAAACAGGAGAAATCCCTGTGAGTGATGGAGAGGGAGTTTATTAGTTTCCTGCTTATTCCATCTGCCACCTAATCCTTTGCTGTGTAATTTCAATTCCATTTGAGTACCTTTTTTACAGAACTCAAGCCCAAGCCAGTAGTCTCTGGCAGGTCCCTGAGCTCTCTTACCTTAGCTACCTCAGCTGGAGCATATAAACTGGAGCAGGCCTGCTGCCAAAGAAGATAACACTAAAAGGGAAGATACCCTTCAGAGATGGCATGAGGGTGAGGATGCGTCCTGATGTTTTAGAAAGGAGTGTCAGCTGCTTTTTGAGATCTGCCTATTGGGATTTGTTGTCTAACTTTAATTTGAGGGTGTCTTGCA
The DNA here is from genome assembly GCA_948472985.1 of Iguana delicatissima. Lineage (NCBI taxonomy): Eukaryota > Metazoa > Chordata > Lepidosauria > Squamata > Iguanidae > Iguana > Iguana delicatissima. The sequence continues at coordinate 260,790 of CAOKZL010001471.1, read as the reverse complement.
ATTATACATTTAAAAGAGGGAGGACATGATGGGACTCGGGGAATAGGTATCACAGTCCAACAGGGAGAGAGAGACACAGAAAACATGGACAAAGGAACCTCAAACTGTCTCCCATTCAAACCCTAAATAGCCTTGATGACAGTCCCTCGGATTGAAAATGCTGCTGCTGAATACTGGGTTACTGAATGATAAAACAACTGCCTGAATGAGTATGCCAACTTGGCCTGTATCATACAGATCTGGTTGGATAAAACTGAGGGGCTTAATCTCTTTTCAGTTTTACCTCCAGGGTTCTCTATGCAGCAGCAGATGAGACTTGAGGGACAGCAAGATGGAGCTGTAGTGGTCTATCAGGATTCTATCTTCTTGACCAAGTGCCCCATCCCACAGTCTGCTGGGATTGTATGTTTTTGAAGGTAAGTGACCAGTACACTTTGGGATTCTGTTGATGTATCGCCCATCTTGGTGCTCAACACTCTACTTTCATGAGCTAGTTGGGATGGTCTTGAACACTGTGTTGGAGTCCCTTCATCTTGTTGTGTTGGGGACTTCATCCAAGCTAAAACTGCCCTGACAGGAGTAGCTCAGAGTTTCATGTCCATCACGACAACCACGTGTCCATCCCAAGTGACATCTGGCTCTGCACAGGCTGCTAGGCACACTCTGGACCCTGTTTACTATGCTGACTTGGGAGGAGGAGGAGGATCTAGGTGTGGAGGAACTGTCTGTAGTTCCATTATCATGGACAGAACCGTTATTTGTTGCAGTTTAGATTCACTGGGACTTGAAGCCTCGATGGTCTGCCCAGGAGGCTGATGAATCTGGATGGTTTCTTGATGGCTCTTGGGGATATTCCTCTTGCTTTAGCAAACAAATCTGATGAAACTCCCGTTAATATGTGGAATGAGGAAACAGGACCTGAGGGTCACCTCTTTCATGGACTGCAACTAAACCAGCTCCTAAGCTTTCCTGGGAGCTACTGGGGGTGAAATGAGTGAGATAGTGACTAGAGTGATATTGATGGAAGACTTGGAGCAAGTTTGAACACATGTGTCCTAGGGCCTACTTGAAGGCCTAAGTTGTAACTGTATGGGCAGCAAAAGAACCTTTTTTTCCTCTATTTCAACTGCATCTCCAAAATGCCATCCAGTGGAGCATTCTGAGTGTGCAGAAAACCTTTACCATTTAGACCAAAGAGAATTTAGACTACTCAACAGCCTGCTGGCACTTTGCGGATAAGATGGCCTGGATTCATTTTGACTGGGAAGGTATAGATGATGCAAGTCTGCTGGATGTAACTCGGGGATCTGCTTGTCTGGTGATAATGGATAGTTTTCAATTCGTGCAGCCTGTGGATATGTACAGGATATTTGGAGAGGTGAGAATCACTACATGTGTGCTAGATCCTCACCCTCCTGTGCAGGAGTTGCTGGATGAGGCAGATTATCTTGAGCCATTTTAATCTGATGTCAGGCGTCATTATGAAATGAAGACAGTTTTGGTCACTTTGGTAGATGACTTACATGAGGAACTGAACAGAGACGTGTGTCTATGTTGGTTCAGCTGGACTTCTTGGTAATTTTCAGTATCATTGGCTATAGTATCCATCTGGACCATCTCTCTCAAATGGGGGTTGGGAGTCCAGATTTGCAATGGCTCCATTCCTTCTGGGAGGGATGAACTCAAAAGATGGTGTTGGGGAATTCTTATTCAGCTCCCAGGCTTTGGTGTGTGGAGTTCCTCAAGACCTCCATTGTCTTATTTACCATATTATTTAAAATATACATGAAACTGCTAGGAAAGGTTGCCTGGAGTTTTGGGATCAATATGCTGATGACATCCAACTCTATTTCTCGTTTCAACCTAATACTAAGAAAGCAACTTCCATTCTAAATTTAGGCTTGTCATCAGTAATGGACTAGGTATGGGTGAAGAAACTGAATCCTAATTCAGATAAGGCACAGGCGATCCTGGTCAGATGAAAGGCGGACCTCAGAATAGGGACTAAGCTTGTGATGGATGTGGTTACATGTTCCCTGAAGATGCAGGTTCACAGTGTACACAGTGCCCAATTCATCCCTGAGCCTGGATGTCTAGGTTTTTGCAATGGTGAAGAGTGCATTTGCACAGTTAAGGCCACTGTGCCAACTGCACCTGTCCCTTGAAATGTCTCATCTAGCCATAGTGGTACACGTCTTACTTACATACTATCTGGATTATGGTAACATGCTCTGTGTGGTACTGCCTTTGAAAAGTGGTCAGAAACAGCTGGGTGGGTTATAGGGAACATATGACTCCCTATATTTGTGTGGGTTATAGCAAGCCTATTACAACAGCATCACTGACTGTCTGTTTCCAGCCCCAATTCCAGGCATAATTTATAGGTGATATTCTATAAAACTTTATATGGCTCTGGTCCAGGCTATCTGAAGGACTTTCTTCTTACATGAACCTACCCATGCTTTAGGATCTTCAGGGAGGCCCTTTTCTTGGTCCAACCACCTCCATAAGCACACCTTGTGAAGGTACCTCCCAGTTTGGTAATGGTACCACTCTATTCTGCATTGGTTAGGCCTCATTTGGAATACTGTGTCCAGTTCTGGGCACCTCAGTTCAAGAAGGATGTCGACAAGCTGGAACATGTCCAGAGGAGGGCAACTGAAATGGTGTCTGGAAGCCATGCCCTATGAAGAATGGCTTAGGGAGCTGGGTATGTTTAGTCTGCAGAAGAGAAGGTTAAGAGGGGACATGATTGCCATGTTTAAATATTTGAAGGGATGTCATGTTGAGGAGGGAGCAGGCTTGTTCTCTACCGCTCCAGAGACTAGGACAAGGAGCAATGGATTCAAGCTGCAGGAAAGGAGATTCCACCTGAACCTCAGGAAGAACTTCCTGATGGTCAGAGCTGTCCGGCAGTGGAATATGCTGCCTCGGAGTGTGGTGGAGTCTCCTTCTTTGGAGGTTTTTAAGCAGAGGCTGGATGTCTATCTGTTCGGAATGCTTTGATGCGTGTTACTGCATAGCAGGGGGTTGGACTCGATGGCCCCTGGGGTCCCTTCCAACTCTATGATTCTATGATGGGAACATGTGAAAGGACCTTCTCAATGATTGCTCCCAGAACTCCCTCCTTGTTGTTCTTTTGCTGCCAAGTGAAAACTTTTCTATACTGAGAGGTTTTTAGGAACTGATTGCAAGGCCTTTTTAATAGTGTGAAGTTTTATTGGCTTTTGTCTTTCATGCCGTTGTTTTAAGTGATTTTATGTGCATGGAATGTTTAATTGCACTGTTTTGCATGTTTTCATTTATACAAGGATCATACTGAGAGTAATTCCTGTGTGCCATTTTCTGTGAACCTATTAAATCCAAATGTGATGCTATTACTCTACCAGATAGAGTAATTCTTACTGCATGCCTGGCATCATTTGTGTGTTTCCAGGTGTTGCATAACCATGGTTATGAAGCAGAAACAAAGAGTGGTCATTGGGTTCTTGACCACAGAAGGATGCACTGCTGCCAACATACACAGGAAGCTCAAGGAACATGTATGGTGAGGTGACAGTTGATGAGAGTAATGGGTGAAGATGGGTGAAAAACTTTAAAGAAGATAAAATCAGTGTTGAAGACAAACCATGTAGTGGAAGAATATCAACAGCAGACATCAATGAAAATCAAAATGGGGTGAATGACATGATTTGTGCAGACTGACATATTACTATCTGAGAGAATGCTGAGGAACTTGGCTGTGATCACAGTGCTGTTGAGTAGATTATCCATGTGATGAAGCCTGGGAGTGGGGTAAGCCTGAGAAGTAGGCCGGCCTTAGCAATAGGTCGCCAAGGGACCTAAAGAGTTTTAGGTAAGAGAGGAACTCAGCCCATTGGTGCATGGGAGAGGCTGAACTTTCTGGGAAGGAGCTCTACATAAGGGAATGACTTACATTTTTGAGAAAGATTCCTTCAGGGAGAAAAGGAGGGAGGATTTTGCTGGATAAGAGGGTGATTTTCTTAGAAACCTAGTGAGAGGCAGAGAAGAGACCAAGTCACTTCTAAGTGGGTTAGAAAATGAGACCCTAACTAAGGGATTAGGACTTTGAGCAGGGGAAGCCAACGGTCTGGGTAGGTATGAAAACTTTGTACCTGAATACTGGGTTGAGCTGAGGAATCTGGCTAGACATTTTGGAAGTTCTATTTTGCCTGTATCACTTATAATACCCAATACCTTTTCCTCGTTTGTTGTTTTAATAAAGATTGCATTCTATTTTTATAATTCTTGACTCAGCAGAGTACCTTCCTTCAATTCTATTTTTATAGAAACATGTGATCACAGATTATCAAATCCTTTTGAGTAAGACCGAAGAGGCTTACCTCTTGCCTAGGGAGGTGGTGGGTTTGAAAGGGGAAAGCAAGGGGTGTATACAGAGGGTGGCAGGGTGCTATAGCAGGCTGGGAACAGAGCTGCCACCTCCAATCAGAGAAAGAAAAGCAGGCCTGCCCCCCCACATCCACAACTTTGGATATAGGCAATTGTGTGCCAAGTGGGTTCCTCATCAATTAACAGCTGATTTGAAAAAGAAGAGACTGTATACATGCTTGGAACTGTTGGCAGCATTTGAAGCCCACAAGGACACCTTTTTCGGGAATGTTTGCAGTGGTGATGAAGCCTGGGCATATTTGTATGACCCAGAGACCAAGAATCAATCCATGGAGAGGCAGCACTCCATCTAGCCTAGACCAAAGAAATCAAAAGTGCTAAGCACAGAAGATTATGATGAATGTCTTCTAGGATGACAAGGGTGTGGTTTTGCTTGATTTCCTTGAATGTGGGATAACACTGAACAGCGATCACTCCACTGCATCACTCCTGAAACTTTGAGAAGCCACCCCTAAGAAAAGACCACAGAAACAGCCAAATGCAATCTAGTTACACTACGATAATTAATGACCCCACACTTCTTTGACAATGTCACAAGTTCTTGCACAAATGGGATGGTCAGTGGTGCCACATCTGCCTTACAGCCCTCATCAGGTGCTGTCAAACGTTCTGTCGTATGAAAGAAAGCCTTCAGGGATGGCATTTCTATGATGCAGGTGAAGGGGAAGATGCTGTCACACACTGGATTAGAGGATAACTGAAAGACTTTTTCCAAAGTGGATATGAAGAATGGGTTCTATGGTGCTGCAAATGCATCCTCACTGGTGGAAACTATTTTGAATAGTACCATGCTACAGACAAAGAATTACTTTACACATGTATGTAGTTGCATCTGTCTGATGTTGTTAATAAAGGAGTTATGACCTGACAGGCATTACCTTCACTATGACCCTCAAACTTTTACAAGTGCTTTTAATAGTGTTTAATTTTTGTGAACAACCTTGAGTCCCAGTTTGGGAAAACTACAGGATATAAATGAATAAATAACAAAACTCTAACTAATTAAAAAATACATGGGAATCCAAAGCTTTTTTTTGCAAGTACAAAAAGAACTGTAACAGATGTTTTATATCATACAGATGTAATATGCTTGATTCCAAGTCACAAGACTTGTATGAAAGATACTGTGGAAGGACAAAAAGGTTATTTTGAAATGTTTTACTTGCTGTTTTTGAACACCATATCCTAGCATCACATCACAAATAACTTTTGAAATTCCTACAGTTTCAAAAGTCATATGGGATGTCGCATAAGGGCTTCTTTTTGAGACCAAAGGTGTTGAGATTTTCACTCCAGACAGCGCTAGAAGGCATTAGATAGGCTTCAGAGAATATTGTACAGCAAGGCATTACGGAATATTCCAAAGAAATCCCAATTCTCACAATTTCTTAAGAATAGATATATATTACTTTACCTTTATCTTTCTCTCTGTCTCCATAAAATCTTCCTGCTCCTATGCGAAATTTACCATAATCAGTTCTATGTTTAGACTGAACCCACCGTTTCTGCCATTCATCTGAAAAAGTAGCAATTGAGTTTTAATTAAGAGACAGTAAAGCAATTACTATTTCATGTTATATAAAATATTAGTATTGTTAATGGTTATAGCTACAATTTGTGAACACTGTCAGTGAGACTGTTTGACAACTACATGAGAAGCTGGGATTTGACAGATATTTCTTATTTAATTTTCTGACAAACTCATAATTATATAGAGCATCATATACCACCATCTTCCTCTATCTTATTCATATTTTTTGCAGATCTTTAATGCAGCATAAGGCTATGGTAGCAATTTTTTTAAAAGGTATCCTTGCTAAAGCTTCAATTAAATTTGATTAAAACCAATCCTGCTGATTAAAAACAACCCCATTATTTTACTCAGAAATTCTTAGGTATCACAAAAGCTTATACTTAATCCCATTTAGAGACTGAGACAACTGCTCATGGACCCAAGAGACCATCAGTGCATGTTGAATCATGTTGATTAATTGCTTGGTGGATGTCCTGTGTAAACCACTGAATGCAGGACTAAATGATTACAGAAATGCAAGGGAGGAAAAAAAACCCTGATCCAATTAACTCTCCACTCACTAGTTTTTTAAGTGTGAGCAGGGGTAACTCAGGATGGAAACAATTTAGTCAAAATAAGCTCCTAAAAAGAGCAAATCAGAAAAAAGGGTGTGAATAGTTCTAACAACCTGTCTTCCCATGGGATACAAAGAACAGACTGGAAAAAGGGAGGAAAGACATATGATATTCCTGTTCTTATTTTTGTCTCCTGTTCCTAGGCAACAAATCTTCAAGACTAATAAAGCCAAGCCAAAATATATTAAAAAGTAGTATGATGTAACTTATGTATTTGGCTTTACCTTCATATACTAAAACATAACAAATAAAACTGTGGTGAGCCTAGGAATGGTTAACAGTCAACATTAAAGAAAGAAGTAAAAGCTAGGACGGTTAAAGCAAAAGTGGTTTCCTAACATACAGAACACACAAACAAATTTATATTGAAATGTTTTGGCATGCTTAGGAGAGAGATTGGAAACTCTTTATTCCACTTTGCTTTGCAACCTAATGTTGGTTACTGTTCTTCATATTCAAACAGATGAGAATCTCAAACCTAGATATACCACACCCACAATTTCTAGATATATCAGCTGCTGCTTTTTTTATTCATCCAATTTCCCTCTCAAGCATTACGCAGAAAGTAGGTAACCAAGCTGACTCTAAATTTTTATTCTCCTACCTCAAAAATGTTCCTAAAATCTAATCTTCTCTCATGTTTCTGTTCCTTAGGATTCTCCAAGTGGTTCCTTATGATTCTCCACATGTAAATCAGAAGGAAATGATACCATATAGGAGATATTTTGTAAGCACTTATAAATTCACTTTATTTTTAATTGTATATACTAGAAAATCAAACAAGAAAATGACTATAAGAATGAGGGAAACTATATAAAGTGAAGAAGACTGAGAAGTCAACATTTCTTTTCTAGGACGGAGATAAAGAAAAATATCACTTACCCTCATCATCAAATTCTTCCCTAAAATACTCCTTTATTACAGTATGTGGCTTCTTCTCCTTCCCAGTGGAAGAGTTATCAGCATTTTGAGCTAATTTTCCAGAAACAAGCCCTATCAAAAAAGTCCCTAAGCAAATCAACTTTATTATTCGTATCATAGTAATATATAGGAGGCTTTTAAAAATTGGTCTATGAAGACTTCAGTAACACCAGCAACTTACGAAATCTTTTAGTATTTTTCCTGATCCAATGCCACTATTGCCATCACATCAATATTCATACTGAGCAGATGGATCCTTCCCATTGGCTAGTATCCTTGAATAATTGTACGACAGGAACCAACCGAAAGGGAACACGCAATTGAACCAGCACAGAAATTACCTTGACTGTCTCAAAGGAAATGGATTTTGTAAACAAGCATGTCCTGATCTAATTCAGATCAATTCATACTCATCAAATGTGTTGGCTTCCTACTATATACAAATCTTTGGAGAGTTAGTTAATATTCTGCAGTCACAAATACTTTTGAATAAAAGAGTGCAATTGCACTGTTAAAAATTTGGGTTGAAATGTCCAAATTAAAAAACAAACAAACAATATTTTAATCTGTAAAAAATTCTGTAGTGTGCCTTAAAATTAAAAAACAAAAACAAAATTCCATTCTCTCTCTTGATGCAACTGTTCCATTTCTGAGTGTTCCTCCATCACTTTCTCTTCTGTGAACCTGTAATTTTTATGCAGTTAATCTGTTGGAATGTATGCAGTAGTATCCAATAATGGATTTCTGATAAAAGAAGAGCAGGATCCAGTATAATCAGGCAATTCCCCCCTCCCCACTACAGCACCTGATAGATCTCCAGAAGTTGCTCTGAAACAACTGAGAAACCCTCTAGAACAGTGGTTCTTAACTTGTGGCCTATAAACCCCTAGCAGGCCGCAATGTCCTCACAAGGGGTCCGCAAATGCTTAAAGAAATGTTATGCACTTTCAGAGAAATAGGAAGAAAGGAAAGAAGGCGAAGGAAAAAAAAACATCCATCAAAAAATATTCCAAGCATCCCTCTCTTGCCCTCAAACTCTTCCCACCAAATAAATTCCCTCCTCATTTTGCTTGGATCAGCCATCAAGTGGAAGGCTGGGAAACCCCAGAAAGTGAGGAAAAGGAGGAAGAAGAGAAGGAAGATGTGGGGAGAGGAGAGCTGGCAGCACCTCCCACTTCATCCTTTGCACAACTGGGGAGAGGACTGGCCAGACTGTTCTTTGTGCAACTGGGGAGAGGACTGGCATTCATGGACATTTCTGCCCCCTGGGTGCCCACCCTGAGGATCATCTCTGTCCCCAGGCCACCAACTCTCCTCCTTTCACCTTCCCAAGGGCTGTCAACTTTCACACTGAAATGTGGAGAATAAGAGAGAGAGGGAAGGGGAAGATGAGAAGAGAGGGCTCCATCCTACCTGCCAGCCCAGACAGCAATGGCATGGCTCTGCTCTCTCTCTCCCATTTTCACCTCTGCTGCTCCAGCCCTCCTTGTCTTGAACATTTCTTCTCCTGTTCTTCCAGGAACTCCAAAAGAACAGGGCAGGAAGTCATTAAAAATTTAAAATATCAAAATCACCAGCCCCAGATGGTTTTTCTAGTCATTTTTACAAAATCTTTCAGAAAGAGTTAAAGGGTTATATGATTAAAATATTTAATGCTGCTTTGGAAAAACACGAAGCACCTAGTTCTTGGAGGAATGCAGAAATAGTATTGATACTAAAACCTAATAAAGATGAACTGTTCCCAGAGTCATACTGCCCCATTAAATTAGGAAATCAAGATTATAAAATATTTGTGAAGGTGTTAGCTAATGGATTAGATAAATTGTTACCAATTTTAATAAAAGAAGATCAATATGGGTTTATAAAAGAGAGGTTGATTAGTGACCCCATCAGAAATATTCTTAATATGTTGTAACATGCAAAAGAAAATAAAAAGAGACTGGGAATTATTAAAATGGATGTTTACAAGCCATCTGACTCAGTAAATCACACACACAAGTGAGTGCGTGCACGCACATGCGCGCGCACAAACACACACACAGGGTTTTAAAGGATTTAGTTTAGGAGAGAATGTTAATAATACTATCTGAGAATTATATAGACATAATGAGGCACAGATCTCAGTGAATGAAGATAGTTCAAGGAAAATAAAGACTAAGAGGGGAATGAGATAAGGTTGCCCATTATCTCCTTTATTATTTATTTTTGGCTTTGGGATCATTGGCTAATGGTAGGATGGGTGATATTGATATGACTGGATATAAAATTGGAAAAGAGAAAATAAAGATTAATTTGTATGCAGATGATGTCATAATAGTGACAGAACAACCCCATCTGACAATAAAATAACTAGTTGAAGTCATAAAATTTTTTGAGAAGTATTCAGGACTTAAAGTAAATATGGAAAATTCTGAGGCAATGTTTATTAATGCCAAATAGAAAGACCTAAAAAATATACCAAAGAATTGTAGTTTAAGGCTAGTATTAATTTTTTTTTAAAAAAAATAGGTATCTTGGGGTAAATGTAATGAAAAATGTGGATAATACAATTCAGGGTAATTACAGTCAAATATGGAAAAAAATAAATAACTTGGTCAGTAAATGGAATAATAGTCAATGAAACATGTTGACAAAAATTAGAGTTTCGAAAATGCTTGTTATCCCAAGATTGTTGTATTTATTTCAGACCATTCCAGAAATTATACCTGTCAAAGTGTTAAGGAACTGGAACAGGAAAAGTAAGGAATGAGTATCAGCAAAGATGAAATCAATAATTAACCACAGTGTATTATATACACAACAAGGAAAGGGGGGATGGGGGCTCCCCAGTTTAGAAATTTATTATGAGGCTTTTCACTTGAAGAGTTTATTAGATTTTGAATTTGACTGTAAAAGATGGGTGAGAAATATATAAATAATATGGAATTTAGGTTATTGTTGGAAAGAAAATTAGGAGGAAAGTTTAATAGTGTAATAGGGGGCCTGTTAAGGTCCACTTGGGTGGTATGGAAGAAATGGAAGAAGAAATTGTATGTGCAAACTTGTAAAATGAAACCCAATAGAATATTTGAATAGGAAAGGAGTTCAGGGATTAAGCAGAATAATTAAAAAAATAAAGGATGATGATTACTAAGTAATAGGGCAGATGTATGAAAACTCAAAGAAATCCTTTAAGATTGAAAAATTATTTGATATAATTGGGAAACAATTTTGGCTTCAATTACTCAGGATTTATAAGAGGTTACTAGAATTAAGGGTATGGAGAAAGTCGATACCCCCTAGAAGATTTAATGAAAAGAAAGACTGGAGATGAAAAAGGAAAGGGGAGGGGGGAGGATTTATATAATTTTATTGGAAAGCCAATTTAAACCAGAAGAGGATTTATTAGAATTATGAGAAAGGGATATTAAAATAAGTAGTAAACATAAATACTAAAATAAGGGAGCAACAGTTAAAATTAATTGGAAGATGCACAGAACACCACAGCAGTTATTATATATAATAAAAAATAAGCCATCAATGTTGGCATGGTTGTGGAAGGGGAAGTAAAGGCACATATATACATATGTGGTGGGAGTGTTGTAAGGTGCAGATTTTGGTAGGACATAATGAAATAAGCACAATAATACGGAAAAAGTTGGAATCAAATAAAGAAAATGTATTACTATGAATGTAAAGAATTTGAGATTGGATAAAGATGAGGAATACTTGCTGAACCAAATGTTAAGAAGAGCTATTGCATACAGTTGAAAAGATGTATGAAAATGGAAGGTGGATAGATGGCTGTATTACATTTTGGAATACATATTGCTTGATTTTATATTAGAGAGAAGAATGAGGTATATGTGTCAGTCAAAAGAAGGTGACTGGTTAAGGAAGTGGAACAAACTAATAGAAACAACTCAAGAAAGGAAGTGATACAAAATTATAAAAGATACAATTAATATAATTCTCCACATCAAAGGAAAGGAGTTTTAAATAAAAGTTGACCTTGTTCCTTGGGAGCATGAGAGAGTGAAGGAAGGCTTATAGCAATAATATATTTATTTAGACAATTAACTTTTGGTTGGGAGTGGCACACTGATGATTTTGTATTAAGCAGGTTAAGTAATCTTAATTATGCATTCTTGCTTGAGAACTGAAATGGTGCTTTGCTGGATCAGATCAAGGTCCATTTACCTGATTTAGTATTCACTGCAAGTATTTTAAGGACTAGCACAAGCTTTAGTATTTTATTATCAATTTCTGAGACACCTCTCCACTACAATATGCCTTAAAACCAAGGACTTTGTGAGTCAAAATTAGCATCTTCAATTGACCTTAAGGTGATATAGCCTGCACTCCAGCACAACCTTCAAGGATACCCTAGGTATCACTGCAATCGGTCATTCTATATCAGTACTAAGTCCTACATACTACGACTGTCAGTCAGCAAACCAGAACGACTAGAAATAACCAGATCTCTTCAATAACAAGCATAGCCAGAACAGCAGAGGTTTCTTTGGTGGTTTGATGAATTACTGAACCACTGAGGGCAGATAGGTTTAACATTACAATGAAATTTGTTCTTGAACAGGAGAGACCAGTTGAAAATAGAGATAATGACTGGGAAAGTGGCAGAATTCAGTGGTGTGTATCATTCCCTCTTTACTCACTTCAAATCACATCCTTGCCTCCAATACTTTGTTTGGTGGAGCCCCAAATGCATTCAAATTCACTCAAATTAAATTCATTTAAATAACTCACCTTCTTTCTGGTAATAAATACACTGTATTCGTCTCAGCTGTAGAGTTTTAATCCAAGCTGAAATATTACCATTTCTAAGTTGAATACCATTTTAAGTTTGGAATAAGTAGTTGGCAGCAGTCTGTTAAAAAAAATTAAAAGACAACATTATGAGCTAAAATTTGACTGCATTGTGTTCTCCCCCTCCCCTTTACAATGTGGACATAAATCAGACTGATTGAAGGGAAATAAAACTAGAAGCCCTTCCATGAACAATCCACAGGAATGCGAGCAAACATAAATTTAAATTGGCATGAAGAATCTCCATTTATATAACACTGTGTCCAGTAGTATGTAACATTACTGTAACCAACTAACCTTGGAGATTCTTATAATTTGTAACTGCTCACTGTGTATCTCAAACTTTCATAAATCCAAATATTTCTAGCGCTTCCTACGATATAGAACCTAATCACACGTTTACTCAGAAAAAAGTTGCGTAACAGGGAACAACAAGCTGTCTCAAGAAGCAACAGCTGCCAGAACCTAGTGATCCCCCATCTGAGAGAAAAAAATCACTCTGCTATTACAGCTAGTTGCCTTGGGATTGCAAAACTGAAGGGAGACACATTCTGGCCTCTGCAACTGGCCAATAGACAAAGAATAATTGGGAAGCCACATCCCTCTGGATGCTTTCCAGGAGGAAATCATTTCAGCTGTGACAGCACCGGGAGGGGGGGCAACCAAGCCCCTATCCATTGGTCAGAGAGGGAACTGCTGCTTGAATGCTTCTCCTGTTTCGATTCCTTTCTCCTTATGTATTATACATTGTGTCTACTTTCAGTATGTACACGAAATTCATGAGGTTGCCATAAGTCAACAGGTGACTTGAAGGCACATATACTACACTTAGAAAATATTATATGCCTTCTAAGCATTAAATTATCATTACAGTGTGACTTTCTAAGCAGAAAGCAAATTCAATTGAACCTGTTTAGATTCTGGTTTTTTACTTCATGTAATTGTGATGTTGTTTAATTTGTGGACTGTGATCAACTTCAAAATTAGCATCATCATAATATCTGTATCTATCTATATCTATCTATATCTTACATACAGATAAGGAAATATGAATTCTGATCCCATGCACACTTGCTCAAAATCAAATTTTGTTGAGTTCAGTTGGACTTACTTCCATATAGATGCACATAGGAATGCTACCAAAAATCTACAAGAAGCAATGGATTGCATTCTGAAATATTCCTGCAACACATTTAGTCAAATTGTGGAAAGCTATCGTCAAGCAAAAGCATATTTTCTGGATATTTTGAAACTATCATCAGTAAAAATATATTGAAGCATGACAAAGAGTCATGCTGCAAGGCTAATAGAGGGACCATTACATTCCTAGCTAATAAATAAGATTGCAAAATTATTCAAATGGATGAAATTCTGCATGCTAGAGAAGACACTCCAATTCAGCTTTGCACTTAGCAATTTGATATGCTAGTTCAGTTCAAGATCCATTTTGCTTCTTGACCTCACTTCCTAGTTTAACTACATATACTAAAGTCAATATATAACAGCTGCAAGAATTTACAGAAATTTTCTATCCTCACATCAAAAGCTTGGTAAAAAGCTCAACTCTCAGCTGATCTCCACCCCTTTCCTTGGGTGCTGTTCCTTTTCTTTCAATAGTTGGCTCTTTTTTGTTCCAGGCATGCAAAAACCTAGGCCTGAGTCCAATGGTTTGTCTCACTGGAGTAGAGCTACTGAATCAATGCACCTTACATAAGTGTTGACTTACAAATTTCCTATTGCTTCTGTGGGTCTACCCAAGTTGGGATCGACAATTAGATTTAGTTCATTACAAGTTCTTGTTTGACACTTTTCAGGATTAATAATCACACAATACACTGGAATACCCTCCAACATTTCACAGGTAAAAACTGGGACATGCTTGACCAAGCAACATCAGAGGTCATTTCTGCACTAGACTGTTATAGTGCTATTATTCCACTTTCAACTTTCTATGGAATCCTGGGGTTTGCAGTTTAGGGAGGAATCTCAAAGGCCCCTCCCTAAACTGCAAGCCTGAGGATTCCATAGGATGTTGAAAGTGGAATAATAGCAGTATAACAGTCTAGTGTGGAAATAGCTAGAGTGTGGTTAAGATGGCAAAAGTTATTAAAGGAGAAGAACTGAGAGACTACAGTAGTTTGCTTCTGCCAGAACCTACAGAGAGGGGCAGAATTCTGCCCCCAGCTATCCATTCCCTCTGCTGAGTTGAATGCAAACTATTTTTGCACTTTGAACTCAGTTTTCACTCATCGACATAAGCTAAGGACAAAGGAGAGATGTGGGAGGAAGAGAAACTAGGACAATTTAAAGGCAGCTTAAAAATTGAGACAGAAGATGAGTGGGGCATGCCCCTGTGAAATTGGGGCAGCTGGAGGGTTTGCACTCTATAATACATTCAACAAAGGAGTCTTGTGATAACTTAAAAACTACCAAGCTTCATCTGCCATAAGCTTTCTGGACCAATGCCCCTTTAGTTAGTTGCTTCTAAGGAACTGGGCTGCAATCTATGAAAGTTTATGTCCAATAAAATGTGTCAGCCTTTAATGTATCATAAGATTCTCTCCTCTTTTTTTTTTCCTTTTCACTGCAATAGATTGTCTCAGCTAGAACTGAACCAGAAATGTCAGTGCAGCCTTTCTACAATACCCACCTAAGGAGATGAAGAAACAAGTGACAAGGCAAGATTAATACAGTGGGCCTCGGTACCTGCTAGGGTTTGGTTCCAGGATCCTTTGTGGATACCAACATTTGTGAATGCTCAAGTCTCATTTTGTACAATGATGTAGTAAAATGATGTCCTACCCTTTTATATACAATGGAAAAACCAAAGTTTTGGAATATTTTCAAGCTGTGGTTGGTTGGTCGGTGGATATAGAATTTGCAGAGCCAACTGTACTCAGGAACCATTTGCTACAAGACAACACAAAAAGACAGAATACCCCTAATGGTCACTTACAGTCCCCAGCTGAGACCACTAAAGCCCATCATCAACAAACCAATTCTGGAGAAAAACACAGCCTTGTCACAGGCTCTGGGAGGCAGACTTCTATTGGCTTATAGACAGGCTCCAAATCTTAAACAACTACTCACAACAGGATACATAATATGGATGGTAATACAGGGACAAGACCCAGATGCCAACTCTGTCCTGACAGGATCAATATTAATGGGGTCAGCAACATCGCCCACAACATCAGAGGTACATTTACTTGCTCTTCCTCCAACGTGATATATGCCTTCTCATGCCAGCCATGTCCCCTCTACGCTCTACATTGGACAAAACAGGACAGACTCTGTGCAAGAAGATAAATGGCACAAATCTGACATTAGAAATGGCGATAACCACAAAGTCAGTTGCAGACATATCAGCCTTCCTGGACATACAGTAAGAGCTTTACAGGTTGTGGTCCTTGAACAAGCAACTTATAAAGGTAGACTAGAAAGAGAAACTGCAATTTGAGTTATATCCACAAATTCCCAGCCATTAGCAAAGGTATGAGAAGACTTGGCTTCATGGCACGCTACTTATATTAAAACAAGAGTCCTTGCTACTGTGCATGCAATGAAAGGAATCTTCTCAGAGAGTTTTGAACAGTTAGGAAAACGATTTTTAGTTAGTACATTTATTGTTTTCACACATCAACACTAACTGACCACTGGAAAGACTTGTATCACGTTATGCAGCCCTTCATAAATTTAGGGCAGGGATCATGATTTACATCCTTTTGGATCCTATTATATTCCATCCCACTGCCACCACTGTGTAAATATGTTTATATCCGGGCATTTATTATCACTCTGTGCTGCACCTGGGCTGAAGCAGGTTTACACCCATGAAAATTCACACTAAAATAAAAAAAAAACTGTCAGTTTTAAAGGTGCTGCCACATTCCTTTTTCCCCACTCCCTCCCTCCCTCCTTTTTTGCTGCAAGAGACTAACGCGTCTACTTCTTTGCAAAATCCCCTCATCAAGGCTGCGACGGAGAAAGCTGTCCGTTTGCTCTAATCGAGTCCAGCAAGGATATTTATTCCCTAATTGATGAATCCGAGTAGAATCCCAGCCTTCAGTATTTTGGGCCAACCGGGCAGGCCGCCTCAAAACCCTTCGTTACTCCTTCGAGGCACTTCCCAACTTCTCCCCCCGAACTCGCCGCAGCGACCCGCGCGCGCCCTCTTACGATTTCTCCCGGCCCGGCCCGGCCCGGCCCCGCCCCGCGCAGCCAAGTCACCCCCCCTTCGTCCCCTCCCTCTCGCTAAGTTCCGCTGGCTGGTTTTTTCCCCCTGCAGTGACAGCCCGTATAGCTCCTCCTCCGTCTCGCACTGCTTCGCTCAGGCCTCGCTCATTGACGGTGCTTGCGCGCGCGCTTTCTTTCTCTCTCTCTCTCTCGCTCTCTCTCTGTCGCTCCGCCACCCCTCCCTCTCCTTCAAACCCCCGCCCGCGCGAGACGGGCGTTCGCTTCGCAGTGGGCTCTTTGGCATTTTACCGGCTCCAAAGATGGCGTCCATCATGGAGGGCCCGCTGAGTAAATGGACCAATGTGATGAAAGGCTGGCAGTACCGCTGGTTCGTGCTCGACTACAACGCGGGGCTGCTCTCCTATTATACGGTGTGTATCGCTAAAGGGAGGGGCCGCGCTAGGACAAACGGAAAGGGGAGCCGTGGCGGTTGTTGGGGGGGGGAGGGAGCGGTCTGTCAGGCTGCCCGCTTGCCGGGGGGTAGGAGGTGGGGGTTTCTGAGAGTGGGAGTGTCGTAGTCTCAGAAAAACCAATAGGAATGGGGAGAGTCTGCTAGTAGCCAATAGGAGAATAGCTTTGGAAGATTTATGTGGAGGGGGGCGTGGGGGATAGTAATGTTTAACTCGCCGCGACCGAAGTGGGGGGTAGGGTGGGACGAGGGGCCTGGGCTTGAGAGTGTTCTTCGGCGGTGGTTAGTGTATGAAAAGGGGGTCCGGAGAGTTAGTTTAACAGAGAAAAGGCTTTTAGGGAAGCGGACGTGGCGAGTGAAAACTGGAGGGGGGGGGATTGGCTGAAGAGAGAGATCTTTCATTTGGCAAAGGGTGCCAGAACGGAGTTGGTCGCTTGTGAGTTTCTTTCCTTTGGGCTCTAGGAATAGGCCAAAAAAAAAAAAAAAAAGGCAGGGCAGCAAGTTAAGAAAGCACCTTCCTTCTTGTCTTGAATTTGTAGGGCCTTTCTGTCAAGGCAAAGTTGAAAGTAAGCTCAGTTGAACTCTGTGGGGCATGCTTTTGAATAAACAAACATAGGAGCAGTCTGTAGTGGGCTGTTTGGTTCTTTACTCTTGTCTCCTACCGTGTCAGCATCCTGGTAATTCATATCTGTTTAACACATAGCATTGGTGGAAAAAGGCAACAAAAAGAACAAATGCGTCTCATGGTGCCTTGAAGACTGACAAATTCGTTATGGATAATAAATCCATAAATCTTTAAGGTACCACAAGACTGCTTGTTTTTCTTATCCCACTGAAAAATGTTCCCAGTAGTGCAGCTCCCACCTACAAGGAGGGCGTAGTGGAGACCTCTGAAGCCATCTGCTATTGTTTGGATCCAAGATCTAATACAGAGTATTTTGTAAGCTAGTTTTAAGCTGTTCTGATTGTCTAGAAGTAAGCAGTCAAACAGTTCCATTATGTTTCCAGGGGTTCCTTCATAATAACTGAAGCTTTAAAACAAAGTTTTAATTGTTCTAATTCAGTGAATCAAAATTCAGCTAAATTGACTGCTGCTGCTTGGCACACAACAACAACAAACTTGTCATGTTGAGGAATGCTGATTAGCAGGGTTGTGTGTGAGAAGGTTCTCATTAGCATTTACCTTGGTTAATCCAAGCTTACTGTATGTTTTCTAGTTTAAGTACTACAGTATTACAGAAGGGTGGGTAATCTGCAGTCTTATACACACTTACCAGGAGAAAGACGCATTTAGCTAAGTAGCGATTGCTAATAAGTAGACATCCATAAGGCAGTACTGTTAGTCTTTTTACCATTCCATAGCAGTTGTATAACTATGTCCTGAACAGTTATGTTGCTCACTTCTCCAGTTCTTTTTTTGGGGTGGCATTCCAGAAATGCACACATCAAGGAAGATGGAGATGCAGTGTTCCCCCAGGAAAGAAACACTTGAGGTTGGAGAAACCTGAAAATAATCAAATCCATTAAAATTAAACCTGTAAATGTGGAAGGGTGACTATAGTACATTCATCAGAAAACCCCAAACAAGATGATGTTGTTATTTGCCTTCAAGTTGTTTCAGACGTATGGCAGCCCTAAGATTAACCTATCACAGGTTTTTCTTGGCAAGACTTGTTCAGAGGGAGGGTTGCATTTGCCTTCCTGTGAGGCTGAGAAAATGCAAGATACAGTAGTTTGTTAGGAAACATAAATTACAACCAGTATCCTTATTTTCCCTTTAAGCTGTATAATGCTTCTTGGCAGGTCTGATCAGGCCACATAGCTCCCTAAAAACCCGCCTCTTGTTTTCTTCCTTCAGCAGTCCCTGCCTGGCTGTTGGATGGCTTGCTAAGGACGGCTTGCAGCCCAATTTCTCAGCACCGCAAACCCTCTCCCAGTCCCCCCCACACACCCAATGAAGAAGATGGGTTGAGAGAGAAAGTACAGGACCATCATACCTTTTCCCTCTCCTTGTCCTTACCTGGTGCCCATTCCCCTCACCATGCCTCAGCGCTCTCCCCACAGATACACACACACATTTTGATATTTCTGTGTTTTCCACTTTGTAGGGGTCCTGAGCCCCTAACCCTAATGAATGTAGAGAACCAACTATAAATTAAATTGCTCATTTTCTGAGAACAATCCACAATAACAATAAGATAACAATATTACTTCTTGTTCACATGCTGTCTTTGAAGACTGCTTCTCAACCATTGGCTGCCCAGATGACTCAGAATAATTTTGTTCTAAAAAAAAAAAATCAATTGTAAAAATACCTCTAAAAACCAATAGGCAAAATTGAAGCAACAATAGAATAATCAAAACAGGAACAGAGATAACTTAATCTAGTTGCTGAAGGCACAGTGAAAAAGATAAGTTTGTATGCCCATTTTCTCTTTTAAAAAAAGAAAGATTTTGCCTATAAACTGCAGTGAGAGAGTCATATTTATTTATTTGTATGTTTATTGAATTTAAACCCTTCCTTTCTTCGTTGATAGGATCCATGGCACCTTACAGAAATATCAAACAAGATTACATTAAAACTCCTATTCTACAAAAGTTTAAAAGGAATTAAATGCCATTGTTATTAAAGCCATGACTAAAGTGTTTAAAACATATTTAAGAGAAATTACTAATAAGTAAAAAATAAAGTACAGCACACCGCTTCACACACACTACCGACCCAGTTTACATCTCAAGGGCCTACCTGAACAAAAAATCTTCACTTGCTAGCAGAAAGACTGGAAGGAGAGGGTGAACTGGAACTCGTGTGGAAGGGTGTTCCACAGCCTGGGAGTAGCCATGAAGAAGGCCATCTGCTGTGTCCTGACTAAACATGCCAGCGAAAGTTGTGGGACTGAGACAAAACCCTCCCAAAATACATGCTGAAGACAGGGAGATAAAATGTTGCAGCTACCACCAAAAACGGTCCTTGTTAAATACTACCTAGTATTTTCACTGAATGAAAGGTTAACTTGATTAATAGCATTTAAGGGTATGACATTGTCAGTATTATTATTTGAATGTGATATCTCAAGAGATTATGTCAGTCCTACCAATCAGTGGTTGGAGTGTGTTAGAACAAGTTATTAGAATAGTCATTTGACATTAATCCTAATCTAAGGAGTTCAGTGATGGGCAGGTAAGGTGAAACTGGGTGGAGTAAATATGCTACTCAGGTCTTATTCATAGGATTGCCAAAAGTTGAAGTCAACTTGGCAGCAACTTTAAGAGTAGTTAATTTATGCTAGAATCCTGTTGGTGCACTACCCTAGCAGTTGACTTTTTCTAGGGTTGAGCGGCAGTGGTGAGGAAAGACACAAAAATCTGCCAACCACTAGCAAGCCTATTTTTCTAGTCCCTTATTTCCTTTACTGCCATGGTGGCCTTTTTCTTTGTGCTTCCACTATCAACACTAGTATACTTATGCTGACATAGCGTATCAAGAGGATTTTGTCCTATGATAGCTGCTTACTTCTTGTGGTAGAATTTTGAAGTCATGGGATGGCCTTGTCCTTGAGGCTATATTGGGAACCTGTGGTTTTGTTGAGTTCTGTATATTGGAAGGAGGAAATAAATTGGTATCATATAACAAAAATATAGAGTCTCTAAATGTAGCATTCCTATTAAAGCAACACTTCCTACTGGACTGTTATAAGAGGTATGTGAGGTTGCTGTTGTGGTTTTTCAGTAGGGATACTGGGATGGTTAGCATTTGTATTAGTAGAAACACACAAGATCCAGATCCTGACCCATATTTATTTGCATCTATATACCTAGAAGAGAAGCTAGGTAACCTCAGTCCCTGTACCTTTTACAATAGGAATGTAGAGACTACAGGTATTGCTTCCCTTTTATCTAGGTAAGTGGCCAGTTTTGTCTTCAGCCCCAAGGCTTCTTCCAGTGTGTTTGGACTGCTGTATATTTCCTAATTAATGCTATCTTCATTATATGCTACCAAGTGCTTAATAACACAGAAAGTTGTTGATATAAGTGCAAGGAGGGTACACATAATAGATGAAGATATCCTGGTAGGTACCTGACTGATTTGCAGTAGATAGCCAATGATTTCATAGAATCATAGAGTTGGAAGAGACCCCAGGGGCCATTGAGTCCAACCCCCTGCCATGCAGGAACACCCATCAAAGCATTCCCAACAGATGGCCATCCAGCTTAAAAACCTCCAAAGAAGAAGACTCTACCACACTCCGAGGCAGCATATTCCACTGCCGGACAGCTCTGACCGTCAGAAAGGTCTTCCTGAGGTTCAAGTGGAATCTCCTTTCCTGCAGCTTGAATCCATTGCTCCTTGTCCTAGTCTCTGGAGCGGCAGAGAACAAGTCCTCTCCGTCCTCAACATGACATCCCTTCAAATATTTAAATATGGCTATCATGTCCCCTCTTAACCTTCTCTTCTGCAGACTAAACATACCCAGCTCCCTAAGCCGTTCTTCATAGAGCATGGTTTCCAGACCCTTCACCATTTTGGTTGCCCTCCTCTGGACATGTTCTGGCTTGTCGATATCCTTCTTGAATTGAGGTACCCAGAACTGGACACAGTATTCCAAATGAGGCCTAACCAATGCAGAATAGAGTGGTACCATTACCTCCCTCGATCTAGACACCATACTCCTGTTGATGCAACCAAGAATCATGTTGGCTTTCTTGGCTGCTGCAAGCTCTTAGCTCTTAGTACTTTAACAAGAGCAAGTAGAATTGTGGAGCATTGTGTATGTGGGATTTCAGCCATGACTGGTGTGCTAATTGTCTCAGTGTTCACATGTCTAATCTGTAAAATAGGAATACAAGTTGGTTGCCTTTTGTCAAATCTTTGTTCAGCTTTTTTGGCAAGTTTTAGAGTGTTGCATTAAGTATGTCCTATCATTCATGGTGCACAGAACAGATTATTGACACACACTCCTGGTATATTTTTGTGTCAAGACTTGGTTTGTTCTAGAAAGAAACTACCAGTCTCCTGAGGCTTTGTTTCTGGATGTATAACTCAAAGATATTATGCACAATGGATTTTTAGTATGTTACTGCTAGTACAAATCTTCCACAGTTGTTCAGTTGGGAAGATTGGCATCTGTGACCCTCCAATTTTTTTTACCTCCAACTTACTCATCTATGTGTGTGAAGCTAATTTGGAAAATGCCATATGACTGCTAAAGAACTAGAATCCAGAGTTATACTTGCATTCTATATTGGTCTTTCTCTCAGATCTCTGTCCAGTTCTCAGCTTGCTTATTTAATTGCTCAGGGAGATCTTCCTGTGCTTTTTCTTTGTCTCTCTTGACTACTATTTTCTTTCTTCAGAAATGCCAACTTCTGCAACAAACTTTTCATCAACAAAGTCACATGCATATTCAACAAGTTCATGTGAACTTGCATAAGTTTAACTTGCATAATTTTAACTTCAAAGACAGAAGCAAAAATGTTTTGAAGAATTCCACAGTGTATGTTTGAAAACAGACCTCATCGCAGGTGTGACTTCATAGTTCACAGGTCACAGTGCTTAAAGAGAACACAACTTTAGTAAATGGAAAAAGTGAACAAACCAATGCTTGAATTGTCGCTTAACCTCCATTCTCTGCTTGCTGTTTTTGTATCATTACCGGTAGTCTTTCTCTCATGCAGGAACTAAATTCAAAAGATGATACATGTAATTTAATTTATAAAAGAGTGGTACATCAAGAACATTCTAGACATAATGTAGAAATATGAAGGCCAAGGGCAATTTTTTAGTTTTTCAAGAGGAAAAAGTTGGAAACTTTGGAATACATAAGAAAAAACTCTGAAAAGTTTTATCTTTTGGAAGGATTGAAATACTTTTAAAGGATTTTCTTACTGCAGAAGTCAGGCACTGTGTAGCAGAAAAATTTGTCACTGAAACAATCTACAGAATTTGTATGTGTATACAGTAGATGTAATCATCACTCAGATACAAAATGTATTTCTACATCTAATAGGTTTTGGCATCTTCATGAGAGGAGCATATGAGGAGATGATTTATTGTTTGTGAAGGTATACTATGGAGGAGTTCAGTATTTTCAGTGCTGTAAGCTGCATATCTAAATATGGTGCTGATCTACTCCTTAAGATTGTAAGTGCTTCTGTCCAAATAATTATTTTGTTTATGTTTTTATAATTTTATTTTGTTTATTGCAAATTAAGTGGTTTCTGTTTCTGTTTTCATCCTACTTCTCAGATGGCAAAAACTAAGCTAAGGTCTCTAGGTAGTGTAGGGTGCACCAATTTGCTAGCTGCTGTTTAATATAGGGTATATTCACAATTTTCCTTGTATAAAGTTATGACTTCTGTGTTTTTAAATTTCATAAATATGCCAGGTAGTACAACTGTATGTGGTAAGCCATGAATAAATCATTAGGTTGATGAAATGGTAGAATAAGTTTGGTTATATCTCTAGGTTTATCCTATATATACTAACATGTAGAACAGTAGCAGAACAGGCCAAACAGTACACTGCTGCAAGGTGCTATTGCTCCTTTCCATCTTTAGGGAACCAAACATGTCACTACAACACAAAAGGCTGATGTCAGTGTTGTTGGCAGCTGTCACATGGAGATTGACAAGAACTGGAGATGATAGATAACCTGTGTTTAAGAACCTGGTTTAACAGTATGTGGTATATGGCCCTAGTTGAAAAGCTGACATGTAAATTAAGGTCATTGCATGATGAAAACCAATACAGCAAATTTGTTTCAGCATGGCATTAATTTATTGTGTTTGCTTATGAAAGATCATTTCCTTACTGTCTACAACAAAACTAGCTGATGTTTGGGAGACACTCATTTTAATGGATGTGCAGTTGTCAATGATATAAACTTTGGAGCCAAAACCAGCTATATTAAAATGTTCATTTTGCAGCAAAGACATAATGAGATTTAAAAAGAGAGAAAGAGGAGAGAAAGGATGGAAAGGACGGAAAAGACAACACATTGTATTGGTTACAGTTCTTTGTATAGGAACTTGAGTAAATTTTGATGCATAGTTTTTTATTGTTTATTAAAATGTTTAAAAAAATATAGAGCTACCAGAAAAAGTTAAGATTGAAATAGCAATTTATTAAAAAATGGGAAAGAGCTATGTTGAAGTTTAACTTACAGTTAAAAGGTTAATGGCACAGGAAAGATAACAGTGTAGCCATATCAGGAAGGAATAAGCACGGAAACTCCTGTAGAAGCCAGTTTTAGTTGTAATGCTTCACAGTTCCAAAGTTGTAGCAATATGCTGCTCTGCTACAAAGAAGAATATTCTTACATAAACCTCCTGAATGAGGTCACACTGCATTCCATTGTCATCTGATATGTTGGACTCTGCCACTGTTCCCAGTTACTTGATATTCTACATGTTGTCAAAACAAAATTTGTTTTACCAACAGAGAAAATAATGAAAGTCTGGAAACCAGTTGTAGATATTTTTACATGTAAATGATTTTTGTACATTATGACTGCTTTTAGTCCTAAGTGTAAATATATACGTACAGTAACCCACCATATCCACAAAGATATATTTCTGAAAGTACTGTGGATAACAAAAATATATATATATATAGTGAAATGCAACTTTTTTAACGATGAGATGAATGATGTAGGTATCAAGATCAATATATTATCTTTGAGAGGCGATCCTGAAACTTTAGAACTTTAGAATCAAAGAGAAAGAAGACTTTGGAGCCATTATTTGCAGTCCAAAGGCAGTGCACAACTAATAAAAACATGAAAACAATTTGTGGTCCAAAGAGAGATGGGAGCAAAATGTTTCCAGACTTCATTTCAATGTGGATACCAGTCATGTTGAAAGCTCTTGCAGTATTCTGCTGAAGTACAGGGCTAGGTGAAAAGTCCATACCTAGCTTTGAATGTGAGTACAGTGTCCGGTGTCACTGGCAATGTTTGTGAGGGAAATTGTAACAAGGAAAAGTGTACCCACAGTTCTGAATTTAAATTTTCTTCCATAATATTTCGTTACGGGGCTCAACCCCTTGGCAACTGAGGACTGTTGGAGGAATGATAACTAGGGCTGGATGAAGCACTCATTATCCAGTCTTAATCTATACCTGCAAGCACACATGCACGCACGTGCGCGCACGCACACACACACACACACACACCAGAATTCCTTTAGCTGGGGTCTTAAAATTGTCATGTCCTGGACTCAGGGTTGGAATTTTGTAAAGAAGTGTATATCCTAATCTCCCCTTCCCATAAACTGTCACAGTTTTGATGAAGCCAGTTTGCTCTCGCCTTGTTTTCCCACTCTTCCCTGCACTTTTAGTGAATTCCTTCAATGTCCCATGACCCCTGGACAGTAAAACGTATGTTCAGGCTTCTCTTTGCTTCCCCCACTTGTAAATGTAGAACCAGATATATTCTCTGAATATCTGAGAAAAAGATTTTTTTCCATGTCTTATTGCCTATATATTAAGATCTTTTGCTGTGGCCCCTAAATCATAGGTGCAGTAAGTGACAACAGAAGAATGCATTCTTTTAGCAATTGTTGAGGTCTTTTATCTATTTTGTTGCTGTTGTATCTATGTTGTGGTAATTGATCATACACTGCCCAGGATTTCTAACAGGATGAAGCCTTCCCTTTGAGATCACTGCTCTTTTCTGAAAGCCAGGAAACGGCTTTATCATCACGTTTTAGATATGGCTAGATAAGGTCATATTTTATTCTGTATTTGAGTATTTTGTTTAAAATGTCTGCACAGTTTCATGGATGTATTGCAGAGGAGCTCATCAGTTTTCCCCACTCTCAACTAATTTCACCATTCAAGCACCGAAAGGATGGGAGATAGTTCTGGTTCCACTAGTTAGTTATTTAGCTTGTAGTACTGACTGTGATTATAGGCCTGAGCATGAAAAGCTAGGAGACTCTTCTATAATTTCTTCACACTTCCCTCATTTCTTTGAACAGAGACAGCAGGGCTACACTTTGTTTCTCAAACTGCTGTCTGTGCCAGATTGAAAATGATAGGAACGTACACACCCGTCATTGTGAAAAGCTATATATGTTGCTTAGGACTTGAAGATCATAAAGGTACCTCTAGATGGCGCTGTTATTTTATGCTAAACTTCTTTTGGTTTAGGGAACCGCGTGTCATGCTACATGAAGACGTACATGGTAAATGCTCCCCCTCCCACTTGCAGGTTAGGTTGAGATTAAACTTTTAGTATCTATTCAACTCGAGCGGGTAGATGCTGAGGTCTAATGCGTTGTACACAGGGTCTTCTAGTGTATATTTTACGTTATTTAGGTAAGCCTCAACCATGGATAACTGTCAGTCTGGTTGCAGCTGCAACCAGTCTGTGTTTATTAGCCTTCCTGCATCCGTACTATTGGCATTCATAATCTTCTGTTGAGGCTTTTGTGAGTTGGTGAAAGAACTTCTGGAGATTGAAGTTTGGGAACAATTGCACTATAATGTACTAGACCGTTGAGAACTTGTATGGGTATCTGTGATCTGTAAATAACAGTATAGCATTTGTGCATTCAAATGATCCCATGATCTCAGCAAAATATAACTTGGCCCAGAAATATTAGTTTGGAAAAAACGAGGAAGAGAGTGCAACTGTGTAAATGTTTTGGTTTTTGCTTTCACTAAAACAGTCCTTCAAAAATTATATGAGAACTTTAGTAATACTGAGAGTGGGCTAAGATCTTAAGAAGGTATTTACCTAAAAGTACAACAGAACCCAAAAATGTCATATTTAAATAGTCACTGTCTGCCTGAGGTAACTTTTTAGCTTAGAAAAGCTACTTATGAGTTCATACGGTTTTTAAAAAGATAACTAATACAAAAACTGAAGCTGTTGCTTGGGTGGGGCAGTGAGAGAGAGAAACAATGAGATTTTTTAAAAAATTTTCTAGTAGTTCTTTAATCATTGGGATATTTCCCGGCAATTCACACATAAAAGGTATGCTTACTAGTTTTTTTGACCTCTCAGCATCATTTGATACCATGATCAATCATGCAGAGGCGATTGTAGTGATTGTAGTGAGCTCAACATCTGTTTTAACCATAGCCCACTGTCAGTTTGTAGTGGGCTCAACATCTGTTTTAATCACAGCCCACTGTCAGTTAAGTAACTGCTTTCTGCTAAATTTCTTATCTCTGTGATCATGAGACATTTGGCTGCTGTGGGACTTGTGAACACTATGTCCTTGCAGTTCTGATCCTAATTTGATGAATTCTGATCCTAATTTGATGAATTTGATGAATGCTCCCAAAAGGTGGAAGAGGAATGTTGTTCAGTCTCATGCAGGTTAGTTTGTGGGTTCCTCAGAGCTAGATGTCACCCCTGCCATGCTTTTCATCATTTATGTGAAACCACTGAAGGAGGCTGTCCACAGTTTTGCAGTTGGGCTTCATCACTGTGTCAAGAATGTCTGGCTTTGTCTGTCTTTCTCAACTGATGCTGAGAAGGCTGTGAAGATCCTGAAATGCTGCCTGGATGTGGATGAACAAATTAAGCTCAGGCCAGACAAAATAGCAGTTCTGTTGGTTGGCAGAAAAGCCAACTGGGATCGGAAGTAACAACATGTTCTAGATGGGGTTGTACTCCTTCTGAAAGACTAAGTTTGCAAATTGAGAGTTCCCTTAGGCACAGTTTTTCTGCTTAAAGGATTACCTTTGCTCAGGTTCAACAAATAATTTTCGTGAGCAAAGTGAGTTTTATGACAGTGATCCAGGCCTTTTTACTTCTGAAATGTGCTGTGTGTGGGACTGCTTTTGCAGAATGTTCAGAAGCTACAGCTAGTGCAGACTGCAGCAACCAAACTATTGTCTGGTGTGCAATTTAGGAACCATGTATGACTGCTCTGAATGAATGGCATAGGCTTTGGCTTCTAATATATTTCTGACTCAGATTCAAGGTCCTGATTTTTACCTGCAAATCTCGAAGTGGATGAGGAGCAGGAATATCTGAAAGCCTGCCTTCCCCTTCATGAGCTTGCCTGGAATTTGAGATCTTCCCAGGAACCATTTTTATATATTTTATATATATATATTATATATTCTATAAGCTGAAGAATTTATCTTCATAAGTTCACGAGACAGGGCTTTTGCTGCACCAACATTTTAACTGCAGAACTTCCTCCCAAAGAAGCTCACTGGCTTCAGCCTTGTTGAGGTTCCAGTGGGCAGCTAAAACTGCATATGGCCTTTGGTTTTTGAAAAACTGGCTTTTAAAGTAAGACTGTTTTTCAACTAATTTTACTGTACAGTGAGCCCTTAATTTTGCAGGGGTTAGGGGGCCAAGACCCCTGTGAAAGTGGAAAAACGTGAATAAAAATAAAAATCACAAACACTTTTTTTAAAATCTATGAATACTTCTCTAGGAATCTCTAGGTTCTCTTGTGTGATTCTGTGGCTGACTTCTGGGGGACTTAGCAATGCCTAGAGAAGCGTTCTCTCCATAGAGTTGTGCTGGAGGAGATTCCTACAGAGAACATTTTTGCCCCAAGGCAAAGGCAAATAGGTTATGATTTTTTAAAAAAATAATAAAATAACTTTCAAATAATCAAATCTATGAGTGCTGAACTTGCAAAAGTGAGGGTTCCCTGTACATTGCTTTAGGTGGTGGGCAGAAAAACTATCTATCTATCTATCTATCTATCTATCTATCTATCTATCTATCTATCTAGATGCTCTTCATGTTAAATTAAGCATTTTCTGATGTTAAAGATTTTCAGGTGTTGAACTTCTTTAAGTTAGTACAATATTCACCCTCATAAGTCTCTTGCTGTACCTGAAATATGTAATATTTCTTTTATACTGAAATATTCTTTCTCTTTTTTCGCTTTGTTTTTTTACTTGGAGGAGTTCTGATATAGTCCTCTCTTTGCATTTGTGCATTTGGCCTCTGTGAATTTGGTTATTTGCAAGGTGTATGTGTTTCCCCCCATTCTCCTCCTCCCATTCTCTTATGTTTTAGCAGACATGGAGAAGGAAGGCAGTCGCCTGGACAAAAGGCAAGGAAATGGGGGGAGGCACGTGTGAGCCTTCCTTCTTCCCTCTGGAACTCCCCCTCCCATGTATGCAGGGGTTCTGTTACAGGAACCCCTGTGTAAAACAAAAGAAGTGAATGCTCATCCCATTTATCTTCAATGGATGGAACACAAGTGTGCCTCTGGCAGCACAGACACCTCAAATTCATGTATGCCAAGGTTGCATCGCAAGAGGGTACACTTTATCCTCCATTTTCCCTAAACAGCCATTTCATTATTAAAATTGCCCTTATAGTGGCATAGTGGTTTAGGGAGGAAAGTTTTCAAGAACTTGATTTTTTCACTGAACATTTTACCTTTTCTGTGTTTAGTAGTAGGGCCTTAATATCCCAAAATGCCAGGTGCTGTAGGCTATATTTCAGAAGAAGAAAATGGCAAAAATACTTCTGAGTATTCCCTACTTAAGAAAATCCTGTGAAATTTATGCAGTTGCCATGTTGAGAGGCAACTTGAAGGCACACACACATTCATTAGTACAACAGTGATGCCAATGTCATAATTAATTTCAAAATTGCAATTAACATTTTTTCAGGTGATTTAGCAAGCCTGTGAGATAGCTATGACATTGGTTTGTAAGTTGGAGAATATAAATGTATAATTTAAGGATAGTTGATCAGGAATGAAATGGAAGTAATAAATCATGACAGTAAAATGGAAGATATCCCAGGAACCTCAGTCAAAGAGAGTTAGAATCTCATGAAAGTGTTTATACAGCGTATCATACCCAGTTCTTTGAGCTGATACAATGTATTGATATATCTGCAGCTTTCACTGTAGCTTTTTTTCCTTTATGAACTTAAACAGTATAAAGGAAGTAAGGATATCCTTCAGTTAAAAAAGCTGTGAAGAAATTCCTTTTTTACAAGCCTTTTTATGGGAGTTTAGCCCAATTCCCCTGCCCCTGTTTCTTGTCTTCTATCTAACTAGAAGGGGTTTCCTCCCCAGCATTGGCATTGGGAGGATGGTAAAAATGGACTGAAGAAACAGACTTTCAGTGTTGGGTTGCTGCAGTATGTCTGTGGTAAACAATACAGTTGAGCTTGACCCGTGAAATAATGGGATTCTTCTCTACTCTAGGTGATCCTTCTGTAGCTGTATGTGCTTAATGTACAACAGGCAAAGTAAACAGCTGCTTTCAAAATCACTTACTGAGCATGTGTAAAGATTAAAACAGAGACAAGGGGAAAGGAGATTAGTCTTCTTCATCAGCTGCCCCCCACATGTTAAAAAGAAAAGATAAGTGTGTAAGATTGGCCATCAAAATGGAAATCGTAAGAATAGTGGAGGCTGGGGAAAGTTTTTAAAAAAATCCTTGAATGTGTTTTGGCTGAAGCTTTCAAGTGATCTCTAAAAAGTTCAAAATATTTCTATTTCCTTATACAAGGCTTCCCTGACCTGATCATTTAATTTCACATGTGGATAGTGTTAATTTTGAATAAAATGTTTCCTGAAACATGCTGATTTGCTCTTATTTATTTATTATATTTGTAGGCTGCCTTTCTCCCCAAATTGGGCCCCAAGGCAGCTTCCAACAATAAATACACATTAAAACATATTTAAACAGTTAAAAACATGAAATAGATATAAAATCATAAAAAGAAAAATCTAAAACAATGTTCACTTTAAACAAGTTAATAAATAAAGCTTCCCAGCTTACATACATGTCTTCTTAAACAGAAATCTTTTTGCCTGCTGGTGAAAGGAATGCAGGGAAGGGGCCCACCTAGCCTACTGGGGAAGAGCATTCCACAGGGTAGGAGCAGAGAAGTCTCTCTCCCGTGTCACCAGGTGAGCCTGGGATGGTGGTGGGGCAGAGAGAAAGCCTTCCTCAGCAGATCTTAAGGCTCTAGCTGGTTTGTACAGGGAGATACGATCTTTCAGATAGTCTGGACCTAAGCTGTTCAGGGCTTTATAGGTCATGATCAGCACTTTGACTTGTGCCTGGAAACAGACAGGTAGCCAGTGGAGCTGTTTTAGCAAGAGAGTTATATGCTCCCTGTAACTGGCCCTGGTCGGCATTCCGGCTGCTGCACACTGAACCTACTTAAGTTTCCAAACAGTTTCCAAAAGCAGGCCCACGTAGAGCACATTACAGTAGTCCAAACGAGATGTAATCAAGGCATGTGTCACTGAAGCCAGATCTGATATTTCAAGGAATGGGTGCAGCTGGTGCACAAGTTTTAACTGTGCAAATGCACTCTTGGCCACTGCTGAGACCTGAGCATCTCACAGTTTAGTCCAAGAGAATACCAAGGCTGCGAGCCTCAGGCAAAGTTCCTATTCCCTGATCTGCCTTTTGACTGACCAGGAGCACTTCTGTCTTGTCTGGATTAAGCTTCAATTTGTTTGCCCTCATCCAGTCCATTATTGACAGGAGACATTGGTTCAGGATTGAGACAGCTTCCTTTGAATCAGGTGGAAAAGAGAGGTAGAGTTGGGTGTCATCAGCATATTGGTGACACTGAACCCCAAAACTCCGATGACCTCTCCTAGCAGTTTCATGTAGATATTAAACAGCATGGGGGACAAAACAGAACCCTGAGAGACGCACAAACCAATGGCCAGGGAGTTGAACAGGAGTCCCGCAGCACCTTCTTCTGAGTTCTCCCCTCCAGGAATAACTGGAACCACTGTATAACAGTGCCCCCAAGTCCCATCCCAGAGAGTTGGTCCAGAAGGATACTGTGGCTGATGGTGTTGAAAGCCGCTGAGAGGTCCAGCAGAACCAAGAGGGAGACACTCTCCCTGTCTAGTTCGTGGCATAGGTTGTCCACCAAGGCTGTTTCTGTCCCTTAACCAGGCCTGAAGCCAGATTGAAATGGATCTAAATAATCCATTTCATCCAGTAACCTTTGGAGCTGGGAGCTCTTCTTTTTTCTTTCTTTCTTTTTTTTGTGTGATCCCTATTCTTTCCATGTTATTCCTGCCTCTGGTGCCAAAGTTTTTGTTAAAGAAGTAAATCCCAGGAACACATCTGCTTTGTTAACTGAGGTATACATTTATATGCTGTTATGTTTAAAAGTTTTACAATAATTCCAATAAACTGTTCTAGACTATGTAGTATTATGTGTGATGTACTTCCTCAATTAAATACTTTACATCTATCTCTTGTGGTGTACTGGCAGGGGAAGTGGACCCACTTTCTAACTTTGCTTGTTAAATGCAAGTAAAATAAACATGCTAAACTGGATCACTTTTGAGAACAGCTGTCCCCAGCCTGGACTCCTCCAGTGGTCAAAAACACTGAGAGCTATATCCCAAATACGATATTGGGAGGATGTTAATCTGGGGAAGCTTATAAGGTTGGGCAGCTTCCAGAGCATGCTAGGAGTTCCATGCCACTGCTGTGGCTGCCAAATCAGTCATAGCAACAGCAAATTGGTACCTTTCTCTATGTCAACAAAGTGGAAGTTGTATGCTTTGTTTTTAGAGTGAATTGCTCTCCCATAAGTGTCCAGGAAGCATAACCTTCCCTAAAACTATGACAGTTGTACATTTACAATTTTTTGAGCTGTGGCACTGAAAAAAATCTCTGTTGTTGCTTTTTTAAAGAGTGAGCGGGTCATACACTTTGTTTTCAAGGAAGACTTTGCTGTCTAGAGGCTTCTAGATGTGTGATCTGGAAGTGTGATCTGCTTTGGAAATCAAGTGAATGTTGACCACCTCTGCTTTAAAGCATCAAAAATTTTCCAGTGCAAATTGGAAAACTCAAATTAATCTAGGTAATCTACATCACTAGTTCTGGTCAGTGACAGTAAGCTTTATCACTCTATTGTTGAACAGTATATTTCCTTGATAATGAGGAAAATTACAAAACTAAATTGGAAATGGTGTATGATTTCAATAAACTTTCAGGTCTTCAGTGGGTGTTTTTGTTTGCATTTTGTTAACTAGACTTTTTTTTTTACTGTCCAGATATAAATAATTAATAAATTGTTATCAGTTAATACTGAATTAGTAAATAACATACAACTTTGTTAGTTAACTTTCATATGTTAAGCTACTGTGAAATTAGTCTCAGTCTGAGAAACTTGAATGCATGAAAGTTTTGCTCTCCATTAAGATCTCTCTTGCCTCAACGTCGTTATCTCAGTGCAGTGTTGTTAACAACATGTTGCTAGGTGTGACTAGTTTTCTTAAGCTTGGAAGGGGAGTGGGAAGAAGCACAAAAGAATTCTGTTGTCTATGTGATGACAGGAGTATAAACAGTAAAATTCCAGATTTTTATGAAGTATCTCTTGTCACTCCAGTGAGATTGTTGAAAGGAAAGGAAGAGACTTGAGCCTGTGATTTCCTCATTGCTGTGGATGCAGGTACCAATAAAATGGAGAGGGGCATGTTTGAAAAGAAGGAAATAGCACTTGATAATTGGTATGTAAGAGCTGAATGTGGATGTTGTTGAGGTGGTTGGGTTTTCCACACTGTAGTTATTTAAAATGTCCTCTTTAAAAAGCTTTTCAATATATACAAGAAATAAAGAAAATGAAGTGCAGGAAAACAAAGAAAAATAATAGTCAAAAAGAAAGGAAAAGGTTAACATTGACTTCTGATTTTCCTAATGATGGTTGTACAAGGGCCCTAATAATAGCACTATTATTCCACTTTAACTGCCAGGGCAACATCTTTAGGGAGTCTGGAATCTGTAGTCTGCAGAAGGGCATTTAGAATTCTGGTCAGACAGCTCTTGGCCTTCACTAAACTACAAACCCAGAATTCCACAGAATGTTGTCATGTCGCTGTAACCGTGTAGTGTGACAGGGCCCTAAGATAACTTCCCCAACTATAAACTGTTCATGCAGTTCTTCAGCTTAACCACACTTATTAATTTTCAGAGCCTACAGTTAACATGTTATTCTCACTTTTCTGCCAAAAGACAATCAAGGGTTCCCGATCTTTCAAAAATAATGTCAATGATTTTTCTCTAATGAACTGTCATAACTTGTCCTTTTCAGCTAGGTCAGTCACTTTCCACAACCAATCTTCATCCAGTGGAATTACACTATTTTTGCTTTCTGTGCATACGTTAATTTGCACTATAGTTGTGACAATGAAGGTGTCCAGTATAGTCCCAGAATGTTTACTCAGAATAAGCCCGAATTAGTTCAATGGGGCTTACTTCCAGATAACCAAGTAACTTCTTATGGGGATTATAGTTCTAGTAAGTTCAGATGCACTGGATATTTTTGACAGGCATGTAGTTAATCTTCATTGTTGTACTGTGAGCCCTTCTCTTACTCAGCCTCCACACACACAAATGTGAGATTGAGTGAAGCATCGTGTTCCATTATAGTCAATGGATGTGATGTGCAGGTGAATGCACGTTGTGTCCATTGACTATAATGGGATCCGGTGCTTCACATTTTTTGTTTTACTTGGGGGCTCCTGGAACAGAAACCCCACATAATCAGTGGGCACGCTGTATTCTGTGTTTACTATTTTATAGCAGGAAGGGGTTTAGTGTTGAATTACTGTGCTTGCCTTCAGCAGCCACAAGTGGGAGCTAAAACACGAGATGCTTCCTGAGCTGTATTCAGTCTTGGGCCTCTGAAAGCTAGTGTCCTGTTCTTGTGTGTTTCGCTCATGTCAGTGCAGCTGAATAATCTCTAAAGCAATGAATTAGGCTTTCAGACTACTAGCCAGTTACCATTTCTGTTGAAGTGGTTACATTTGTGTAGTTACCAGTATTTAGTAATTGTAACATACTGAAAATACAGTATGCACTGGGGTTGGTTTCAGGACCTCCTGTAGATACCAAAACCCGTGGATGCTCAAATACCATTATATACAGTGGCATAGAAACATGGTGTCCCTTATATAAAATAGTGAACAGAAATGAGTGCCAGAGAGAGCCTGAGGATCTGTGAAATGGAGGGAATCTGCAGCAGGGTATGCCTAAACATTAGTGTAGTGCTTAATTTTGCATAGCAAAACCAAGGTTTACTTTTTGGATTTTTTTTCCCCAAATATTTTCGAGGCAAGGTTGGTTGAATCTGTGGATGCAGAACCTGTGGATACAGAGCAATGACTGTACTAGACTATAGTATTTCCAGCAAGTAATAATTACTCAGTAAATACTTTAGTTTATTCTCGTGATATCTCTTTCTCATGTTTCCTTCCTTATTGCTGGTGTTCCATGTCAGTGAGGGATCCACAATTGCTTGGTCTTAGTAACAAACTAAAGAAAGGTGTTTGCTAAACCCTGTTCCTCTGTTAGTCCTTGACCTACCTCTTGGAGAACCAGCATAGTGTAGGGGTTTGAGCATTGAACTATGACCTTGGAGCCAGGGCTCAATTCCTCACTGGGTAACCTTGGGCACATCATATAATTTCAGCCTCAGAAAACTGTGATAGGATTGCCTTAGGGTTGCCATAAGTCAGAAACGAGTTGGAGGCACACAACAGCAACAACCTCTCCTGATGAGATCAAGAATAATTTTGTGCCCTCCTCCTCATCTCAAAGACTCATAGTGCAAAGGATGCAGAGGATTATATGTTTGGCCTGGTACTGAGAGAGTGCTCTGAGGTTCTTTTAAACAATTCAACAGCCAAACAAACTTAGCCTTCCTCCCAATCTCACAGCTGGGAAATAGGGCATTGCAGCTCCAAGCTATAGAGAGAGAGGCTAGAGATGTGAAGATCGGTCGTGGTGGGGAATGGAGCCATTCTGGAGAAAACTGTTTTCTTCCATGTTTTCCAAAGTCTTTTCCCCAGAAAATTCAGGAAAATATCTTATAGAACATTTTATTTTAGAATAATCAATAACATATTGAAGACATCATGGAATGTTTTGTTTTAGAATAATCAATAAAGTATTGAAGACAAGATGTTCCTATATTTGCTCCCCCCTACACATTAGTTTTTAAAAACTATGTAGTAGATAGAGTTGTATGTAAGGTTATGTACAGTATCTGATATCACTGTAGTTCCTTATCTTGGTTTCCTTTTCTCATTTCTTTATATAGGAATGGGTATTTTATGTCTGCTTTACAGTATGGTGGATTAGATGAGATAAAATAATTTTCTTTACTAATGGTTATGATTTCTTTGAGGATTTTCTTTTTCTTTTTTACCTGTTCTTCATAAACTGACATAAACCAGATCTGCATGTATTAGTCTATTACTGTAGTTTTTTTAAAAAAATTTGAAGACATAAAATCATAAAGTTGGAAGAGACCACAACAGCCATAAAGTCTGTCCCCCTGCCATGCAAGAACACACATTCAAAGCATCCCCAGCAAATGGCCATCCAGCCTCATCCGAGGCAGCATATTCCACTGTGAAACAGCTCTTACTATCAGGAAGTTCTTCCTGGTGTTTAGGTGAAATCTCTTTTCCTATAGTTTGAATCCATTGTCTGTGTCCTAATCTCTGGAGCAGCAGAAAAAAAGCTTGCAACATCTTCAACGTGACATCGCTTCAAATATTTAAACATGGCTATCATGTCACTTCTTAACCTTCTTTTCATCAGGGTAAACATACCTAGCTTCCTAAGCCATTCCTCATAGGCCATGGTTTTCAGACCCTTCACCATTTTGGTTGCCTTCCTCGGGACATGTTCCAGCTTGTCAATATCCTTCTTGAATTGTGGTGCTCAGAACTGGACACAGTATTCCAGGTGAGAGCTAACCAAAACAGAATGGACTGGTGTTATTACTTTCTTTAACCTTGGCACTATACTCCTATTGATGCAGCTTTGAATCACATTGGCTTTTTTAGCTGCAGCATCGCACTGATGACTCATGATTAGCTTGTGGTTGACTAAGACTCCTAGATCCCTTTCACATGTACTGTTTTCAAGCCATGTTTCACCCATCCTATATCTGGGCATTTCGTTCTTTCTTCGTAAGTGTAGTACCCTACAATTCTCCCTGTTAAAATGCATTTTGTTGGCTTTGGCCCAAGTCTCTAATCTGCCAAAGTCATTTTGAATTCTGATCCTGTTCTCTGGGGTATTAGCTATCCCTCCTGATTTGGTGTCATCTGCAAATTTGATAAGAAAGCCCTCTATTCTATCATCCAAGTCATTGATAAAGATGTTGAATAGCACTGGGCACAGGACAGAACCCTGTGGCATCCCACTAGTCACTTCTTTCCAGGCTAAAGAGGAGCCATTGGTCAGCACTTTTTTGCCTAACCCACATTTTATTACCTTGTTTGCAAGAGCACGATGGGGGACTTTGTCAAAGACCTTACTGAAATCAAGGTACAGTACATCCACAGCATTGCCTTCATTCACCAAGCTTAAAAAAAGAGATAAAATGAGCCTGACCTGACTTGTTTTTGAGAAACCCATGTTGACTTTTAGTGATCATGGTATTTCTTTCTAAGTCCTTACAGACTGTCTAATGATCTCCTCAAGGATCTTTCCTGATATTGATGTCAGGCTGATGGGCAGTAATTGTTTGGGTCTGCTTTTTTTCCTTTTGAAGATGGGGACAACATTTGCCTTCCTTCAGTCTGCTGGGACTTCTCCTGTTCTCTAGGAACTCTCAAGGATTATTGCCAGTGATTCTGAAATTACTTCTGGCAGTTCTTTTAATACTCTTGTATGTAATTTGTCTGGTCCTGGTGACTTGAATTCATTTAGCTGTTCTGTGCTGTTTTTCCCCTATTAGATCATCTGTTTCTTTTTCTCCGGGTTGAACGCTGTTTTTCTTTTTGGAGAATAAATTCCTTTCATCATCATAAACACTTTTCTCTTTTATTATGCCTGACCACAGGATGGCACGATATTTCCCTAACTTTACTGAAATCAACTTTCTTAAAGTCTAGAATGCGCGTCTGATTATGCTTGGCTTCTCCTTTGCATTGTATAACAAACTCCAGGACAACATGGTCACTCCCACCTAAGGATTCCACCACTTCTGGCCCATTAACCATGTCATCATTGTTTGTTAGGATCAGGTCCAAAATAGCTATTCCCCTTGTTGTCTTTTCAACCTTCTGGACAATGAAATTGAAAGGCAAGTGAGGAATTGTTGGACCTGATATTCTTGTCAGACTTCCAATAAATACCAAGATAATTGAAATCTTCCATTACTGCTGTCTGGCTTTTTTTTGGATGTGTGGTCATCTATTTTAGGAAGTCTTCATGTAAGTCCTCAGTCTGGTTTGGGGATCTGTAAAAGACTCTCAAAGTGACATCCCTGTTTTTTCTGTCCCCCTTAATTTTTACACAGATGCTCTCAACCTGGCTTCCAGGATTTAAGTGATGAATCTCTTCACAGGTGTCACATACAATGCTACTCCTCCTCCCTTCCTGTTTGGTCTATTTCTCTGAAATAGATTGTACTCTCTATTGATATGTTCCAATCATGAGTCTCATCCCACCAGGTTTCAGTGATGCCTATTATATCATATCTGCTTTGCTGTGTTGAGAGTTCAAGTTCAGCTTACTTATTTCCCATGCTCTGTGCATTAGTGTAGAGACATCAGTATGATGGGTCATTCTCCATTGCTGTTTATTCAAGGTTTTTCTTCTTCTGTGGTTGGGCTTTTATACTATTCACTCAGTTGCCTCAATAACATTTAGATTATTATCTCTTGCACTTGATGAACTCCTGCCCTCAAGAATACTGTCACCTTCCTCCACATAACTCAATTTAAAACCGTCCTGATTAGGTTTGTGAGCCTCTTAGCAAAAACATTCCTGCCAACTGCTGTGGGGTGCAACCCATCACTTGCCAGTAGACTATCGTCATGAAACTGTAGATCATGATCCAAGAAGCCAAATAATTCCCGGCAGCACCATCTGCAGACCCAATTGTTCACCTCCACTATTGTTCTCTCCCTTCCTGGGCCGTGTCCTTTAACTGGGAGTATAGATGAAATCACAGCCTTTGTGTCAGGTTCCGTCAGCCTCCTACCCAGAGCCTTGTAATCTCTTGTAATATGCTGAAAGCTACACCTGGTCATGTTATTGATTCCCACACGGATGAAAAGGAAGGGGTAACATAATCATATTATTTCAGATTGCTGTTTATGGCTCATGTGCTGGAATGTTGCTTAACAGAAAAGGATTTTTACATAGCAAAGTAGAAAGAAGGCTAGATTACACCCCTTGTGCCTAGTATTGAGTTTTCTGTGTTCAGTGGATTGAATAATTGTATGAAGAAATAATGAATAGCATGAATTCCTAGCTTGTAGTCTGAAAGACATGTTTACCACTCCTTCTGTTTTTTTGTGAGAACTAAGCCTTGGTCCTCTGGGCATAGATTCTCTTGTTGTGAATAGTACTTAGTACACTGGCTATAAATAAAATGTTGAGTGTCATGCTGGTGTTATTCCCAAGCTTTCTTGCATTTGTCTTGAATAAAAGTATGTGTTTCAGCAACTGATTTCATAGTATTTATTCTGGTTGACATCCCAACATTGGGCCGGTGGAATTCTACTCATATAATGTGATTTTATTCCTCTCACCCCCAGCTGTGCAGCTTTTGAGGAAACTTGAAAATATGCTTCAGAGAGTTTTCCAGCCCACCAAAGTATATTTTAAGAGTACACAGAAGACTGCAGAGGGAAAGGAGATTAGCCCCTTTGTTCTGTTGATAGAAATTTTCTTCTGTTTTTAATCAAAAGAACACAATTGCATCTGTGCGTCTAACTTTGAATATAAAGCTTTGAATGTACATAGACTTGTATGCTTGACAGGAAGGAAAATATATGTCTGAGACAATTTGAATAAAGAAAAATGTGTTTGGAATTGATTCTTGTGTCTTGTTTTTACTGCCTCTGCTGGTTTTCTTGAATCTTCATATTATTATGACTTTAAAATCAAATAACATATTTTGCCAGACCATCTGCTTAGTTATTCACTGTAACTGAGTTTACAATGTTCTGTATAGTGGAACAATTTGGTTGCTAAGGTACACCTAGTTTCAACTTAGAAAAATAATCTGCTAAGCACCCTGATCTCTCAAACCTAAATTTTACACCTGGCAAATAGCTGTTTTTCAACTTCCAATGTGTCGTCTAATGCTTTTTGTCTGAAGTATCTTTGGGATTCAGTGTCTGGAGCAGGAATGTGTAACCTGCTACCCTCTAGATCAGTGGTTCTCAACCTGTGGGTCCCCAGATGTTCATGGACTTCAGCTCCCAGAAGCCCTGAGCATTGACCATAGTGGCTGGGGCTTCTGGGAGCTGAAGTTCACAAACATCTGGGGACCCACAGGTTGAGAACCACTGCTCTAGATATTAGAAGCTGCAATTTGTATAATCCCTGACCATTATCCATGTTGGCCAAATGTATTATGTACCTTGTATTGCAAAACATCTGGTGGTCATCTGGGATGCACACATAAAAGAAACTAATTTATAAAGATTCCAAAATCATTAAGAAAAATAGCTGGTGACTTGCAGCCATTTCCAATAGTTGGACTATTAGGAATGAAAGGCATAGCTTAACTTCTGCCCCATAGAACTAAGAGGAAGTTTTATTACTTCTGTGCTGCCCACCTTGTATCAAAGAGAGGGAGAGTGGAATCCCTCATACATTTTCTGTGGTTTCTCTTTTATTCCATAAAACTTATTCTTTTAGACTTTCAGCATTAGTTGAACAATCTCAGGTTGTATACTTTGTTACTTGGAAGTAAGGGAGGAGAACTCTGGATCAATATTTCTTATAAATAAGTATTAGGGAGTTTTCTGGGCTTCTTTATACAGCAAAATTCAGTGTGTACATAATGTTCTGTATCCTATGTAAAAGAAGATAATCTACTTTTTTCACCATGCTTATACTTGTAAAAAACAACAAACCTGTTGATAATGTAATTATAAAAAATGATAACACCATTCTTCAATTTGTAGTGGTGTGCTATTACTAAAATGATTATTTTCCTGTTTTAGTCAAAGGACAAAATGATGCGGGGATCAAGGCGAGGCTGCGTTAGACTGAGGGTAAGTATTTCTTCTTATTTTGTACTTGTGTGATCATTTTTAGGATCATGCTGAGATGGTTTTGTGCCTCATTTTATTTTATTCTTATAATCTTTTGAATGAAGATTAAATAAATAAAATACTCTTTTGAAGATCGAAAACAAATTTCATACAGATATACTTTAGTACCTACCAAAGTACTTGGAATTTATAAATGCAGTTTGGAAGCAATGTTGGTATTGGAACTAATTGCTGTCCATATAATTACATCTCTACTTGTCTATATTTTCTGTTGAACAGCCAAAAAATATCTGCCTTATTCTGGTGGTGATGCCTTCTCAAAATCTCAGGGGTTTCAAGTACTGTTTGACTTGGATATCATTGCACAATTATTCTTGGAGTTCTTGACTTTTCAGCTTTCATTTTTGCTCAAAGGCATTCATAACAGATGTTGGACAACAACATATAAGAAGCACAAATAAAATTTAAAAAATGCAGTGGCTTACGAATACAAATATGTATCCTGTGAAATGCTTGTTTATCTCTGTATACTGCTTGCTGTGGAGAAGGGTATGTCTGCTACATTGATCAGTTTAAGCTGTTTCCTTTTCCTGAGCAGTTCATATGACATACGCTTTCCCTTTTCTATGATTAATTCAGGAAAAATAAAAGTCTTCAAAATATCATAAATAAAAAGGGATAACTCTGATGTAAAAAGCAAGAGTTAGGCACATCTTCAAACTACAGACACATAGCAGTGGTCTGCCAGAACAATTGTTTGTCAGAGATAGATTTTCCTTATTTTAGTTCTATCTTTTTACCCTTATCTTTTTGAGTTTGAGTACCTTACTAAGGCTGTTTAAAACAAAGGCCTCCTCTGAATATAATGCTAAACCATGATTTAGAACAAGATGGGCTACTATGGAGGGTGTAAGTACCAATTTTTGTCCCTCAAAGGCCAGCCCCAGAATCAGTTAAATATGAAACTGGAAGTAACATCAGGTTTCCATTTCTGTTTATTTTGTCCCTTTTGTTTTGTTTTTGAGGAACTGAGGCTATCTTATTGCTCTCTGTCATTCCAGGAGGACAAAGTCTTATAAATCACTCAAACTTGTAAATGACCTCTCTCTTTCAAAATAAGCTTGGGGGGGGGGTTATAGAGGCTTTGTTAGGGAGGCCACAAAACAACACCTGGGTGTCTGTGTGCAGCCTGTAATTTTAGAGTTAGGAGAACAAGTCTAATGATGCTCTGCAGGGTAGCCAAATGGTGAAGAAGATATAGCTGATACACCTTTAATTCAGCAGTTATAAGTTGTCATGAAACCTAGAAATTCCCTCTTCTACAGTACTGTTAAAGCACACTCTGGAGGGCCCAATATCCTCTTTTTGTCCCTCCTTTTTCATGTAGCCTCACAAAAGCATAGCCACTTCCTGATGTTAGGTGTTCCTGCCTATTTTCTTCCAGTATGGCATAAAGGAAGAGCCTAGAAGCTTCTGCTTCCTTTTTGGATTAACAGCAGTTCAACAAAATGCCCAAACCCTGACCTGTTGTTAATCTTCATTATAATTTGGAAACAAGCCAACATCATAAACCATGGTTTGAAGTTGGCTTTTTGCATTGATCTTAATTAAGTTTAACCATAGTCTGTCCAGGTTCAATTGTCACAACAGACTGCAACTAATTAAGAAAAAATTGGAATAATTGGAAAAATTCCAAATTTCATCATGTATTTGTGCAGAGGGGAATCATGTGAGCCTGGGGGAGGCTAACCACACTAATGTAATAGTAAATTATGATTTAACATTGCATTTGCAGCACTCATTAACCCAGAAGCTATCTTTAACCATGTGTTGAAATGCTAGGATCAATTATAGCTCACCACGAAAAGTTTCTACAGTACTGTGTTAGCATGGGTGTATGGTGATTTAGCTATCTTGCCTATAACAGGGCAGAAATAAATACAAGCTAATGGACAGTAAACCTGATTCTGTTGTACTCCTAAAGTGGTAATTTCTGCAATGTTCAACAAGAAGTTGAATTTGAATAGTGCGGTTTAAATGCTAAATCACTTTGCTATGTATCTGAGATTAAAATTCCCTTTTCTCAGCCACCTAACATGACAATGTCCTAAGGGTATGTTAGCTGCTTGTATGATTATTGATCCACAAAAAGATTTGATAAGATTTTTTGTTTGTTTTGCTCAAGAACTTATTTAACTAGAATAGTTACCTTTACAAATAGCATTAAAATCTTACAGTAAATTCAGACAGTAATACTAGCA
Organism: Iguana delicatissima; assembly: GCA_948472985.1. Taxonomy (NCBI): domain Eukaryota; kingdom Metazoa; phylum Chordata; class Lepidosauria; order Squamata; family Iguanidae; genus Iguana; species Iguana delicatissima. The sequence continues at coordinate 217,611 of CAOKZL010001471.1, read as the reverse complement.
ACTTTGAAACTTGGTGAAAGCCTTCTATGTGTATCATATTTTAGCTGTTTTAGATCTGATCCTAAACAACAATGATGAGCTGGTTAATGTGGTGGAGGCAGCAGAACCCTTAAGGGGAAGTGACCATGTTCTCCTGGAGTTTATTATACAACAGAAAGGGGAAAGCAAGCATAGTCAGACACACATTCTAGACTTTAAGAAAGCTGTATTACCCTAAAAGGTGGGAGACCTTGGGGTCCACCCACAATGCCAACGTCTCCTTAGAAATAGGAGGAGTTATAGCTCAAAGGAGGCTTGCGAGAGGAGGGTAATGGCAGGATCATCTCACCTGCGCATACCAGTACTAACTGTAGAGAGTATCTTATTTGGAATTAACAGGCACACAAGAAATCAGACACTCTCAAGAACCATACAAGGCTATCAAAAATTGAGGTTAAAGAAGTTGGATAGGAAGAGAGATTGGATGGAAAGGGTGATAGTTACCAATCCTGAAGCAGAAGATTGGAGCAGAGTGGTTCAGACAACAGTTCTGAGGGTAGCAAGAACGAAAAGAGATCTATGTATCACCACGTATCACATCAAAGTACTACAGTTTACTGGGACTGGAGCTAGAGTTTTTATACCCTGTTTCCTGCTCAGAAAAAGTATGTGTGGACAAAGTGGGTAAAGGCTTTCTCATGGGGTTGGTGAAGGTGTCCAGAATCTGCTGATTGTCTTAATTCTTGTTAAGAGTCCTGACAATCTCTTAATGATTTGGTCAGGTATGATGAATAGGGAAGGTCTCAGCAGGATATGCTCACAGTAGGATCCCTGATTGCTTCACCTGGGCAGTTTTGCCTGCTATTGTTTTCAGGAGCACTTGCAACTTACAGTTTTTGAAAGGATTATCCCAGGCACATCGGTATCGGGCTTTGCTGCCTAATATTCTTTGAACTTATGATCTGATCATGTCTGAAGTCATCCTGACCTGGCATATACTTACAGCTATTACACTTTCAAACATGTATTCCAACCATAAATATGTCCAATTATGCAAATAGTAAACTTAGAGAAATACTGGGAGTGATGCCATAGTCGGGAATACTAAAACGGAAGGGAGTTCATGATGGATTGGAGATTCTTAAAAGTGACATATTGAAGTCACAATTTCAAACAGTTCCAATGAGGAAGAAAAATGGGAAGTATCTAAAGAGTCTGGGATGGATGTCTAAAGAACTTTCAGTGGAGCAAATGTTTAAAAGGGACATGTACCAGAAATGGAAAAAGGGGGAAATCACCAAAGAGGAATTCAGACAAATAGCCAGCAAGTCTAGGGGGAAAGAAAAGCTAAAGCACAGAACAAGCTCAGGCTTGCTAAAGAAGTTGAAAACAATAAAAAGGGCTTTTTTTGTTTTGCCCATAGCAAAAGGAAGAACAAGGAAGTGGTAGGGCCTCTGTGTGGAGAAGATGATGAAATGCTAGTGGGGGACAGGGAAAAAGCAGAACTACTCAATACCTTCTTTGCCTTCATCTTCCTTCAAAAGGAAAATAATGCTCTGTCTGGGGAAAATGGAGCAGATGATGCAGTAGGACAAATGCAGCACAAAATAAGTAAAGAGGTAGTATAGGAATACCTGTTTACTCTAAATGAATTAAAATCTCCAAGGCCAGATGAACTACATCCAAAGGTGTTAAAAGAACTGCAGAAGTAATCTCAGAATCTCTGGCAATAATTTTTGAGAATTCCTGGAGAACAAGAAAAGTTCCAGCAAATTGGAGGAGGACAAATATTGTCGCTATCTTCAAAAAGGGGAAAAAGAGGACCCTAACAATTACCACCTGGTCAGCCTGACATCAATACCAGGAAAGATGCTAGGGCAGATCATTGAACAGACAATCTGTAAGCACTGAGAAAGGAATGCCATGCTCACTAAAAGTCAACATGGCTTTCTCAAAAATAAGTCATGCCAGACTAATCTTATCTCTTTTTTTGATAGTGTTACTAGCTTGGTAGATGAAGGAAATGTTGTGTATATTGCATATCTTGATTTCAGTAAGGCCTTTGACAAGTCTCCCATGATACTCTTGCAACAAGGTAATAAAATGTGGGTTAGACAAAGCTACTGTTAGGTGGATTTGTAAATGGTTGACCGACTGAGCCCCAAAGGTGCTCACTAATAGTTTCTTTCCATCCTGGGGGGAAGTGTCTAATGGGGTGCCACAGGGTGCTGTCCTGGGCCCAGTGCTGTTCAACATCTTTATCAATGATTTAGATGATAGAAGAGAGGGCATTCTTATCAAATTTGCAGATGACACCAAATTAGAAGTGATAGATAATACTCCAGAGGACAGGATCAGAATTCAAATAACCTTAATAGATTAGAGAACTGGGACAAAACTAAGGGCGTTATCACATGACAGTGCCATCCTGGCATGGGGACACGTTGCTGCCAGTATGTGACATGTGCCATTGCACAATGTTGTTGCGGTCCCACTGCTGTTGTGTCCCCAGCTGTTGTGATGGCCTCCTTTCGCGCAACAATCCCTTCAGCTGCAGGTATGTGGAAAGGGCAGAGTGCTGTCAAGCACTTCCTTCCTCAGTACAGCAAAGGAAGAGGCTGGCTGTACTGCAGAAGAAAGGAGTGTGTCGCAAATGCTGCCCATCCACCAACAGCTGACCAGTGTGGTGGGGGGTGTTCAGGTCCTGATCCCATCCTGGCAATGGCATTGCCGGGATTGTGACAGGATGGTGCAGGATCGCAGCATAGTGCAGTAAGGGCCTAACAACATGAATTTCAATAGGGGGAAGTGTAAAGTACTACACCTGTGCAGAAAAAATGAAATGCACAGATATGAGATGAGTGACACCTGGCTTGACCATAGTATATGTTAAAAAGATCTAGGAGTCTTAGTAAGCCACAAGCTGAACATGAGCCAGAAGTGTGATGCAGCAGCCAAAAAGTCCAATGCAATATTAGGCTGAGTCAATAGGAATATAGTGCCTAGGTCAAGGGAAGTAATAATACTACTCTATTCTGCTTTGGCTTGGCCTTACCTGGAATACTGTGTTCAGGTCTGGACACCACAGTTCAGAAACCATATTGACAAACTGGAACATGTCCAGAGTGCAAAAACTGGAAGGGAGGGGAACTTAGCAGTGTGCCATTGAGTGGGGGGCACAGGATGATTTTCTAGTGTTTGGGGTGGCAAACAAAAAAAGAGGGGAGCCTGAGGTGTGTGGGGAGAAGGAGGATTGAGCCTTCTCATAGGATGTGGCAAAGGGGCCAAAAGGGTGGAAACCTGCTCAGCTAGGAGAGGGAACCAGACCAAGAAAAGGAAGGGAGGAATGCCGGACTCCTGTGTCTGAACAAAACTTCCTTCCCTGTGGATCCTGTGGAGCCTCCTGGCCAAGACCAACTGGCAGAATGGGAGGCAGTGATGCAGAACAAACCGCTGCCACCTCCAGCTCCCTCAGGCAAAGAACCAGATTCTGCTGCAGCTTCTTCGGCCCTGGAGACATAGCCTTTGCCACCTCCTCATCTTCTTCACTGCAGTTCTCAGCCAAGCATGTCTTGTGCTTGTGTGAGGCACTGGTGTCACTAGGCTCAGTGTCACTCCAATCTGATTATGTCACTCAGTGTGGTCCACTATCCTAGTGACGTTACTGGTCAGACAAGATTCACATACAAACAAATGACTGTTACTGCTTTAAATATCACATAGCTCAATTGTGTTCACATTTGTTTGGATCTTTTCTAAGTTAAATACCATATTTGCCGGCATATAAGATGCACATTTATCTCTGAAAAATAACATTTAAAAATGGGATGTGTCTTATACACCGGCACATCTTATATGCTGGCAAATACCCCTCTCCCTTTCCTATTCATTTTGCTTTTGCTCAAGTTCTCAGTGCTGAGGCAAATGTATAGGAAAGGGAGGGGAGCTATAGGAGGCTAAAGGCACGTTCCCGCGAGGCTTTCCTCACCCTTCCTTCCCTTCCATTTTGCCTCAATGCGAGTTCTCTGTGCTGGGGCAAAATGCATTGGAAAGGGAGGGGGAGCGGAACCCTCGTGTCAGGCTTCCCCCATCCCACTTTCCTTTCTGTTTTGCATGGGAAAGGAAAGGATATATCTCCAGAGTGGGGAAAAGAAAGTGCGTGCAGGTTTCTTTTTGCTCCTCCAGAGCTCCTTCATTTCCCTTCCCCTGCAAAACGGAAGGGAAAGGTGGATGAGGAAAAGCTCCTAGGAGCTTTCTCTCCCCCCTCCAAAGCACCCTCCTTTCCTTTCCCATGCAAAATGGAAGAGAATGGGGTGTGTGGAAAGCTCCTAGGAACTTTCTCCCCCCCCCCCCCGAGCTCCCTCCTTTCCCTTCCAATGTGAAACAGAAGGGAAAGGAGGGTGGGGGATACAGTTTTACATAATGTGAGGTTGAGAGCAAAACTGGGTTATCTCTGGGTAAACGTGTGGGATTTATCTGTATATGTATTTATAACTTTGAAATAAACTATTAGATAAGAACAGATAGAAGTATTTTTGAGTTTTGTACAGAAAAATCCACTGTTGCTATGCTACCTGCAAGGTTTTTTGTTTAATTAAGAAAGAACTTTTAGAATGTAGTGATGAATCATTATTAACCTCTACAGCAGTGGTTCTCAACCTGTGGGTCCCCAGATGTTCGTGGACTTCATCTCCCAGAAGCCCCAGCCACTATGGTCAATGCTCAGGGCTTCTGGGAGCTGAAGTCCATGAGCATCTGGGGACCCACAGGTTGAGAACCACTGCTCTACAACATCAACCAGTTTTGGCTTGTAATGGTTGGAGAAAGTGTAGTGGTGCTTGAGTATTTAAAAACCAAACAGAACAATACTTTTGCTTGTTTTAGTAAAGGTGTTGTTTACTAAAACTAATACTCCACACAGCTTATGGACACTATATAAAACTCATGGGTTCACCGTAAGTTGACAGGTGACTTGAAGGCAAGTGCACATGCACATACACACATTCTATATTTGGCTCTTCTCTAATCTGCATCATGCTCTTTCTGTGTGCTTGTTGCCATGACCCTTGTAGTGTGGCAGAATGTGGATCATCTTTTGGGTGAGCTGGTGGTGAAGCAGCTAGTCTACTTCTCCCTAGGCACAGTTTAACCACTGGGCAGTCCAACCACAGAGAAGGTACTTGCCTATCTCTCTTCCCACCTGTCACACTACATTTGCTGTCCTCTTGCAACTTTTGCTGCTTTTGAATAAAGTAGAATCTTGTTTCAGGAAGGTGGTACCCATTATACCTCCTTTCCTGAAGCATGTTCCTTGTCTTGAGCACAGGATTGACAATACAAGATGTTATTTTTCTGCTTTGATGTCAAAACTGGGTGCACAATTCTTTGCTCTGTTGCAATCATGTAATATATAATGAACGGGGAAAATTAATAAAACATTCATAGGCGAAGACAATAAATCTCTAAAGATGGTTTACATATTGCATATTGTTATGATTTAACTATTATTTCTAGAAGCAAACTTTTCTGCATTGCATGTGCTTGCCATTGTGTAAATAATGGAAAGTGGAATATATGATAGAAACTTAAAAGCAATCTTCATGTCCTGATTCACAGAGAACTAGAAAGGTGGTCAGTCAATTGTGCATAGAGACTTTGGTACAGAAATGAATAAAGGTTGTTGGTTAAAAGGTATCAGTGGTATAAAGAGGCAGGTGAGGGAGATTTTGATATTTCGTGTAGTTGCTGGGTCAATTACTACTCTGTTAGAGTGGAAAATGGTTGGTCTCTTATCGGTGCAAACTCACCAACCACACTTTATAACACCTACTGATTTAATTCTGATCTGGAATCAATGTGTATTTTACTCCTCATTTTTCAAAAGAATACTTTATACCATTTACTTCTTGCATGAAAAGGGGAAATGTAGTTGTGTGACTTGCTGGCCTCAGTGGAATATCTTTCACAGACATGATGGATTTGATATAAACTATCTTCCATAAAAAGCTTTCTAAACACCCCACTGTAGTTTTTTCACTTTCCATAATCTTGGGGGAAAAGAAGATAGTACTTATTGTCCTTGAATCTATTTGCGTGTACATTAGAGAAGCCTGAAGATGCTACTTGCTCTGGATATTGATAAATATGTCTATATATAGCTGTGTGTAGAATTCTGTAAGGTACCCTGAAAATATTACTGAATACTGTCATGCATTACCCAATAAATTCAATTTTCAACAAGGGTTAAAACCCAGTTTCCTAGTGGGCTGAAAAAAACCTCTGCACCAAGAACAGGTTAATAATATAAAATCTGATATTAAATTTTTTCAGAATTGATTTTGTGGAGGAATTTACATCTTTTTTTTAAAGAAGAGCAAAACATTTTAGTGGTTTTGATTTGTATTTTGACATCCTTAATGTATAAAAAATAATGGTATGCAATTTTTATACTCATTTTAAAAATCTAAAAAGCTTTTGGCTGGGCTTTAGCTCAAGAAATATAGTAATATCACAGAAGGAAAAAGTTCACAGTACATGATCTGTTCAAGGAGTATTACGCATTCTGTAAATATCTGGTTAAATTCTCTGTTAGTGGTTCTAGAAGCCTTATAAAAATTGTCAATGAATTTTGCATTCTAGTCGTGTAGTGATAGCCTGCATGCTGCTGATGTCACTGCTTTGCCTTATCAGGATTTTTGCTCTTTGTTTCACAGGGAGCTGTGATTGGTATAGATGATGAGGACGACAGCACCTTCACAATAACGGTTGATCAGAAAACCTTCCATTTCCAGGGTGAGCTGAAAGAAGAGTTTCTTTCTTTTATTAGATCCAGTTACAGAAAATTCTCAGTTTTCAATTTAATGGGCTAATTTTAAGCTTTTTAGAAACTGGGCTGTATGAATCAATGTACAGGGAACATTCTGGAGGCAGGAGCACTGTGGGCTAGGGAGGGATTTATATCTGCAGCGTATACATATGTGCTAGAAAGGACTGTAGCTTTGGCAGGATCTGGAGATTAAAAATTTAACGGATATATCTATCAGTCAAGGGAAAGAGAATAATGGACTTTCGTTGATGGGTTTTGCTTTCAAAAACAAAAACAAAAAATGCCTGATCTTTATTATCAAGATGTACACTCATGCCTTTCTATATGAAGAAAGCTACAAGATTGTGTGAGGTTGCAGTGTTTGTTGATACAGAACTCTAAAGGCTTGAATATATGAGGAGATCAGAAGGCACATTTCATTTAAAGGTGGACTTTTGCTTCAGGATCTACAAGTTCTCATTCATTTCATCTACATTGCTTAGTTTTTATCTGCCACTCACCATTTTGCTTCTATTTATCTTGTTGTTCATATTTGTTAACTCCAATGCCATCTGTTACTGCTATGTTTCGTCATTGCATGCTATGGTTCACCAGTAGAAAGGGTAAGGTACTGTACTCTTCATTTGTACTTTTATATATCCATGAAATACCTTTTTGTCCACAAAACTGGTAAAATAGTGCTAGCTTCCATTTTCACAGCTGTCATCTTTATTTACATCACAAATTTTGCCTGTTGTTGCTGTCTGATATTTTTGTTTCCTTTTTCTTCTCAGATGAGCTGCAAGTAAATGCTTTACTTGAGTCAGTAGGCATGTAGTTGTAGAAATTCGTAAGATTCATCCTACAGTTTTTGTAATACTGCAAAATGTGTAGTATTGCATTTTCCCCTTCTATTAAGTACTGAACATTCTAATGTTCTATAATGTTTTAAATATCTGTAATAAATCTAAGCATTTGTGTAGTGACCATTTATATTTTCTTTTATGGTAGCTTGTCAATGACTTGGCTGTCCTGTGGCTTTTTCATGACTGCATTGGGCATGATAAATGCTGCATTACAAGTTTTCAGCGTTTAAAAATACAACATGAAACAGTATTCTAATGTGTGTAACACCATGCTGACAGATCACTCATTTTAAACTTATTATTGAGGGTAAAGGAGATAACTGTTTATGCTGATAAGTAAGCATTCATCAAAAAGTAGCAGATGTACTGTATGCTTTGGTGCAGATAAAGGATGAAACCTGCAGTTTTCTACTGCAGCTGTTAGGGGAATACCTTCTGCAGTAGTTCTATAGTTTTGTTTTGCCTACCTGCCAAAAGAAAAGCCTCAGGACAGATGGATATTTCATAGTAGAAAAATTTGTTTAATACTTAATAACATTTTTTGCCTTCAAATAACTGTCTTACACGATATCAAAAAGTGCCTTTTTTAATTAAATGAAATGTGGCTTTATTATGATTTGTCCTTTTTACTAGTCTGTGTATATGCTGATGATGCATTTCTTTTTAAAATGGGGAGTTGAATTATATTGAAGATGTCATCCCATAGTTAAACCAGTGTTCTCATGTGGAGTAGTAGCTACTAATCTACTAATCTATCATTGGTGGACTCAGTGATGCACTGTCAGTTTAAAACAATGAAAAATGGATTTGCATATTTCAAAAAGAAATCATATGTGGTTCAACATTTTTCCTTTCTGTGACATGAGATGTGTAATTGCAAGTGCAGATAATCAAGTGCTTAACAATATAACATTTCTTCCATTATTTGTCCAGGACTGATAATTCTATTGTGTGTCCTCATAAACAGAACCTTTCTTTGTATACCTCACATGTATACATACTAGTATGGTGGTCTATTTTCCACTAGGACAAACAGAGAAGACCTTGATGATGGGAAGTTAATTGTGCACATCAATACTTTTTGCACACCAGCAAGTCCTGGATTAAGGTTCTGATTAAGTTAACATGGATTATATGCATGTTTTCCTGGAAGTATATCAGGTTTTCCCTTACCGTATTAAAACAAAAAGATTGTATTCTGGTGCTTACAAGATTTTCAACCCTAGATCAGAGATTAACATTATTTGGAAGTACTAGAGGAGATACTGAACATTTTGGAGGTGTGCATTGTATTTTATGTTGAAGAAAGGTAGAACTTTATGTCCTAGTACCTTGAGATGCTTTCTCTGAATTGTGAGCTCTCTTATCCTTTTTGGAAATAATCTGGCCTGACTCATAGGAATAAATGATGTATCTCTGCCAAATTCAATTTTGGCATGTGAAAATTTCTTTTTACCTGATTGTGCATTTCACTGCACGTTCTCTTCATACTGTGCTAGAGCATTCAGATTTCTTCCTTGTTATTGATTTCTTGAGTATGAAGGATATGGATAGATTGGAAAACATCAAGATTCTTTCCTTGCCTCCATCCTATTCTCTGTCTACACTAACCCCCTCCCTTCTTGTCATAGCTCGACTCAGAGAAGAGGACAAGTTGCTTTGTAAAACCTAGCCCTGCCTACAACTGAACACTACTTTCAGATCCTGAAAAGAAAATGAGGAATGCTTCTGTTCTCTTTTTTGATGAGTAACTTTTTGGTATAAGCTCTTAATTAGCTTATTAAATAGCTATTGTGTTGTAGTCACCAAGATTTGTTGTGATACCCTTAAGGAGTTGGTATATCATATGTAATAATTCAGCTGACTAGGACCTTCAGAAATGTTGCACATAAATTTTAACATAACAGCACCACTTTTTAAGGCATCTTTAAACCTATGTCTTCTTCTCTGAAGATTTGCTAGAGCTAGACTTTTGTCTTTAGATTGTCATAACTGGGTGTTGAGATCATGCTGTATAGTTCAGATGTGAGAGAAACTTTTCTCTATAACAGGATTTCTGCTGTTGTTTGATGTATCAAGTTTTTGGAGGTATAAATTGAAGAAAATAATACTTGAGGATGTCTTTGATGGCATAGAACTGTTTATCTAGATATCACTCCAAATACTGTTCAGTTTTCAAGATGAATATGTATTTGTTATTTCTATCCTACTGTGACATCTGCCATCTGTACAGTTGCTATCTGGAATCACCAAAGTGTGCCTTTTTGGTTGTCCTAGTAAAAATATTGCCAAATATTGTTCAAATTGTTCTCTGCCCTAGAATATGCCCCCCAATTTTTTTTTTAAGGAAAGGCAAACAGTAAGTGTCTAGAAATCTGTTTCTAGTTTTGAAAAGCTGTTTAAAAAAAGGGTTAATCAACAGGAAGGGATGCATCCTAATTAAACAGTGATTCTACTGTTCTTGGAGACTTCCAGGAATGATATACTCATTTAGAATATTGTATGTATAGGTTGCTAATGGTCAAGCATGCACTGAAATAAGAATGTTTCCTTCATTAAAAAGAGTAATTCAACCTCAGTGTCCTGGGATCTTGGTACTTGAGAAAGCACCCTTTCCTGTGTAATCCTTCTGGAACAGCCGTCCTCTGTGTCCCACCAACAGCATTCCCTTCACTTATCTGATTAGAAAGGGGCAATGTGATTTAATTTTCTATTGTCCCATTTTCTCAACTGTTTTTAAAATAACCAAGTTTCTCTTCCTCATTCTACTTTCCTCTTTCATCCTCAGCTTACTTCAATTGCTGCAGTAGTTTGCCCTCAGTTAATTCAGCAAGCAGGAGAAGAGGTTGGTAGGCTCATTAGGTGTTTTTTTCCCCAGACTTTCCTAAACTGAGTGCCTAAATTCCAGGGCTTCTCTGCTTAAAATAAGAGGTTTGCTGCATGTTCTTTCTCGTTAAAACATTGGCCCCCTTGTGTGGCCGCACACTTTTGATCCCATGGATTTAGCTTGGTGATGGATATCCTAATTTTCATTTGTGAAATGTTGGAGGGTATGCTGTGGGAGCAATATACTGTGTGAGAATGTGCAAAATGACATCTGCTGATGTGTCCTGGGTGTTGAATGCCCATTTTTTTGAAGCCCAGTTGATACCAACATTAAAACGTTACTTAATTTATTTTTAATTCAGTCCATTTCCAACTATTATAAAACAGAGGAAAATACAAATACTATTTACAAAAAGTGAAGAAAAACTATTATCTAAACCAGTGGTTCTTAGCGACCCCTGGGAGTCTGCAGAGCCCTCACAGGGGGGTTCCATGAAGCCCTGCTACTGGACACCAACAGCAGCAGCAGCAGCAGCAACAGGGATGTGATAGTGGGAGGTCTGATTGTGTATAGTTTGCAAACTATGACTCTGGAGACCATGGTTTGAATCCCCATTCAGCCATGGAAACCCACTGGGTTACCTCAGGTAAGTCACATTTTCTCAGCCTCAGAGAAAGGCAAAAACAAGAAATCTTGCCAAGCAAAGCCTCATGATAGGGCTGCTATAAGTCATTTTTCAAAGGGGAAAGACATGATGGCTACGAAAAAACCTCCCCTTGTCAGCACCACTTTGTTCTTGTGTGCCTTTACGTCACTTCTGAGTTACGGCAACTCTAAAGTGAACCTATCACAGGTTTTTTTGTGGGGAGCAAAATTTGTTCAGAGGGAGTTTGCCTTTGCCTTCATCTGAGGCTGAGATAAATTTTTGAATATTTAAAGCTAAATTTAAATATTTAAATTTTGAGTTAAGTCTTGGGGGTCCCCAGCAAAAAATTATATTTGCAGGGGTCCCTGGTAAAGAAATGACTAAGAACCACTGATCCAAACAAATGAACTACTAGCTACTAACTAAACAGAACAGACAGTAAACATGTAACACAACATAAAAGGAATAAGAGGGTTTCACATTTGACTTCCCACTCCTTGGTTATCAATGAAAGCTGCTTATACTTCAAACTTCTTCCTAAATAGCTATATCTAAATTATTATAGTAATTATCAATCTCCTGGTTACATATTTATTCTATCTTTCTACTTATAGCTAATTCCCCAGTTATATTAAAGGTAGTCTAATCCAAGGATTAAAATTTTATTCTGCAATAACAATTTTTTAAATCCTATCCTTGTACGTTTACTTCTCTACTTTATTTATAAACCTTACTAGCGTATTTACCCAGCGTTGCCTGGGATTTTTTTTCCTCTTAAGAACTCACAAAATTATCTTCTCCAGTATCTGTAACTTTTCCCCATATTTCCCAATGCAATATATATTTAGAGTTATTTACATACACAGTTTGAGTTCCTGAGGAAATGCACTGTCCTCCTCCTTGCTGCTAGGCCTCATTTCCATAGCAACCGGCCTATTCCAGTACCTGTAACTTATCCCCATATTCCCTGATCCAATCTGTATTCAGAGTTGTTAACATAACAGAGGTTAGGTTTCTGAGGGAATACACTGCCTTTCTTCTTGCTGCTAGGCCTCATTTCCGTAGCAACTGGCCTGAGGCCCAAGAGCTCTCTGGCAGAGAATTCTAAAGGCCTATCTGAACTGCAAGCCCCAGGATTCCATAGAATCTTCACAGCCAGCCAATCATATGAGGTCTTCTCACCTCACACAGCCAATCGTATGAGGTCTTTGCCTACCTGACGCAAACAAGCAGACAAATTCACAAACAGACAAACTTTGACTTTTATATAGTAGATAACCTTTTCCTATTCTTTCTGAAATTCCTTCAAAAAATCCTCTCTTATTAAAGTTGTTAACTTGTCCATCTCCAGTTTAAATCTCCAGTCATCATGAGATGATCTAGTGAGATCTTTCCATTTCTGTGCATGCAGGATTCTCGCCATTGTATTGTATGACTCTTAAAAAATCCTTATTAATCTGGTCATCCATTAGTCTGCACAAAAACAGCTGAAGTTTCAATTGAATCTTCATGTTAAAGATTTCTTCCATCAAGCGATGTATCATCACCCAAAACCTTTTAGTTTTATCACAAGTCCACCATTTATGAAAAAGTGTCCATTATATGTGATTTATGTGATTACATTTTCAACATTTGGTTGAGGAATCTTTATACATTTTTAACAATTTTTCTGGATTCAGATACCACCTGTGCATTGTTTTATTAAAAAAAACAAAAACCTTCAGATCATAACTCAAAGTAAACTTCAGATCTTTAGTCCACATCCTTTCCCATTGATCCATCTGAATCAGATGACCCACATTTTGGGCCCATTTAATCATATAGTCATTTACTTGTTGATCCTCCAATTCAACAACATCTTATACATTTTAGCTGTCAAATGTTCATCATCTTTTAGCAATTGTTCATCAACATCAAACAGGTGTTTATCCATTTTAAATCATTCAGATAGCTGTTAACATTACTTTTTAGCAAAAACTTTAGGGCTAAATGATTTTGTCCAGTCTATTTATTCAAAATAAGTAAGTGGATTTTTTCCAGTAAAAAAGTAGGCCTTTTCAAGCAAAACTGGTGGTTTCCATTCTGCATGGTACGATTTGTTTTATCATTCAGAATTTAAAGCAGGCAGGCAACTTATAGTCCCTCAGATGATGTTGAACTGCATCATCATTTACCATTGATTTTGCTTGCTGGGGCTGCTGGAAACTGGTCCTGTAGCAAACAAGATAGTATGTTAATCATAATCAAGGTAATAATTTGGCCTAGAAAATCAGTAGGTCTGTTGCTATCTTAGAATGTAACCCTGCCCCCGTTACTAGAGAGTAGGCTTATTTGAATGTACACCAGCCTTCCACATTTGTGGGTTAGCTTCACAGAGTTGACTATTTCCAAGTTTCTCTAACTTCTGGTCCCCCCACCTCAGATGCTTCTTTTCTGGAGGAACCTTCTCTCTTGGCTGCTCCAATCAGGGTGTGCAGCTCTTTAAAAACTCATCCTGGTCCTGGTCCTCCTCCTCTAACTTCTGTCTGGCTAGTTAAGAATAGCTTGCAACCCAATTTTTTAGCTTCACAAACCCTCTCCTAATGCCCCCACATACCCAAGGATGGAGGTAGGTGAGAGAGAGGAAGTATAGGGCCACTGTGCAGACTCATACCTTTTCCCTCTCCTTTCCCTGACCTGGTTTGGACCCTGGGTGCCTGTTCTCCCCGCCATTCACTTGCCCTCTTCCCACAGACACACATACATATTTTGCTGTTTGCAATTTTTCTACTTTTGAGGGGGTCATGCACCCCTAACTCTAGTGAATGTAGAGGGCTCACTGTAGTGGGCTTTTCTTTTGAATAAATATGCTTTACATTGCCTTGTGGATGAGAGAAAGAAAAATCAGGTTATTTTATTTGGGGTAAGAGTTCTGGGTATGGTTATCTGAAATTGGTGTTTTCATAGAATCATAGAGTTGAAAGAGACCACAGGGGCCATCGAGTCCAACCCTTTGCTATACAGGAACACCTATCAAAGCATTCTCAACAGATGGCCATCCAGCCTCTACTGAAAAACCTCCAAAGAAGGAGACTCCACCACACTCTGAGGCAGCATATTCCATTGCTGGACAGTTCTAACTGTTCTTTCTGAAGTTCTTCCTGAGGTTCAAGTGGAATCTCCTTTCCTGCAGCTTGAATCCATTGCTCCTTGTCCTAGTCTCTGGAGCAGCGGAAAACAAGCCCACTCCCTCCTCGACATGACATCCCCTCAAATATTTAAGCATGAGTATCATGTCTCCTCTTAACCTTCTTTTCTGCAGACTAAACATACCCAGCTCTCTAAGCTGTTCCTCTGAGGGCATGGCTTCACCATTTTGGTCACCCTCCTCTGGACATGTTCCAGCTTGTCGATATCCTTCTTGAATTGAGGTGAACTGGATACAGTATTCCAGATGAGGTCTAACCAATGCAGAATAGAGTGGTACCATTACCTCCCTTGATCTAGATACCATACTGCTATTGATGCAACCGAGAATCGCATTGGCTTTCTTGGCTGCTGCACCACACTACTGACTCATGTTCAGCTTGTGATCTACCAAGACTCCTAGATCCCTTTCACACATACTGCTATCCAGCCACGCATCCCCCATCCTGTATTTCTGCATTCCATTTTTTCTGCCTAACTGTAGGACCTTACATTTGTCTCTGTTGAAATTCATTTTGTTAGCTTTGGCCCAGCTCTCCAATCTGTCAAGGTCATTTTGAAATTTGATCCTGTCCTCTGAGGTATTAGCAACCGCTCTCAATTTTGTGTCATCTGCAAATTTGATCAGCGTGCCCTCTACTGCTTCATCCAAGTCATTGATGAAGATGTTGAATAGCCCTGGGCCCAGGACAGAACCCTGTGGCACCCCACTAGTCACTTCTCTCTAGGATGAAGAGCAGCCATTGGTGAGCGCCCTTTGGGTTCGGTCAGTCAACAAAGTACAAATCCACCTAATAGTAGCCCTGCCCAGCCCACATTTTATAAGCTTCTTAAAGTTTTCTTAGCTTTTGTGTCCTGGTGTGAATGGATTACCTGTTATTGTACATCATGGAATGAACACATGCAAAGGTGTACTCATACACGCATATATCTGTGTTGATCCATGAGGAAAACAAAACAATATCTTCAGCTGAGTGATACTGCTACTAAGTACCAACAGCAATACCGTAAAAGATTGCAATCTTTCTGGTTCTCCAGAATCTTTCGTTTACTAATGACCCATCCAGACAGACTGGAAGAACCAGAAAGTCACTGGTTTTGTTCCTGTCCTTTCTGATTTCTGTTTTTTTGGGAGGAGGGCAGATCAATATGATGTTTTTGCTATTCCAAGGTACTCGAAGGGATCTCCTGGTATTTCCAAGGACTTTTCATTCCTATGCCCCAGGTTAGTTAAATTAACCCAATATTTTCCGAAATGAAATGTACTGCCCCATGGCTGTGTGTCTGTTTCACACTGGAACCAGTTAAAATGACTGCTGCCAAGAAACATAGCAACTGTTTCCAGGCCCCAGATTCAACAGAGATCAAGCAAGGGAAAGAGGAATGCTAGCAATAAAACAAAATGATCCTGATGGTTAACTAGTGTAATATTGCTAAAGCACTTTGACATTTTGACTATAACTTCTGATTAATTCAAAAGGACTCAGTGGAAATTAGTGAAAGTCAATTTTTGAAATGTTGACATGTGATCAGTGGAAGGGGGAGAAGGAAGAACATATTTGAGGGAGGAGTGAGGGAAATTTGGGGATATTTCAAGAAGAGTTTGGATCCCAAACCATGAATATACAGGTAAAAATCAAAACAAAAGGAACAGAAAGTCTCGATATTTCCAGGGACTTTTTTTCCCTTTCTGGATAAGTACCAAGTTGCGATGGGCAACTATGGAAATCCAGGGACTCATATTAGCCCTCTAGGAGACCTTGGAGGGCCACACCTACTCCCACAAGAAAAGAAAAAAAATAATTTTTGGCCCCTAAACACACTCTGGGGGGCATGAGAGTATGTCTTTTGCACTTACTGGGCCCCTAGAGGGTTTTGAGGTATTTTGTTTTACTTTGGGGTTGTCTGGGGGACTCTAACCATGTGGAAATGTCTTTTACACACCATAGAAATCATTTTTGTATTTTTATATTATTCTTCCCCAGTTAAGTCGTTACTATCTTTTCCATAATGACTCCTTCATTTTTACACATTTTTTACCTAATCATCACATGTATTATATTTTTAACCAATCCATTACTCCTTTCCATTCTCTTTCAAAGTTCTGAACAGATTTGTTTTTTAGAGAATATGCTAATTTTTCAGTCTCAACTATATCCAACACTTTTAGTTTCCATTATTCTAAATTAATTTCTATTTTTTTCCAATGCTGAACATATGTGAACTGTGCTGCCGTAATCAAATGCAATATTATCTTTTGATATCTTCTAATCTCTCAATTCTGACCTAATATATTCAACAAATAAAATTCTGGTGCCAATTCAAAATCTACTTTACAAATTTTTTTAATTACATCATAAATTCCCTTCCAAAATTTCTTTGCACTTTGACAAGTCCGCTACATATGAAAAAAAGTTCCCACCTTCTCCCCATATTTCCAATACTTCGCATCTCCATTTTTTGTTATATTTTGCAACCTCTTTGGAGTCATATACCATCTGTGCATCATCTTATAGAAGTTTTCTCTTAAGTTTAAATTCAGAGTAAATTTTATATCTGTTTTCCATACTTTTACCCAAGCATCTAATTCAGTTGGATAACCTACATTCTGAACCCATTTAATCATATCATTAACATGGTCTTTTCCTTATTAATCTTATATCCTGCCACCTGACCAAATCCATCAATCTTTGAATTGATTCTTTTGGGTCTTCCAAAAAAATTACCACATCATCTGCAAAGGCTCTAAATTTCAATTCTCTCTTTTTTATTTTCAAATCTTTTATCTCTGAATCCTCTTTTTATCTTATTTAGTGATACTTCCAAGACAGCAATAAATATTGACAGCTGACATCCTTGTCTTACCCCTTTAGATATGGGGAAGCTTGCCGAAATATCTCCATTTATTAATAATCTTGCAGACTGATCTCGATAGATCATTTCAATCCAAGTACAAAAATTATCTCCCAAATTATACTTTTTGAGTATCTGCTGTATGAATAACCATGAGACATTATCAAATGCTTTTTCTGCATCAAGAAAAATCAGTGCAGCTTTCTTCCCAGAATTTTATTATAATATTCAATTGCATCAAATATTATTCTCACATTGTTTCTAATAAGCCTGCCTGGTAAAAAGCCTGTTTGTTCCTCGTTAATCTTATCTTGCAATATTTTCATCAAACATTTTGCCAACACTGTCACAAAAATTTTATAATCTGTATTTAACAAGGAAATAGGTCGGTAATTCTTAACTTCTCTTATGTCTTTTTCTTCTTTAGAAATCAGAACAATATTTGATTCTCCCCATGTTTCCAGCTTACAATGTTTCTTTATGTCTGCTATGGTTGCTTGTAATGGTTTAATCAATTCATTCACAATTTTTTTTGTAATATAACACTGTAAAACCATCCAGACCAGGTGCTTTATCAACTTTTGAATCTTTAATAGCCTCTTCCAACTCTTTAATTGCTATTGGTGTATTGAACTGGTTCTGTGCCCTGGTGGCGCAGTGGTTAAATGCCAGTACTGCAACCACAAGGTTGTGAGTTCGATTCTGCCAGGCTCCAAGGTTGACTCAGCCTTCTATCCTTTCGCAGGTCGGTAAAATGAGTACCCAGCTTGTTGGGGGCAATTAGTTAAAATACATTGTAAACCGCTTAGATAACACTAGTTGATAGGTGGTATAGAAATAAATGCTATTGCTATATTGCTATTGCTGTGCTTCCTCAGATGCTTTCCATACTTCTATTTCCTTTAAGTATCCAGTCAAATCTTTTTCACATTGCTGGAGAGATTTTTTTTCTTGAAACAATTTGGCAAAATATTTTTCAAATATTTGTTTTATTTTATTATGATGGGTAATCATCTTCTTACCGTCTTTCAGTTCTGAAACCAAATTTCTCTCTTTCCTCTTCTTAAGTCTATATGTCAGCCATTTCCCAATTTTGTTTGCTTGTTCAAATTGAATTAGTTTCATATACTTCATTTTCTTCTCTATCTAGGGAAATGTGTGCGAGGGAGTGGGACATACCAAACATGGTGATGTATGTCTCTTTTTTAATGTGTTGTGGACAACTAATAAAAAATTTTATATTAAAAAAAATCATTTTTGGGCATTTTAGAGCAATTTTTTTGAACCCCGGGAGGCCCTGGTGGCCAGAAAAACAGACCTGGAAGGCACACTTTACTTGTCTTTATCTTAAGAGATAGAAAATATGTGGAGATGGAGGAGAAATGGAAAAACCTAAAAAGTCTAGGTGTGTTGAGCATGAGGTCTGCAGTTAAACTCAGTCTCAGAATTGAGACTGGAGGCAGTGAATCAGTGCTGAAGACACAGTTATCAGGTTATATTTAATTGTATGTTGTTGTTATTTTATTCATTAATATCCTGCCTTTCTCCCAACCATGGAATTCAAGGCAGCTAATGATTTTTAAAACAATACAAATTAAAGAACTACACAAAAAACTTTGATATAAGCGTAAATATAAACATTAATTAAAAAGCAATTAAACAATTTATAAAGCATTAAACACTAAAAACTTTGGAATTCATTAAAAGATTATGCAAACCATAAAACTGCACAGTACATCATTTAAAGCCTACCCCATTCAATTTCTAAAAGCTTGGCAGCACAAGACTGTTTTCAGCTGCTGATGGATGGAGAGCAAGGAGGGAACCATCCTGACTTCTCTAGGGAGGGAGTTCCAAAGATTGGAAGCTGAAACTGAAAAGGCCCTCTCCCCTGTTCCCACCATATAAGCCTATGAAGCTGGCAGGACAGAGAGAAGGTCCTCTCCTGATGATGTCAGAGCTCTAATCATCTCATAAAGGGAGATATGGTCCTTCACATAGCCTGGACTTAAACTGTATAGGGCTTTATAGGTCATCACCGGCACTTTGAATTGTGCCCAGAAAGGGACTAGCAGCCACTGGAACTGTTACAACATGGGAGTTGTATGCTTCCTGTAGCCAGACCCAGTTAGCAATCTGGCTGCAACTCTTTGGGCCAGTTGAAATTTATGAGTACTTTTCAAAGGCAGCCCACAGATAGCACATTACAGTTATCCAAATTGGATGTAATCAAGGCATGCATTACTGTGGCCAGATTCTACTTCTCCAGCAACAGGCACAGATGGCAAGCTAACTTTAACTGTGCAAATGCACTGTTGGTAACCGCTGAAACCTAGGCATCCAAGAGTACCCTCAAACTGCGAACCTGAGTTTTCAAGGAGAGTGTAACACTGTCTAACACAAGCTAAATCCCTATTCCCAGTTCTGTCATTTGACTGACCAGGAGTACCTCTGGCTTGTCTGGATTAAGTTTCAATTTGTTTGCCATCATCCATTCCATTACAGCTGCCAAGTACTGGTTTAGCACAGGAACAGCTTCCTTGGAATTAGGTGGAAAGGAGTAATAGAGCTGTGTATCATCAGCATGATAGTGACACCTGGCCCCAAACTCTGGACAACTTCTCCTAGTGGTTTCATGTAGATGCTAAGTAGCACAGGGGACAAGGTAGAACCTTGAGGGACTCTGTAGGCCAATGGCCAGGGAATTGAACAGGAATCTCCTGTTATCACTGTCTGAGAGCATCCCTTCAGGAAAAAACAGAACCACAGAACTATGTGAAACACATAGAGTAGAAGTACCAGGAAATATGGCTGCCTTTATCTCTAACCTTGCTTATTCTAGGTGATTGTTACTAAGTGGTGTACAGTAGGACCCCTGTATCCACGGATTCATTATCCACTGATTCAGTTATCTGCAGTTGGCTCCCTGCTGCTGCCACAATTGCAGCGGCGGCGGGCGGGAGAAGTGAGGAGCGTGGGATCGCATTCCTTGCCACCTCCTGCCCCTCGCCCTGGACCCGATCACAGTGGCAGCGGGTGGGAAAGGAACCACAAGTGCTGAAGAGTGCTCCTCGCTGCCTCCTGCCCCCTGCCCGGGGCCCGATTACAGCAGCGGTAGGCAGGAAAGGAGCAAGAAGTGTGATCTCACTGCAGTGGCTCCCATGGCGGCTCCTTGCCACCTCGATCGGCCAGGGGTAGGCGGGGACAGGATGTTCGCTCCTATCCACGGATTTCAATATCTGCGGGCGGGCCCGGAATCAATCCCCCATGGATACGGGAGTCCTATTGTACTACTGTTAAGAAAGAAAAAGAAGGAAGGGAAGAAAAAGAATCAGCTGAAGCCAAATTGTGAATATTACAATATAGAAAGGGAAGGACCAAATACAATGGAGTGGATGGAGCTTGCAGTGCAATCTCCCTTCTGTGTGACAGATAACCTTCCTCTGCTGATAGATTCCTTCCATGAATAGCTGAATATGATATTTTTCATGGGAATTTTAAAAATCATGTTCATTCATGTGAAAGAGAAAAACATCTATGAGTGAGCAATGCCTTTATTAGAACCATTCTAAATGGCACAAATGTGTTTGAGCCTTTCTGTTCTTCAGAACTTGTGGTTGTGCTACTTCTGTTCTAGCCAAATTTATTTTAACCAAGAAAAGAGACTGGTGTTTGAGTTCCTTTTGGCATTCCAGGATTAGGGGACAGTATAACAACTGAAAAACAACACAGGAGTGTGGTGGCATGGGTTAAGGTAACATGCTATTGTTAGCACTTCAGTTAAGTCTAAACTGTTTCTCTGCCTAGGGGAGTGGCATCCACCATTCAGTTTTCAGTTCATGTAGATGGCTAGTTGATGATAGTGCGGTACCACCATCATCATGATGTTGCTATATTTGCAACATAAAATAATTGCATCTGACACTTTGAACAAGGCTACAGCCAAGCCTATATCATAATAATATATCTGAGGAAATCAGCAGCTTCGTTTTTTCCTGCCCATCATACAAAATGCCCTGCTAATTTTGAGCTTCAGTTCCTTTAAATGTATTGAAACATAGAGAGCTAAAATTGCCCACTATAAATAGCTGTTCAGTGAGTTTTATGTTAACGTTTTTAGAATTTCCCCAAGAAATGCTTGGGAGTTTAAAAAAAAAAAGGAAAATAAAGAAATATTACCCATTCAGTAGGTAATATTGATCAGTGTTCCAGATGACTATTTGAGAGCCTGTGTTTATCAGCCTTGATTTTAAATTTTCTCTAGTGCACTTGTATCTAGGCTATCCATCAGTAAACCTGCATGAAATGTATGTCGTTATCCCATTTTGTTGTTACCAGAACCCTGAGGAGCTAGCTAATGCTTTCTTAGTTGTTCAGATTGTTTCATATATATTCTCAGGTTTTCTTTGCAATATCTGCATAAGGCAAATTGGTATCATCCCATTTTACAGGTTAGGAACAGAGTCTGAGGTATAGTGGCTTATCTAATGCCACCAGTGAATTCTTATACTGCGTGTAGATATTGAGAGAAGGTTGTGTAAGGTTGTTCTAACTATTGTTCTAAGTTTTGCTTGAAATTTTTGTCAATGAGAGACACAACTCTGATTCAACAGCTCAGCAGGGGCTATTATAACTGGTTGCTGAGAAGTGAAAAATTGTACAGCAGATATAGTCAGTTTCACCAGGCTTTGAAAAAATGATATAACAAGGTGAAGATTGGTTCAAGTTACCAGTCAAAGTTAT
This sequence comes from Iguana delicatissima, assembly GCA_948472985.1. Taxonomy (NCBI): domain Eukaryota; kingdom Metazoa; phylum Chordata; class Lepidosauria; order Squamata; family Iguanidae; genus Iguana; species Iguana delicatissima. The sequence continues at coordinate 195,706 of CAOKZL010001471.1, read as the reverse complement.
ACATATATTCTAATAGAAAAGTCTGTCCATGTCTGTGTGTCTGATTTTGCCATAGTTCTAAGTCCATGTAATATAGGCAGCTGAAACTTAGTATACATGTTAAGAGATATTAGAGGAGCACACCTTAAGGTTCTTTTGTTTCTTCAGTTGATTAATTTTCATTGGCTTAAGTCTGGTGTGCCTGCAGAACCAACTGCAGTCATTGTCTGGAAGATTTACCTAAGTAACATGGGGGAGGCTGCAGGCAGTGTTGGAATATTCAACAATTTGTATTAATCCTGAGCTACTAGGAAGTCAACTTCCTCTCTACTTCCTGGTTAAATAAAGATCTATCTTAGGCTTAAAATAGCTGGGATGGGAAAGAAACAGGGCTAAAGTGGCTTTCTCTTGCTGATGGATATGGAGAGAAATTTAATTAGAAAACAGTTTTAAAAATTAAAAATGCAGGGCTGGGCGGGGGCTTCAAGATAACCCTTGGTTGCCATATGTGGTTTGTAGACGTCTCTTTTCCCAAATGCTTGTAGGCATGCCAGAGGCATGATAAGAAAACAGTGTACTGGGTGCAGCCGCTCCTTCCATCTGCAAGCCTCTTGAGAGGATAGGTCTTGCTGCTTGGTAAATCAGAGGAACATAGTGAAGGTTAGGGGAGAGGAAGACCAGTTGGGTCAGGGGTGAGTGAAAGAGGGGAGAAAATGAGCTCCTATGTGGCTTGGAGGGAAAGAGCATAATGGATTTTGAGGAACTAAGCAATTTCTAATCCAAGTAAAACTGTCTGCTTCTGCCTATTGTAGAAGAAAAAGGCATGTATAATGCTTCTGTTTCTGTATTGATCCAAGAAATGGGTACACATAGAAATATTCTGAACCAGAGAAAAAAGATACTGTCCCATCTACTATGTCAGCCAATCTTCCTCTTTTATGCTAAATTTTTCTTTTTGTTGTTACTAATTTTCCTCAGCCTGCACTTTCAGCTATCATATAGAAAAGCTTAGATAGCATTGTTTCTGGCAGTATAAGGATCTTTCAGAGCAGAGAAAGACCTGCCTAAGACCAGGCTGGGAAACCTGAAGTTTGTCAAATGTTATTGACTTGAAGTCCCACTGGCCCAGCCAGAGATAATGACATCTGAATATTATGAAAGATGTGGTCCAACAATATTTGGCGGACCAGAGGTTTACCATCTTGGTCAAAAGTTTCCAATATTTCTACTAAGACCACTATCAATATCCAGGAAAGAAAATAAAGATCAGAAATTTTTATCCTTGTTAATGTATGTTTGAGTGCTGTAGTTCAAATGATGGTTCAGCTGTTGTCTGTTCCTCTACTGTATGGAAGCAAGTCTAAAGATATCTGAGTTAGAAATGCCAATTGGCCTATTTTCACTTCAGCATGCCATCTTATCTAAATGTGTGAAGCTTATACAAGTATTGCTACTTCTGGCTGTTCCCACTATTTAGGCATGAGCCCGAATGAGTAAAAAGTGTGCCTTTGGTGTATGCCTTTTAATTCAACAGGATTTACTGAGCAAACATATAAAAGATTGTTTTGTTAATATAACTGCTACAGTTTTGTTTTTTGAATAATCACAGTGGCCTAGTAGAATCTAGACCAGAGTTTTTCAACTAGGGTTCCCTGGAACCCTAGTGTTCTACGCGAGGTTATTATGTGTTCCATGAGAGATCATAATTGGAAAAAAATATTTTTTGAGCTGCAGATATAATACTTCTCATGCAGGGACCTGCTGAGACCTGAAGAACCAGAGACAAAGATTCAGAAAGGTTGAGCTAGACTAAGAGATAATTTGTAGGGAGCAATGATTCTAAAGTTTTTCTTGTTTTGTTTTCCTTGCTTTTTTATCCTAATAAAAACATTTTCTCTGGTCTTTCGTTGGCCAGTATGAAGATAGCGTCACATTGCTTGTAACTGCTGTCATAAACAGGGCTATCAGTTAGTTACTACAAAGCTATAGTGATCATGTAAAATCAAAGCAATATTCTATGGAAGTTGTAATTAAAATGCTGAATATCATGATATAAATCTAAACATTTACGTTGCTAGTAATGTAGAGAACTGATTTGGTTTAATTGCTGTGGTAAATATAATACTTGAATGTTTGAATTTATTTCAGTTAGCCCCTTTGGTCTTTTGGACCCATTCTGTAAAAATGCCCACACTGTGAGTTTTGCATGGTTGTATTTTCTCTGCCTCAGTGGATATTCCAACAATACTGTGTTGACATTAGTGTACCTCTTTTAGACATTGTTCAGCCCCCTCCCACATCTGATTTCTGAGCCTTTCATCTAGACCAAGGTTGGGCAAAGTGCTGGCTGTAGGCTTTGTTCCATTTCCCAGGGTCTCCAGTGCCTGTCATTGATTTCTTCTCGCTGAACCTTAAAATAATACCCTCAGTGTGTATTCATTACTTAGCAAAGCTCCAAAACAAAGCAAGACACTTGCAGCTCGTTGTTTTACTGTCTAATCTTAGAAGGCTGTATCATCTCAGATGGGGATATTGTGTGGCTGGAATCTCTGAATTCTGAATTTGCCACTATACTGGTGCTGACAAGCATTGATATTGTCTATGTCTTGGCAAGACATTGATCTGCTTCAGCTGTGAAACAGATAAGCCAGGTATGATGTCAGAAGGCCAATATAACAGTTTCTGCATCTTTTGGTGACCTCTCTGGGATCCTTCTCTTAGGGACTTTGGTTGCTCCATGAGCTGGAGGCCCAAAGTACATTCTTCCAATAAACTCTGAAAGCTCTGCCAGTGATCACTGAAAACTATCAAGAGTAGCAAAATTTATCATCCCAGTAGGAGTGAAGTGCACATAGTTCAGGACACCTAGCAACAAAATCACAAGTCACTCCCAACTTTTTATTGTATCCCAGTTTACAGCCTGTTTAGTTTACTTCAAGGCATGATCTCAGTGCTTAACCTGCACTGACACCAGTCTAGGATTCCATGTTTTGCTTGTATTAAAACTGATGCACTGAACCCTGGAATTTGCTTTTTAGGCTGTTCTGTGTTCACTTATGGATAACAAAATTATTGAAGCTACATTAGTGTGGTGTGCAAAACTATGTTGTTTAAAACTGGTAGTGTAGTGAGGATTTGAAGGGTAACAAACTTTAGCGAAATGAGGACATGGCAACAGTGTGACTCTCGTCTTGTCATTTCATGAAGAATCCTGAATTCATCCCCCTTTCATGTAAGATGGCTTTAACCACACAACAGGTATTGTTTGGCTAGCAACTGAATTCTCTTAGTATGCTGCAGCATTGGTCAACATGAAATTGCATGATTTGCTTTCATTCATGTGACTACTCCAGATTTCATCCCCAATACCTTCAGACTTTCTTGTTATATATAAAATTACTTTCCTCATGTCAACTAGCTCTTATTTATTACCCTGTTTGTTTAAGACAGCTACCCTTCTGAGAGCAGTTCAGTTTTTCCAGATGTTATGTTAAGACCACTTCTGTGTATTATAAACATTCTTTCAGCTCGAGATGCTGATGAAAGAGAGAAATGGATTCATGCTCTAGAGGAAACCATCCTACGTCATACTCTCCAACTTCAGGTGAGTTTATTAGAATCTGTGAGAATACATGTTATTATCTGTGTTGGTTTTATACCACTATAAACTTTGTAGTATTGTACAAATGGTACTCATACATAAAAGCTTGTCTGAGTCTTAGACAGGAAGCTTGTTTCCAGTATTCCTAATGGAAACTACTGATGTCTGTGTTGATGTTGGAGCACCAGATCAAAGCAAAACATGATATTGCTGCTTTGAAACCTTAGTTTCAGTCTTTCTAGTGAGAGCGCTAGCCAAATCAAGGTGCAAATAACAAAAAGTGTCTTGTTTTCTAGATACTAGTTTTAGCTAAGGATAAGGACCTTTCTACTTCTTGTCCTGTGTCTTTAAGTTGTTTCAGGCTTATGGCACCCTTAAAACGAATCTGTCATGGCAAGACTTGTTCTTTGGGACACAGGGTCCTTTGCTGAGGCTGAAAGAGTGTGACTTGCCCAAGGTCACCCCAGGGGGCTTCCATGGTTCAGTGGAGATTCAAATCCTGGCTCAAGCCACTACATCACGCTGGCTTTTTTCTACTTAACTTTCAACTTTCTCCTTAACTAAACTATAATAAAGGAGACCAGACGGCACACTGATTATAGTGATATTTTCAGTGATAAATCTCTGATGCAGCAACAGTGAGCGCTGTAGCGTGCACTTCGAGGGCTGTGCCCCCCCCAGCTTGCATGGCATCCTTTGACGGCGGTTCGTTTCTACTGCCCCTCCTTCCCGCGGGTGCCTTTTCCCTCGTAGCAGCTCTTGGAAAGGCGCAGGGGCTCCAGCTGTAGGAGGGGTGGGGAGGCCACGTTACGTGAGCGGCAGGCGCTACTCTAGATCCAAGACAGAGGGGACCCTTCTAAATAAATTACAACATTGAGGCTGCAAAGACCTGTATTTAGCCGCCAGGGAAAGGCTGTGCGTGGAAGTACGCATGCCAGGCGTCGAGAAAAGCTGTGAACCGGGCAAAAGGAGGTGGCCATTGAGAGCCACCTAAACCGGAAAAGAGCGCTCTGCGCGGTAGCCAATTGCGAGGAAGTGGCTGGAGGCACTTTAGCGGATCAGCTAAATCAGGGAGCGGACAAAATCTCTTGAATGAACCCGTGGGCTGCTCTCTGGCATGGCATGTGAAGCTCCAAGCCAGTGCTCCGCGAGGCGGTCGATGGGGCTCGAATGTGGGCATGGCGAAGGCTGTTCGGTGGTTCGCGCGGCGGCGGCGGCGGCGGCGGCGGCCCTTCGCTTGAAGCTTTGCTTTGCGCGGAGGGTGAAGTGGATTTTCGGTTCCTCGGCGTTGGTTAAACGGTCTGGGCCCCATCCGTCGCTGTGCGAGTTGCGAGGAGGAGGAGGAGGAGGAGGAAGCCGGGTGCGCAGAGAGGAAGGAAACAGCTCGGCTTGAGCGGTTATTTCGTGTCGCCCTCCCATCGCGGTGCAGGGGTGAGGGCGAGGAAGGGCTGGGCTGGGCTGGGCGGGCACCTGACCCGTAGCCAATCGGGAAGCACCGTGGTGTCGAGGCGAGCGCCGGGTGAGCGGCGGCCTGGCGACGCGGCGTCCCTGCGGGCACGGGGCGCAGCCTCAGGGAGACCCCGCCCGGCCGCGGGAGAGGGATCTATGGCTTGCGTGAGTAGGACCAGACGCTGGGGATGGCGTCACGTCGGAATGAGCAGGAGGGGGCGCCCTCGAAATCCGGCGGCCTGCTTCGCGGAGGCCCACCCATGGGTGACCTCTTGTCTGTAGCGCGTTTGCAGGGAGCGTCAAAGCGAGTATAGAAAAGGAAGGAAGACGGGAAGCAAGGAAGCCCCAGGAAACAATTCCGACGCAGCACAGAGGTCCGAGATTGGGGCAGTACCTTTCAGTGTGGATCTTCTCTGAAAAACTGGGAACTTCCACAATGCTAGAAAGGAAGAGCAGGCTGTTTATCTGTGGTGAATGTTGGGGGTTTCGAAGTCTTCTCTGTGTCGATCTTTCAGCCGTCACTGCTGGAAGTGGCTAATGACCGGTGCTCGTGGCGGTGGTGGCTACTTTAAGGGTTCCTTTGCCTGTGTGAAGAACCGGATTTCGAGATAGGCGATTGGTAGTTAAAATCCAGTTTATTATTAATGATCTTCATATTTAGACTATGCCTTGAAGTGGGAACTGAGATTTCTTTTCATGTGTAAGTAATTTTATGAAGTTGGCTTTGAGGATTATATAGCAAATTGAAATGCAGTGATTGCTGCTGAGTGCCTGGAGGAATTGGGTCATACATTGTGATCCAGCACAAAGATTGCCACATCATTGAATGGAATAAGAACTGAGTTCCTGCAGTAATTATTGGTGTACCCTTCTAAATAATCCTCCAATTCAGTGCCTGTCTCATAAGCTAATACCGAACTCTCGGTTTTTTGTGTCCTGGCCCTTAATTAACTAAAAAGGTACTACCCACATGTTAGATTGAGATACAAGAAGGTGGGGGCAGGTTAGACTAAAGTCAGGGTTATCAGTGCCATTGTCTTTGCGATTTCTGTGTATGGTTATGAAAACTACACAGTGAATAAAGTTGATAGGAAGAGAATTGACTCCTTTGAAATGTGGTGTTGGACAAGAGTTTTACAGGTATAGTGGACTGCCAAAAACTCAAATGGATATTAGAGCAAATCAAATCTGAACTCTCTTTAGAAACCAAAATAACTAAACTGAGACCATCAAAGTTTGGATGTATCATTAGAAGACAGCATTCATCAGGAAAGACGGTAATGTTTGGTAAGGTGGAAGACATTAGAAAAAGAGGCAGACCACATTATATTATCAGTCAAAGAAGCCACAGCCCTAAGTTTGGAAGACCTGAGCAGGGCTCTTGCTAAGAGGATGACTTGAAGATCCCTCATTCATAGCGTTGCCATAAATCAAACTCTGCTTGGCAGCAGATAACAAGAACAGCAAAGATTATAATCTAGTGGGATAGCCCATGCTGATCTCACATGAAATGAATATATAAATCCACTTGTTAAGGACCATACCGTACTCTGTGGAATTTGAACATCACTAAACTAAAATGTATCTTCCTTAACAAGTGTATTCATGTATTCATTTCATGAGAGAATGTTATAGTTGAGTCACATTGGAGATCTTATTTAGTCTGTGTTCTATGGCGGTTTTGAGTGCTGTGTGCATTTCTTTGATGCTTTGGAGGTAATCAGTGCATTCAGTGTCATTTGTCCTAATATGTCTTGTCAGCTGAATCACAAAGTGTGATTAGTGAGCTTGTTAGGTTCTTTTCTGTAGAACCTGGTTAGTTAGGATTGCTTTCTAATGAAACATGAGATTTTAAGATGGCCCCAGTATACTTGGTGTGAAAAGCCAAACAATAAAAAGCTTGTATAGTGCTGTGACATTGTTGGATTGTGGACAAGACTTTTAAAATCTAATAGAACATATGCAGTTTAAAATGCCATTAATCTCATCAGGAGAATGAAAATCTCAGTAAAATTAATGGAATGGAAATGTTGGCAAGATTGTATTATTTTTTACAAAACCAATACTCTGTCTTAAAAAACTAATATTTAAATCCTCTTTGTGATATAGAATGCTAATATTGGTATTCAATGAATATATTATATAACTGAGATACAGAATTTCATGCGAATATCACTAGGGTGTTACACCTCTTAACACCTCTTCTGTGTGGAAGCAAGATGGCTGCTAGAAGTAGGAGAGTGAGAAGACTGATTGGAAAGGGGTCTCCTGTTAGGTGCTCTTATTCCTTCAGTCTTTTGCATTGAAGTGCTTTTATTGTTAAATAGTTTGAATGTTGAAGTGATGTTTAAAATATCTAAATAGAAACTTAGTAATTGCTTATGAAAATATAGTAAATTTGTCTGTCTTTTTGTCTGCTTACCATGTAAAATCAAGAAGCCTGGAGTACTTAAATTTTCTCTTTCCTATCTGTTCCTAATCTAAGGGATCTGTTAGAGGTCTACTTACAGAACTTCATACATTACATTATATTCTGTGCAATATTTTGTTTCTTAATCAGGTAATGACTTGTTTAACCTTGCATCAGTGTTAAAAGAAGTTGACAGTGCTTGTGACTGTTTTGGAGCAAACACGTATAAAGCTGTGTTTATAAGCCTGTATTGGAATACTTCTTCCATTTAATGCAGTCTGAGAATTCATGAGTCAGACTCTGTTTTGCAAGGAGACTTATGTAGGAGAGTCTTTAGATCAGTGGTTCTCAACCTGTGGGTCCCCAGATGTTTGTGGACTTCAGTTCCCAGAAGCCCCAGCCACTATGGCCAATGCTCAGGGCTTCTGGGAGCTGAAGTCCACAAACATCTGGGACGCAGGTTGAGAACCACTGCTTTAGATAATACTTCCCTATGAGCCATCTGACAAAATAGTTAACCATTCCAGAATATAATTCCAAAGCACCAGAATGGTGCTACAAAGCTCCTTTCCATGCAATGTTCTTTAATAATTCTACTGTTTTCATTTATGCCTGTACCAAATTATAATGATTTACTTTTTATATTGTTAAGAGTGTTTCTAAGCAATTTATTTTCTCAGTTGCTGACTGCTGTTGCATGAATGATTGAGGAATTAGCAAATAGTGTCCTGTGTACTCTTTCAATAAAACACATTCAAATATTATGTATTTGATTTTGTTTTGTATTTATACAGGGTGTGGATCCTGGATTTGTTCCAACTGTCCAAGATTTTGATAAAAAACTTACAGAAGCTGATGCCTATTTACAAATTTTGATAGACCAATTAAAGGTATGTTAAATGCTATACCAGTTATACCATGAATTTAATTGATTTAGTAGTAGATGTACACCAGTTTCCCCCAATAAAAATAAAAATATTATGAAATGCTACCAGTGCTGAAATTCCTAACCCAGTTCATCTTGATCCTTGTTCTAGTTGTTAAGTAGACTTCAGACATTTAATAGGAGCTCCATATTTCATATATTTGTAGATACTTTTGCCTATGCCATCAAAAACAAACAGAACTATGTATGACAGATATAATGTAAACTCCCTTGTACACACATAGAGGAGTCATGGCCATTTCATAGCTTTGTGCACGGACATGCTCTGTAGTCTGCATTTTTACATGTTTGCTACAGGAAACACTACTGCAGCCGTGGTATATATGTCTGCTGCATTAGAAATATTGCCCTTCTCCAGGTTGTAACATAAATCCTGTCCGTTATTATTCCTGTGATTTATCAATAGAATGTTGGAACAGGTGTTTGAGAAGTAAAAATGTGAAAGATTTTTTTTGTAGCATGGAGGATTAAAGTACTTTATAGGCAGCCCTTTTTTATTTCTTAAGAAAGGCTCAAAAGATCTCTAGCTAGAATGTCTTCTTGACTTGGAATAGGTAGGAGGAAAGAGGTAAGCAAGATCACTTTGTAGCTCTATGTTAATTCCTTGGCTTTTCAAGTGTAATCTCATAATATTGGAATGCCCAAACAAAGTACTATGATGGGTTTTAGAGGGAAAGAAAACACTTGGTTTCTGATGAGTGTGAATCAGTCATCATTAAGAACACTGGTAGTTAGAGAATTTTCTCATTAGGCACTATAAGATAAATTATTTTTGGACAACAGATTCTAAAGCACATCTTAAAAAGAATTGATTGTCCTGTTTGAATTTTTAAAAGCTCCGCTAGCAGTTTGTCTGTTACTGTCTTTTTTCTTTCTTTAGCTCTTTGATGAAAAACTTCAGAACTGCAAAGATGATGAACAGAGAAAAGCAAGTATAATTTTTGTATATATGCTGATTCCCTCTGTCCATGAAACTACGCAATTCAGTTTTACTTAGGCTGCAACCAAGGCAGTTGTTTCATATGTAGCTGATAAGTTAAATTTAGTATACCTTATAGATGTTGATTGTTTTGAATCTTTGGAATGGAAAACCCTTGTAATAATAACAGCTGAGGACTGTTTTTCACCTGCTCCATTACATCAGAGTATAATTAAAAGCATCCATGAAAACAAACCTGAAGAGCATTGGAGAAATTTTTAAAGGTTCTTGTCCTTTTATTTAAATAACTGTGCAGTTGAGAATGACTTATACTCTATCCCCTTTAACTAGTAGTGTACCTCTAGTACACTATTTGCACAGCTTATCAAATTTGATGAAATATCCCCCTTTCTTGCCTTACATCTTCTGTGGCCAGTCTTCTTACCTACCAAGAAATGCCTTTGAGAGTACCTCCAGTACAGGGAATTGTGTGGACCTCCAGATACTGCAAGATTGCAACTCCTATAAATCCTAGTCAGCATAGTCAGAAACAATGTCTGGAAGGACCAGGCCAACAACGCACCACTCTTGCTGCACTAAGTTTGAGGAAGAAGTTACAAATAAAGTAAGTCAAGAATGCACACTGTAGTAACATTTAGATGTCAGATATTATTGGCCAAATCATGCTACATTGAAATAAAGAAAAAAGGAACTTGGATTCAGGAACACATTGGCTTATGGCACTTGCAGAGAAACTAACGATGCAATCACCTGCTTGCCAATTAGAAGTAAGTATAACTGAGTTCACTGAAGTTAATGGGTACAAGATTGTTCCTGACAAATAAGGCTTCAATCTCTAGTACTGCAGACCTGATATTAAAACAGCTTGCCACATAGCTGACTTTTTGTCTGAAGATTTTGATATTGGTCTAAAAAAGCAGTTCTTGGTGTTTAGAGTACAGTGATTTGCTGATTATACTTGACATAACTAGTGCTCACTGATCATTATAGAATCTTGCAAGGGATGTGACCTTGTACTTGTTTGCTCTCTAGTATTGTTGTAATGGCAGATTAGTGTTGTAAGGGATGAGCTGTTTTCTTCTTGATTTGTTGTGGCACTCAATATTTTAAAGCTGTTTGTACTCATAAGAAAAAGAGTCAGATTACCATTACTCTGAAGTAGTTCTTTAGCTCTCTGTGATTTAACTACATAGATAATGACATGAGTTTCCTGTTTAAGCATAAAGTTTTAATTTTCTTTTGTTTTCATTTACACAACTTCATTGGCCCGACATAATTAGATCAATCTAGTTCCTGGAGAAGTGTAACAAAACATTGCTGAAATCCATAGCACCATTTCTGCTTTTCCCTTGATGTTTTATGAATTTTTTTCACAGAAATGAAAATATGGTGATACCCGTAGAAAAAACCATAACCTTGTGGTGCCCATAGGAAAAAGCACAGAAATGCAGCAACACTATATCAGAAACAAAGCCACCTCAAACACCCCATAGTATGATTTATGTGTATTTTAGGTATCTTAAGATTAACAACTTGATATGTGGCAGTGTTGCAGCATATAGACAGCATATGGCTTGCAAGGCAGTTTATGTGTCCTCCTTCTAAATTTGAGTGTGAAGCTAGAGTATCTGTTTAAAATTTTCCTCTTGTTTTAAAGTGCTTTTCCAGGTTTTCTGCTTAAATTCAGCAGTAAAGAATATAGGGCCTAGAATAGGGTCTAGGAACATTGTGAATTGGTCCTCAAAACCCACTGTAGTTGCCCAGCCATGGTCTATAGATTAAACCCTTGTAGAAAAGTGAGTTCAACCATATATTGCTTCACACTTTGCGGTAATGTATTGAACAGAACTTTTTGTGTGTTTCTATACATAATTCATAGTTTGCAAAAGAATTCTTTCATCTTCCCATTATGTCCCACCTTTCAATGGGAATTATAATTCTCAGGTTACTTAAAATTAATAGTAGCAGTGACAAAGTGGAAGATTTGTGTTCTCTGTACATGATTCCAGATGGTATGATTCCATGTACAGGAATATATAGATTTGCTCCTCTATAAATGAAGGGAATTGGAACCCAGCAAAGGTTCTTTAGTAGAGGAAGAAGGAAGCACAGAAATTCTAATGCATGCTTTCTTCCCCTTGTAGCCCTCAGTACCACCTCTCACAGTGTTCTGGAATGTCCTCAGTCTTCTATGCAGCTTTGGGGAAGGGGCACTCAGAGCTACAGAACGTTGCACAAAACTTAATCTGCTCTGATCTCTGAATAAAACATGGTTTTTGATGCTGCGTGCTAGTAACACAGTGGCACCCTGAGTTTTCACAACACACACTTTGCTAAAAATTGACTTCTATTACTCTTGGAGAGTTCTTTTTCCCAGTGATTTGCGTTCTGGATGATGTCTTAATAGGAAGAAATAGCTATCAAGATCAGTGTATTATGATAACCTTTTTTTTTCCTGCATGTGCTTTGGCTAAACAAGTTCCTTCGTATATCTTCAGTTCATAAAACCTTGGGTGGGAGGGATGGAAAACCCTTTGCTCCCAAGAGCACATGCAGTCTTTCTGACTCTGTGTAGTTAAGTTTCAAACATTAATCTTATTTTTAATGTGTTAAGGTTGAAAAGTGTATAACATAAATATACTTGAAGATTAATAACTATGTTGCTAAATAAATATTTTGTTTTTGCAGAAAATTGAAAACCTCAAAGAAACAACCAGTGTAAGTATGTGTTTAACAAATATGCAGTTATTAAAATCTTGTGTGTTCTGTGCCAGTGAGTGAGGCTGGATCTGGTGGTGAGTGAGACTAGGGCCAGACCTCCTTATATTCAAAGCACCTTAGTTCTTTGCCAGTTAGTAAGGGATATGGCTGTTCTCTTCTCCTAGCTGACATCTAGATGTTTCCCAGGCATCCTCTGTTTTCCCCCATCTGCAAAATAGCCTGGTGAATTCATTCTGGAACTAGGAAGCCCAGTCACTCATTTGAATATAGCAGTTTGGTGATCAGTTTTTTCATACATCAGTGGCAACTAGATATTGAATTGATAGTGAATGTCATTTACCTTCTTATGTTTTGCTCTTTCTCAACATTTTATTATAGGTGTTATATAAGAAATCCTAAAATACTTGTTTTTGCCCCCTCAGAGCATGGTTGAATCAATAAAACACTGCATTGTGTTGCTGCAGATTGCTAAAGTAAGTATCCTTGGTGAAATATGTAAAAGGTTTGTTTGTGGAATAAATTATTGTTGGTTGTTATATTGTGGTGAGGTTGTCTAATTCAGGTTCTTAAGAACTGAAAAGAGCGTATATGTGTATACAGTATATAGTTTCCTTTTAGTTACTGCCTGCAGGTGAATGAATTAAATGCTAATTTCATTAATATCAATCTTTCTCCATAGATTATGCAAGTAGAATTGCAAACTTCCTGAAAAGGTTTATTATAAATAGTCCTCATATATGTCATACTAGGATGTTTTGCCCTTCTTCAGATTAAATTGGTGGTGAATATGCTAATTCTTCAATTTGTTCAAAGCGTCGTGGCCATCAAACATTTGTAATTGTGTTCTGTTATACATGGTTTAGATGAACAGATTATTTTTAGGTCTGTGTAATTTAATTAATTGTAAGGATTTTTCCTCTGGTCAATTTCATGGAAACCCTCAAATTAATGTAGGAAGAAACAGATATTACTAGCCTTTTTCCCCCTGAGCAGAGTTGTAGATGGTCTTCATAAATAGTAACCAAAGTAGATCATAGTAAAGAGAACAGTCTTGACAAAGAGACTGATTTCGAATAGTAGACCTTGCATTTAGATTATTGAGTGAAAGCATGTTCTTTCTTCAGTAGTTGGCCTGTGGTGCAGAACTAATAAAATGGAGCATTTATTAGCATGAGAAGAAATTGCATATGCTTGGTTAAAGTCCTTAGTCTCCAAAATAGAGCTGTATATACCAATATATTCTAAACTTTTGGATTCTCTACATTTAATAATCTATTCATTACTAACTGATAACTGGAAGCTTTATTTTATTAATATATTTTACATCTGGTTCCCAGTATTCTGCTGTTTTTTATGTAGTTTCTCATATCGGTCTCTTTTGATAAGCTAGTAATTAAATGATTCAGGGCTATTGTTTGTTGTAACTGTTCTTCAGAGGATATTTTTCAGTGTTAGTATACTGAAAGATTCTGCTGGTTTGTGAGAAGCTAATAGGGATCATAGGTGTTACTAAGTTGAAATAATAAGGGTTGCTGTTTCCCAAGTTCATTTGAATTTTGGTCAAGCAACTATCCTTGTACACAGTAGTTGGGTTGCCATTGTCTTTAAATGTAAACCAGAAAACTTATTTTGTGATCCATATTACCACTTGTCTACCCGTGTTTTCAACTTCACTGTGCAGTAACAACTTTCAAAATTACTTTCAGTGTGGTATTTGCCATGTGGCACTTGTAACTGTAAGATACAATGATTTTTCTGAGCCAGATTCACACCCCCAACAATGAAGTGCGTTGTGTGACTCTCACTTTGTTGTCATGCGTTCTCAGACTAGATGTTCTGAGATGATCCCGTGAAGTCTAGAAGCAGTTGGAGGAGAAAATATTGTACAGTGCCCAAAGTTCCTTGGAAATGTATGAAAAGATGATTAAACAGAGGCTGTCATAATTTGAACATATCATGAGATGAAATGACTCAGAATAAAATATTATAATGCTTGGTGAAGTGGAAGGCTGTATGAAAAGGAGACTGCACTACAGGTGGATTGATTCAGTCAAGGAAGCCACAGGCCTGGTTTTGCAAGATCTGAGCAGGGCAATTGAAGACCAGGGCTCATGTATGTCTCTTATTCATAGGGTTGCTAGTGTGGTTTTCCAGCCTTTATCCTACCATACTCCCAGCAGATGTGGGGGTTCCCCTCATAAAATCCTACTCCTATAGCAAATCCGGAGTTTTACTCCTCAACTCATCAAATATGAAGACTTCCACAATGCTTGCTGCAGTCACCAAGAGAGAGGGCTGTCTCTGATCCTCACTGTACCACCAGTGTAAGGACTTCCTCTTGTCCCCCTTGTGTGATATCAACTGTGGGGACTATCTAAATGCCCTGAAGGTTATTATGAGGATTTATGCATTTTCTATCCCTGCTAGATACCCACCTGCCTATATTCATTTACACCATATATGAAGCCAAGCTTTTAATTAGATAGCCTTCCTGGGGAGGTCAAAAGTGTATAAAAACAAAAGCAAATCCTTGTTTACAGAAATTAAACATAACAAAGCAGAATGATTATTTTTTACATTAAAAACACCACACACTCTTTCACACTCCTCTCTAGCTAACTCAGAATCTTAAAAACCACTCATTTGTTCCTAAACCTGACTGATTCTTAACCCTAAATCTTCCTTCCACTCAAACCAACCGTACCAATTCCCTAATCTCCACTGTCTGTCCAAACCAAAAAACCAGTTGACTTTCACCAACTGTCATTCATTAACCTTACACAAATCCCCTCAAACAGTCCAGTCAGCTTTAACATTCCATTGTCTTCTCCCTCCTAATAGCTCCTTACCTTATAATTTAACCAATAAAATAGGCCCTCCACATTTGCAGGTTTGACTTTCATGGATTTGATTATTTGTCAGTTTTTTTAACCCCTACCCCCCTACACACACACACTTCAGGTGCTTCTTTTCTGGGGGAACATTCCCTCTTGGCAGCTCCAGTCAGACCTTGTAGCCCTCTGAAAACCCACCTCTGGGTCCTCTTGCTTCTCCTCCTCCACCAGCCGCTGCCAGGCCAGATAAAGATGGCTCACAGCTCAATGTCTCAGCACCACAAACCCTCTCCCAATGTTTCACATATCCAAGGAAGGAAATGGGTGAGAGAGAGGAAGCATAGGGCCACCATGCTGACCTACCCCTCTTCCTTCTGCTTTCGCTGACCTGATTTGAACCCTAGGTGTGCATTCCCCATCATACCTCAGCCCGCTTCCCACAGATACACCCATTTTGATATTTGCGAATTTTCCACTTTTGCAAGGGTCCTGTGCCCCTAACCCTAATGAATGTGAACAGCATTTCCTAACACAAGTCCATAACATCATATTGCCATACATCAAAATTGACTTGATGGCAAATGATACCACCACAACCACCAATAATAGTACTTTCAAGTTTCCTGCCAGTTTTTGCTATCCCTGTGAATTTAATAAGGTCATCTTAGGCAAGAAATACTCTTCCTTGAAAGAGTAGTCTACTCTATCTGGTATTCCTTGGTGGTTCCCCAACTAAGTACTAATTACACCTGACACCGCTTAGCTTCCAAGAACAAAAGGGACCTTGTGCCTTCAGGGTGTTTAGGCAGTAATAGAATATGCCTTCTGTTTAGTGAACTAAGAACTAACTAGTGAACTAACTTTGTAAGAGGCATCATAAAATGGAAGTGGAATGTCTGTTAAATGTCATTGAATTTGGGTATTTACTATTAAATATACATGTTTGGAATTCTTTCTTGAGCACATCACATAAACAATATTTTAAATTAAATGAAACGTGAAATCATATTATAGTATCTGAAACAAAAGTGAATATTATTCCATTTCATCCTATGTTATTACTGTGTCCTATTTCTAGGTGTATTCGGTAAATTATTGTTTAGTTTCTGTAGAATATAGCCTTTCGTTACTCTTGAAAGCATTCTGTACCTTGCTTTACTTTTTTTCATCAAATATCACTACATTTACATATTATGTAATCCTTTGGAAGGCTGGATGACTAAGGGATACTTGATCAAATTTTTGCTACACATGGCAAGTACAGTCATAGCTATCATATTCAGGCAAGGTTTCTTGAGTAGATTCTTCCAGAATACATACATATTTTAATGGTTGATAAGCTAAACAGGATGTTTCAAATGCTGGATTAAGAGTACTCTTGGGTATAGCTGATAGGAGTAGAAATTTGCACAAATTACGCTGTGAAATAAGATACTGTGTAACTGAATCACATAGTCATTGCAAAAGAGATCCTTGAACACAGTGATGTTGTTAAAGTGACACATAACATCATAATAGCTATTTTCATATTTTTTTCAACAAGGAAGATACCACAGAATCTTATTGGAGAAGCTTAGACATTTATGCCTACCTATTCCTAATATTTAGCAATAAATTTAACTGGTATGATATGCCCTTTCATTGCTGTATTCATTTGCCAGAAAAGATCTTTCAATATTTATAAAGTTTTAATAATACAATGGACCCTCCTTACCTGTGACTTCCAGATCCACGATTTCAAGCAATTGCAAAGTATCACATCCTATACCTAAAATGGTGGTGACATGTGTGCAGATGGACTGAAGTGTCCCCAAGCATGTCACCAACACTGAATCTAATGGGACGTGAGCATTTGCAATTTCTGATATTCATGGGGGTTCCTGGAATGGAACCCCTGCATATACAGAGGGCCCACTGTACTCCACTACTAGTATGGCTGATTTTTGGCAACAGTGTGCAAAGTCTATTTCAAATAGTTTTTTCTTCTCCTTCTGAGATTATCTCACTTCTCAGAGATAATAACAAGCATTTCTTAAGAGGAATTTGTCATTCTCATATAAAGGCATAAATGACATTGATAACACATTGATATGTTAATGTTTGTAACATTTTTCCTTAAGGACCAAAGTAATGAGGAGAAGCACGCAGATGGACTTATAGTAAGTTTAAATCTAATCTTTTATCTCCCTTTATTTCTGCAGAACATTAGAGCAACAATCGTGTGAATACAGGGACTTGAGCTTCTCCTCATTTTTGACATTTCTTTCTTTCCTGGTCATGCCTTCTACTGTCTCTCTCAGTATGCTGTCACTTTCTTTGAGCTTCTGAAATTGATTTTACCATCAGAACCAGGCATATTGACTTCCATTTCTCCTCTTCTATTAGTACTGTTTCTAATTAATAAAGCAGATTTAAAGTCACCAATATGAATGAGAGAAAAGTTCATTTCTGGGTACCATCAGATTCAGGGCACTGACCAAGTTATTGTACTGTTTTTCCTAGGATACACTTTCTGATTGCCATTTGAATACATTTTTCTGCTTTACATCTTTAGAAAGCCAGAATAGCATTTTAGCTAAAACAGAAGATGAGCATATTTTTTGCACTAACTTGCTAACTCAATCTAGAAAGATTTTGATAAATAGTAAGGCCTTTTTTTTAGCCTGTTTTTGCTCACTGCAGCAAGTTCACAAAAGGATTTAAAAAAAACCATGATAGAATTTATCTGGATCTCATTATAGCCTAGTGCAAATGAAGTGTGTACAGGTCTTTTTTAATTTTTTAAAATCTTGTCAAAGTAATTTCCTCATATATAGCAATGCCTGTGAAACATTAGGCAGTACACAAAAAAATTCATAACTGTTTCCCGTATAAATAAGGAGATGTTAGCTCCTTTTTTGAGTTGTAGATATTTCAAATTATTGTCTGAAAGAAAAAATTGCTTACATTTTCATTTTTGAGCAGAAATACAATGCAGTAGTTGCTTTTTACTATATTAGAGAATATGAGGAGTGGATACATAGTGTTAAATCCATTAGCATAAATATTCTGACATATTGGAGCCTAATTACATTTTGGGAACAATGAGGATTACAAGGAATTGTAATTGTTTTGGGACAGTGGCCCTTCAGTGAAGAAACTTCACTGCTAGAAAACTTTGTGGCAAGCATAGTTGAGCACACTTTGGCCTCCATTAAGACTTAAAAAATTTTCAATTTGTGGTAGATTCAGTACGGATATCCTGCCAGCTACCAAACTTATCTGTCTACAATTCCAGATATTTTCTGTGAAAGAAGTGGGGGTTGTGAGGACCTGTAGATGTTGCTAGATTGCAGCTCTGTGAGCACTAGCCATAACAGCCAGTGGTGAGGGACACTGAGAGTTACAAACAACATCTGAAGGGCCACATGTTCCCCATCCTTGCTCTACGATGTCAATTTAAGTTTTCTGGATGCTATATTTATTCTTCTTGCAGATCAAATGGAGTCTGGACATTTTTCTCATCACACATGGCTATTAGCATGAAAGCCTTAAAATCTGGAAGCCAGTTTAGCTTAAAGTTTTCTTTTATAATCCCTCACTGCTGTTGGCTGAAACAAGTCTTCATAGCAGTTAACAGGCTTCCCATTTAAACATGTTTGGGCTTGTCTTTTACAACTGAGGTCACTTGTTTCTGCAGTAGTCTGTACACATACAAGATTATGCAATTAAAGTGTGCACACTAAATGAAAGGGAGCTGTCAGATATGTTCCTGTAGCAAATGAAACAATTATTCATACATACTTTTTTAAAAAAAACGCATCTTGCTGTAGTGTTCCTGCATGGCAGGGGGTTGGACTGGATGGCCCCTGTAGTCTCTTCCAACCCTATGATTCTAACATGAGCAATGGTATACCGTCACCACCTCTTCCTTTGTATGTATCCAGTGAGGAAATGAGATGTCTCTGCCCTCTGACTTGCACCTTGCTGTTGTGTCTGAAAGTGATAAACTCTAGTTTGTCCAGATCTGTGTCTGTTTCTGCATAGAGCATTAACCCATGATTTGCAGTATGTTTTAAATGCCACCTTTAATGTTGTATAGTACTAACAGTAATATTGGAGGTATTGCTGTTACAGTAGCATAGGGAAAGTCCAACAAAGACTCATTAAAGTGATGGTAAAGAAAGGCCTTTTGAATAAAGATTTCATTTGGTAAATTCATATAGGGTAGCATGTGGAAGCAAAATGTTAACCAGCAAGGAGTAGTGTAATATGATGTAAACAGGCAGCTCACAATAGAAGCCTTGCTGCTAACTTTCTGACCCAGTTGAATTTTTCATATTGGGGGCAGCATTGCCTAAAGTATATTGCAGTCATTTAACCTATAGGTGACAAACTTGAATAATAAAGACTAGTTGTAGAAGAAGAAAAAAAGATGCTCCTGGCCATTACTGTCATCTGGGCAATCAGATGCAGATCTAGGTCCAAGAGTATTCCAAACTGTGCTGTTCTAAGGAGACATTCAGCCGCATCCAGGACAGGCTGATTATTAATTCAGGCACCCCAGAATCCCCCAATAATAGCTCCATCTTGTTTTGTTTACCTGTCATATAAGAGTTTTTAGTTTAGGATTCATCACTGGTATTTACTCATGAGTACAAGCATAGCTTGTAATAACTGTATAATTAAAGGGTTTGAATCATTTAACTTACAATGTAACTATCACTGTCAGTATTTTTCTGCATTTCATTTCCCTCTGAGCTCTTTATCTATAACCTTATTGAGTTCCAACCATGTCTGGAATGTGTGGTGAGTGTGTGTGTGTAAATTTATCTGAAATACTGAATAATACGTTTTTGCATCCAGTGAAATGTATGATAGTTCACAAGAGTTCATGCTTGTGCCTTTGGACTCTTTGTTTTGATGCAAGAGACTAACGTAGTTACCCTTTGAAATTCATTGTGCAAATTTTTTAAACATCTAGCGTATATTACTTCAAAATCTAGTTTCTAGTATTACTAGTAACAATGTATGATTGTTCTATGCTGTAACATCGGATTGCCCTTCTTTTCATTAAGCATATTATACAGGTCCTGTAGTGTACAGATTTAAACATTATATAAGAGGTAGGTGAGATGGACAAAGGTTAGATGTCAGGAAAAAAGGACATTTGGTATAGCTACAAACATTTGAAGTTTTTAGTCTAAAACATTTATATTGAATTCTCAGCATGTTTTGTTTCATTTAGCTTAGACTTGGTGAAGACAACTTGTTCCAAAATTTGAGTAGGATTGATGTATGGAGAATGAAGCAAAGGCTTGAGGGATTGTTTGGACAAAATTCTCTGTACGATGCAGAGAAGCAATCCACCTTCTTTTGGGTTATATCACCTGGTGCTGATTCCAGAAGCAGGAACCTTGAGGCCTTTTTTCCCTGTTGAATTTGTTGACTCCAGGGTGATAAAAGGGTTATGGTTTGCTCCTCTGCACATCCAAGAATGACTATTCACAGTGAATACCAACACCATATTTCTTTCTAGATTATTCCAGAAATTTGGTCCCTATTCATCCTTTTCCTCAAATATACAATTCAGGGACACTCTTGCAAGGGGTAGCAGAACTAGCATGTATTATAGTGGGAGGCCAGAATATCATTTTCATCTGTGGAGAAACTGAGACCCCTGAGCCTTGCAGCATTACTACATAGCAGCTTCATTGTTATCTGTATGCCTTGCACAGATGAGTCTGCACCTGAATAGAGTCACCTTCCAAAACCTTCTGCAGTACACCTAGAGGTTTTTGTTTTGATATGTCTCCCCTTCCTATCTAGGCACACTCAAATGTCATTTCCCTTAGTTCTACTTCAGTTGCCACAGCAGTAGCATATGTGGAGGGATCCCTTGGATAAAGATTGCCAAAGATTCTTAGTAGCTTTGCTTATTGTTTTGTTTTTATTTTCATTATTTTCATCTATCTTCAAATGCTATATGCAGTGTGGACCACCTTCAAATGCTGTGTGGAAGTTAAATTCCTCTCAGTGCTAGACATGGTAGATATTTATTATGTCTTAGATAAGAGGACATTAATGATTACTCCCAGTTTGTCAAGTTTTACTTGTCAAAAATGGAATAAAATTAGGGAAGCTGTTTGAAATTTCAAAATGTTGAGAGAAGCTTATCTGTCAAAGGTGATATCTTTGATTTGGTGTGCAAGCAAACTCAGCAAAGCACAGAGCAGTTTATATATCCAGGTCCCTTGTTGAGACTTTCAGTCTGTGTAGACATACATGGTTGAAGTCTGTGCCACTGAGTCACTGAGCTGAGACATGGGAGATATACCTTTTGATGGTGCAAACTCATTGGGAAGACCGATAAAAATTAGACAGTGATTGTATAGCACACATGAGAGCACTGTGATGTGCTATCCAAGACTAACACCTATGTCTCATTCTTTGGCTGTTTGTATCACACTGTGCAAAGGGCTAAGTGTGTGCCACAGACTGAACCATATTAACCATTAAGAAATCTTCCCTATTGACTAGTCTTCTACTTGACCAATCACTCAGAGTTCTTCACTAGGAAGAAATCACTGTATTCCAAACATAATTTTTTACCTGGATTGCAAGATTTCCTGGGTCCTTCTTTGTAAATAGCCTTAATTATGTATTACAATGCTTGGAGAACTGTCACGGAAAATATATTGGTTTGCTATTATACATTTACAATATGTATATTTCTGTTTACACAACTTGTAGCAGCACATTGTGTTTAAGAGTGGTAGTGATAATAGATGATTAGTTAGTGATAGCACCTATGCAAAATCACTTGCTTGCAGATTTAGCTACAGCTCTGTTTCTTGATAGGTCTTGGGCTCTGTCTAAACTTAGAAAAGTCAGAGCTTACTCCAGCTCAAGACGTCATTTTCATTGTGGCTTGCCTAATATCTCTTCAAGCAGTGATATTACTATCACGCAACAAGGCCATTAACGTCATGCACTTGACATTGCAAGTATTCACCAGAAGAATGTCATGGCACTTTGATCTGCTTATTCTGTCTCAATGGAATTGATTGCAGAGGTCATGTCATTTGCAGAACTGAGACCCCTGGTTGTAGTTTCTTCATCATTATCCCACCCACATCAGTTCTCAGAATATATGACTTTTGCTTCTACCTTTGGTCTGCTTGAGTTTTTGATGGTTGTCTCTGCCTACTTATCTGACAAATGGGATTCCATTTGAACCTGTTTGATTTGAGCTATAGATAAAATATACATAATTTCATCAATAAAATACCTCCAACTGAAGTTGAGGAGGACACTGCATGGACATCAAATTCAAGGTTGCTGGGCTGATGAAAATCCAAAACATCAGTGTACTGGAACTGCTGGTTCCCATTGCATGCAAAGATTTCTCACCTCTGACAGATGGAAACCATCGCAATGGCATCTACCAGTCTGATTCCTAAATCTGAACTAGGTTGTGAATCTTGTTAGGTATTAGTCTGGCTCGGTGGCATCAGTGTCAAATGCATCAGATTTTTCGAATTGCAGTACGTGTTACTGTTGATAACAGTATGATGGTCTGAGCAAAGAAAGTTCCACAAGTGACATTGAATAAAGCTGTTCAGGATCAGTTATCCTTGATGTGGGGAAGACTGAATACTGATACATTACATTGGATCAGACAAGATAGTTTTATAAGAGCAGAGGAAGGCAAGGCAAGCAATTTATGGGAGAGGTTTTTTTTTCTTAGTATGGAAAGTTCAGATGTTGTACGTGTTCCCTCCATTTCTCCTGTTGACAGTGAAAATTGACATGGGCAGATCAGATGTATCTTATGGTGGCTGAGACAGTGCAGGTTTCCTTATTTGTTTTGTCTATCGTTGTTTTCCTGAACTACCTCTGAGATATGGTATAATCTCACAAGACAGTGCCTCTATCCTGCATCCAAATGTTGAGCCACTTGAAATGACATGAAGAATCTGACTGTCACAGACTCTCCCAAGCAACTACTACACTTGATAGAGTCAGCAAGAAAACATGCATTTGTCCCTCAAGGCTGTTTGTGCAAGCCCCCACTCCCTTGGGCTGCCCTTTTTCTAGTTTTAAAAAATGGTGATGAATTGCCTCTTCCAGAAGCTTCCAGCAGTTCACCTTTTAAATAGCAGGGCCTTACATGAAGTTTGTCTGTAGTGCTATAGCTGTAGAAAATTCTGGAATGATCCTCTGCGCAGGGATAGACTTGTATGTGAAAGCAGATGTGATCTCTTGAAGAACCACAGCAACAGGCAAGCAATTTAGGTAGAATTTGTGGTGTAATTATTGTACAGATATACCTGAGTTAACAAAGCCTCTGACAAAGTTTGTTTTTACAAAGCCTTTTTAGGCCCTCCAGCTCCACTTTCCTCCTCTTCCTCTGAGTACCTGCAAGTTTTTTTTAGCTGTATCGACACTGGGAGGATAATAAAGGAGGGCTGGACAAACATGAACTTTGGTTTGGATTACAGGAGCGTGTCTGGAGTAGAAATGCAATAAGCTTGAGGTGAAATAGGATTCTGTTTTAGCCAATCCTACAGTAGCTGTGTGCACCTGCCTACAACAGGAGAGTAAACAGCAGCTGCCTCCAGAAACTGTTACCAGGAATACATGAAAAGGCAAACAGAGCAGATAAGCGTGCCTCCCCATCTACCCCAACATATTAACATAGATGCATAGACATAAACACCTGCCCACCGAAACAGAAATTATAAGAAAAGTGGAGGTTGGTGAAAGACAAAAAAATTCTGGTGGCATTTTGAAGGAGGGTTTTAAGTGGTCTTTATAGGGTTCAAACAGTTTTTATTTATTTATGCAAAGCTTACAGAATCTGGTTGTTTCATTTCCCATGTGCATATTGTTTTGAAGAAAAAGTGTGCTGAAACATACTAACTCCTCTTTTTTTTTTTTTTTTTTGTGGTGTAAGAGCCTACCCCCTTTTTTCCCATGTAATTTCTATCTTGAGTACCATATTTTCTGTTAAAGAAGTAAATCCTAGGGACACATTTACTTTGTTAACCGGGATATAACTTAATTGCCCTTAGTACCTTTTTGGTTGGCTGACACAACAGTTCTGATAACTGGCATAATTTTGTGCTCAAGGAATCATGAAATGCATACTTCTTAGTATCATCAGTTTATTGCAGTACTGAACAATAAAGCACCATTTTCCAGTTTGTATACTTGTCTAAGAAAAAGAAGAAATGGACAAATTATTGGAAAATTAATGCTACCTTTTAGGAAGTTATAGATCCAAAATGAAGATCAGTTCTGAATACATTCTGCACAGTGGATAGAGATCAACTTTTCCCCTTCTGGCGGGAACCAGCAAGGCAGAAGTGATGTCCTGTCACTTTCGTTCACTTTTTTAGGCCAGTTTTCAGTTTCAAGCTGGAGCTTCTAGGCAGGCAATACAGCTAAAATACCAGGTTTGCATACTGTTTTCTATACTGTGGGCCTTTTTTATAGAAGGGGGGGATGTTCAGGGGTCTTAGGGAACCACAAAAATGGGTTATGGAGCCTGCATATGGTTCATGGGCTGCAGTTTCCCCACCCTGTTCTAAGCAATATTAGGAATTTGTGATTTGATTCAGACATTCCTCCTTTATAGTGGAAACAAGCTCATTCTAATTAATTTTGTTCACTGAGCGTTATCAATTTGGTCTTGTCCGGATTATAAATGATAACCATCTGAATTTATTATATTGTAAGGATCATTGCAATTTACTATTGAGCATTTTTTCCAAATGAATATACTCATTGCTATAACCATCTTTACTATCTTATTTGTAAGTTATGTGAGGCTGAACAAACTTATGTGTATTGCTGCCAGAGAACACACATTTCTGTCCCCTTATCTCTCATGCTTTTTACTACTATTCTTTCATCAATTATTTTTAAATGTGCTTTGAAAACTAATTGTTCTTGCTGATGTTTTGTCCAGAAATAAACATGCTCCCTTTCCCTTCACATACTTGGCTTATTTTTGTTGCTACTGTTGCTGTCTTGCTGTTACTGTATCTGTGTCTAATCATCTATTTTTCTAGGTTAATTCTTTCTTTGATGTGTGATTTTGTACAAGAAATATATTTAAATGTCTTATTTTGGTTTGAGTCCATTTTGTCAAGTGCCTAGGTTACAAAGCACCTTTCTTGACTTTTATCTTGATTCACTATCCTGACAGCATATTCTTCAAATAGCAGTGGTTTGCTTGTATTAGGTTTTTGGAATCCATGAAATATTTCAGCAGTATGGACCCAGAATCCATATATTTTAGACCATGCTTACAAATATAAGTAAATGAAAAAAAAGAGACAAACCTAACAGTTCAGTACATGTGGTGGGTGTGTTCACACCATTCCATGTAACATACATGATACAAAGTAATCCACGTGCCCAAGTCCAATAGTTTTTCAATCCTTTTCAAACCACAGGAACCAATCATATTGAACATTATGTGTATGGTGGAGGAATCATGTATACATCTTTTGTCCCTGTCGTTTGTAAGAAGTTGCAAATGGCGTCAATGTTTTAAATTAGTGCAATATATTGCCAACTTCTTTTCTTAGCAGTAAAAGATAGATGTCCCAGCAGCAACATGTAGATGTTAATCAGGTACACATCCTGATTCAGAGAAGCTTTGGTCTTGGATTAGAGTTGAAAAATATACCATAAATTTATGGATTCGGGAGATTTATGAATTATTGGATACGGATAAGCTGACAATGTTACTGAAAGACAGATCTTTAGGTAATTTTTAAAAACAATGGGAACCTAATTACATATTTTGAAGAGAAATGGGGAACTCTTTTGTTATAATTTATAAAGATAGAATTAGATAAGATGAAGATGTGTCTTTAGTGGAGTTAATCTTGTTTTTTTCCCCCATTTTTTGTCTTGTTTTTTTCTTTTTCTTGTTTAATCTGCATGTTGTGTTTATTTGCTACATGTTCTTATATTCATAAGCTGTGTAGATGTTACTCATAACCAGTTAACAATAGTTATACACAATTTAAATGTAAGTATAATAATAAAAAAAGTATGATGTTGAGGAGGGGCCAGGCCTGCTTTTATTTTCACATACTGGAGATAGTAGCTGCCTTCCCAATCTCTCTATATCACTCCATCCCTCCATCTTATTGTACAACCCTGTTTTCCCCTTTTTAAATCTACCCCCTTAGTGGAAAAGAAGTAAAACCTCTCTGATCTTAGTCAAAAGGATTTAATAATAGTGTGTTTCTATCAAAAATAGAACTGAAGAAAATTACTTTGCTGAGTCAGAAATTATAAAAATAGAATGCAATCTTTATTAAAACAACAGATGGGGAAATGGTATTGGGTATTATAAATATATACAGGCAAAATAGAATTTCAAAAAATGTCTAGCCAGATCCCTCAGCCCAACTCAGTATTCAGGTACAAAGCTTTCATACCCACTCAGACCTTTGGCTTCCCCTGCTCAAAGTACTAATCCCTAAGGCAGGGTCTCACTTTCTGACCCACTCAGGAGTGATTTGGTCTCTCCTCTGCCTCTCACTAGGTCTCTAAGAAAATACCTTCTTATCCAGCAAAACCCTCCCTCCTTCTCTATCTGAAAAAAATTTCAAGTCATCCACTTATATAGATCTCATCCTCAGAAAGCTCAATCCTTTCCATGCACCAATGGGCTGAGTTTCTCTCTTACCCAGAGCCCCTTGGGTCCCTTAGCAACCTGTTGCTAAGGCCAGCCTACTTCTCGGGCTAACCACATACCCCAGGCTCTGTCACAGATGTCTTGTGAAAAGGTTTGAAGGAACCAGGAGTCTGATAAAGTTCTTTTGCTTGATTAACAAGTTCCTTCAGTAAAAGATGTCACTGTATCTCAAGTAGAGAATAAACTAATGTAGAATAAAATCCAACATGTTGCACTCACCCAACCTGCAAAGCCTCAAACGAGCAAGCAGAAATATCTTCCTTACTTCTGTCTGGGTATATTCACATTAAATAAAATTAAAACATTGAATTCAGTTTTAATGCACGTATAATTGCTACTCCATACAGATGCCTAATGCTTAGAAAACATTCATTTTACTACTGTCATTTTGCAGTTCTCTCAGGACTTAGCTGTTTTGTTAAGAAAAATTCTGTATAGAGCATAATTCTCAAGAAATGTTTAATTTGTTTTTTTTGTGTGTGTGTGTGTATGTATATTCATCACAGAGCACTATTAATCCTGTTGATGCAATATATCAACCTAGTCTGTTGGAATCTTCAGTGATCAGCACAATGCCTACTCAGACTGTCTTACCTCCAGGTATAGTGTACAGAAAATACTGGTACTAAAGTATTTTGAAATCTGATAGACCATTTATTTGATGTTTGGTACTAGTAAGAGATTTTTCTGCTTTGGATCCAGTCTGACTTTCTAAAAAGATAATATTTCTCCCCTCACATGCTTAGAAGAGTCTTATTTTGTCATGGTCTTTTGTGAGTCACACATAGGGAAATCGCTGCACTTGCACAGACCATTTTCAGAAACTTCTGGAGATAGATCTCTTTGGTTGAGGATCCCTTGTACCACACTTGCTCAGCACGGTTCCTGCTTAAACCTCCTCAGTTCTCTTTCATCTGCCGTTGCAGCCTCGTAATAGGGAACTTTATGCATAAGTACTTTTCTTCAGCTTGTATTTTTTTGATTGTTCTCTGGTTTATGGCATCTACAGCATACTTCAAGAGGTGTCTCTCCTGTGGAAAGAAGATCCCTTAGATGGAGAGCCATTCTAAGTGCCTGTTTAGCTTGGGGCAGGCCCACAGTTTGGATAAGAGTTCCTGTTGTCTAGTCTTCCCACCAGGTGCATCTTAAAGCCCTTTTCTGGGAGTTATTAACGTAGCTGATCTCACTGCTCAAAACAGACCTCTTTTCATGGCTTCTATGTTTTGGTACACATGGCTTCACCATCTACTGTACTGATGAGTCATACTAGTACTGACAAAATTTCCCTCTATCGCCAGGGAACTTTAGCACTGACAACTTCAGATTCAGCTCAGCCCTGCTCAAAACATTGGCGCTATGCGAATCTGTGCAGGCTCTGTCCAAAATCTCTGCTGCTCCCAAAAAGTAAAAGAGGACTTCTGATAGTCCTTTGGTTTGTAATAAGAAATCCATTCCTGCTGATGTTTTTTCATATGACCTGTCATCTCATCAGAAGAGATCCAAGCACTGCCCATGTGCCTTTGGCTTGTCCAGAGTAATCAGGTGTGGCAATGAAACCTAATACTGTTGTTCTGATTGTAGTATCTGTTCTAGTTCTTCCAGTTGCTGTCAGCCCTGACGATGTGGGATCTGTCTCATCTGTTTCTGGTTCTCCTATCCCTATTCTAGTATGCCTGGAAGATCTTCTTCTCCCAGAGTGGAACCTGATGGATATCCGGGGTCTGGGTCACATGTATAGGATGGGATGTTCAACCAGTTTTCCGTCCACACCTCAACAGGAGATCGATCTACCACTCCTAGCCATCTCTCCAGCACTTGCACAGGTCCTGGTAACCAGTTCATCATTGCCTTCCTAGCACTGCAAGAACTGTCTCATCTTCACACTCAGAAGCCGCTGCCCACTCGTCCTCCTCTTCCTCCTCCACTGTATCATGATAGTTACTACCTGTATAACAGTAGAGACTGGTATAGGCTGCATCCACCACTACCAGAGTCTATCTGTGAGTATGGATCTGAATTCCAAGGCCCACCATTTCCCCGGCCCCATAACTGGCGACACTGTTACATCTACCTCTGTCTCTTCCATCTGGTCAGCTGTTTCATCTCGATCAACCAGCTTCCATCAAATTGGCTGGTATGATGCCTCCAGCTCCGCTTCCTCCTACACTTTTTAACCACAAGCGGTTTCATTGACATTGAGAAGTATCCCACAGCAGTCTTTACCTTTTGCAACTCTTGGTTGCACTGAAGTGTAGCCACTCTGCCTCTTCTTATTCCTCAAGTGCTGGCTCTGAAGACCCAGATGCCACTTTGACTTCTCTTCCTCTATCAGATCAGTTACTGGAGCCAAATGTGGCTGACCAGGACCCACCATCTCCACTGGATGATGTTTGTTTTCATGTTCATCAGGTGCTGAAAATGGCTAAGGCTTTGGAACTGGATATTTACTGGTCTCCTACCACAACTCCTGATCCAGTTTTTTGTCATATTGTGTTCAGAGCTCACATCCCAGTAGCTGTTCCATTCCTGCTCACTTTGGTGAACACTGCTAAGCATTCTTGGAAATCACCTTCATGAGTTCAGCCTATATCTTGTCCCATTGACAAGGTCAAGGTCAGAGACCTGGGCAGCAAGCCAGCCCGGAGAAGAGAGTGGGAGAGCTAGCAAAGTCCAGCCAGGAGGAGACAGGCAAGCACTTTTACTCAAGTTCAGTTTCCAGAGCACCAAGCGAAGCCCTAGTCAGAGTTCCAAAGCCAAGAGTCAAGAGTCCAGAGATCAATTCAAGGTATCAGGAGCCGGGTGCTGGGAGCAAGGTACAGGCAAGAGGAGGGCTTGTAAGAAGTTTGCCACAAGCAAAGGGAAGTTTCCAGGCAGGCTTATATAGCTGCAGGCACAGGTGTGTCCAGTCACTGCTTCTTAAACTTAGCCAAGGAAACTTCCCTTTGCACAGCCCTCTTGAGTCTCCAGCTTGATTGGGGGCTTATTGAACCAGGCTCCAGAGCCTCTTCAGAATCAGATCCCTGTTGCTCCAAAAGAGCAGGCACAGAATCAGATCCCTGTTGCTCTAAAGGGGCAGACAGAGGAACGTCCACGTCTGCTTGGTCCATGGCAGCAGGGGGAGCTCTTGAGCTGCAGGACTCATCTCCAGCCTGAGCAACAGGGAACCACAGCTGCTGCTGCTACTACTCATCATCTCCACCCTGAGCAACAGGGACCACATCAGCAGCAGCTCTGACAGGGGCTTCAGTTATCATAGACAACCTGTATAGGGTCCAAGGTTCCAGCTGTGCCGTGCTTTTCAAACATCCATTGTCAAACTCAATCATTGTGGAAGAGGCTACCCCTAAGCAATCTGATAAGCCATGCTAGACCTCTGGTGATAAAGAAGGGCACAGATGTGAAGCTGTGTCTCATAAACCTGTTCTACTGTGGCACTTTTACTTAGCATCTCTGACTCTCAGGCTTGTATGGGGGTATACCAATAATACTTAAGGGAGAAGGTTGCACCACTTCTTGAAAGGCTGCCTGAGGAGGGTACGAAGGCTGCCTCTGCTTTCTACCTGGAGGCTACTACCTTTTTTGTCCAACAAATCATTATAGCTTGGCATGGAGCTGATTGTGTGGGAAAGTCTCTTGTTGGTGCCATTGCTCTGAGGTATCATATCAGGCTGCATTCTTTGGGTATCTCAGCTGACACGAGGGCTATCATTGAGTACCTTGCATTCAACAGAGAGGGCCATTTTCATGCCACCATGGATGGGAAACTGGAGCATATCCCAAAAATGAGGACCACTGCCAAGAAATATGATCTTCATCAGTCCTCACATTATTATAAGCAAAAGTCATTTTGGTCCCATCGTTTTGCTTCTGTTTCAGCTTAATGTTCTTGTCTGCCTGTGAAGTAGAATTTATAGGGTTCTTCTAGATATTCTCAGGTCTCTGGCAAGTACTTCCCTTTCCATTAGAAAAAGCAGTTGGACTCAAAGCAACATCTTTGACTGTCTTCCTCATCCTTTCAGTGATATTCCCCTTTTTGATTCCTGTCTGTCTTGGTTTCTTCCAGCTTGGGATTCAATAACTTCAGATTCGTGGATCCTCAATATCCTGGATGAAGGCTATACTATTGACTTCCATAGTCTCTCATCTTCTGGAGTGTATCATCTAACTCAATCTTCCCAAGCTTTGTGCAAAGAGATGAAAAGCCTTCCTCACAAGGATGCCATTGAGAGAGTCCATCCACTTAATCTTTTTTGATGTATCTTCTTGATGTACTTTATGGTACCAAAAAGGGACAGAGGACTGTGTCTCATCCTAGATCTCAGGGATATATACTCTTATATCACCAAGAGGTTCAGGATGGTGCCATGTTCTGCAATTTCCCCCCTATTGCACCGTGGAGATTGGTTTGTGATTATCAATCCCTAGAATGCATCTTTTCGTAATTTGATCTTCCCCGCTCATCATCACTTCCTATGTTTTGTGCTGAGACTGTTGCTTCCATTTTCATGTCCTGCCTTTTGCCTTTTCAACAGTGCCATATATTTTTATCAAGTGCATGGCAGTAACACCAGCCTTCTTCCATCTTTAGGAAGTTTTCCGTCTTTCCCTACATAGATGACTGGCTTCTGGTTTCCAGTTTCTGAATCTGTCTGTACCATAACCTCCACATTACGATGTCTGTGATCCACAATTTTGGTCTCCTTATAAACCCCAGGAAGTCATAGTTGCATCCTTCCCAGTGGATCCAATACACTGATGCAATGCTGGACTCTCATTTTGAGTAGAGCTTACTTTCATCTTGATGGAGCACACCGGATTGTGGAGGCTGCTCTGTGCACGCATCACACTCAGGCCATGTGAGCAAAGTGTCAGAGTCCAACTCCCTACCTGTGCCGCTTTGCTAGCAAGGGAGAGGAGGCGAAGGTACTTGCCCAAGAAGAGGAGGAGGAGGCAGTGGGGAGGGTCCAATACAAACAACAAGTGGAAACGCTGCGCAGAGCCAAGTCAAGGTCAAATTCAAAAGGTCCAGAAAGCTGAAGGTCTGTCCGGTCGGGTTGAAGGAGCCCAAACACAAGGGTCGTGAGGGTTTGCATAGTAATTTGCTACAAACAAACTGCAAGCCACGCTGACAGACTTAAATAGCCACTGAAAACAGGTGTTATTCGTCGTTGTTCTGTTTCCTTAATCTAGCAACAGTGGCTTCCCTCTGAGCTGTTCATTTCAGTCTCCCCTGTGATTGGGAGCTAGGGGGCACAGGTGAATGTAATTCCTCTAAATCAGTACTAGTTCCTTCTCCCTCAAGCTGGCTGGGGCAACTCTGCCTCCACTTGTCTTTCAACTGATGGGAATGTCTGCAAGCTGGTTTGGTCAGTCATTGGCTCTGTTTGTGGCATAATCAGTTGCTCATCAACCTCAGAGCTGTCATCTATCACACAAAAGATGTGCAGGTGCCTCTAAGTTGATGGCCTTGACCATGTCAACCCCTTCTCTCAGCTTTGAATGCAACTGCTACAGACCTGGTTCCTCTTTATGTTCATCCCAGAATTGGACAATCCTCTGATGAGTTTCTGCTTCCTGATCTCAGTTTGTCAGTCTCTTCTCTGAGGGCATTGCTGTCAAACCTGCTTGTGGGCATTCCGTTCCCAAACCCATGAGTATAGTGACAATGGATGCATCTAGCCATTGTTGGGAGGTCACATGGAAACTCTAGCCATCAGAGGTACTGGGTCTCCTCAAGAGAAAAAGAACTACTCTCTGTGGTCAAGGCATTCAGACCTTTCGAATCTCTCTTTATCAAACATCATGTTCAGATCATGACAGACAACATGATGGTGTTTTTTCACATGAACAAGCAAAGAAGTACCCACTCCTGGATTCTTGTTGATCTCACCATTGAGTTCTGGGATTGGTGCATGATCAGGCAAATTACTCCTATTGCAGTTTATCTTCTAGTGAAGGAAAATTTTCTGGCCAACTTTCCCAGAAGATTGCAAGTCCAGTCTCATGAGTGGAAGCTACTTCCTTTAGTCCTTGAGATGTTTGACTGTTGAGGCCAGGCAGAGGTGGACCTGTTTGGTAGTGTGGACAATCATCAGTGCCCTCACTGCTGTGCCCAGACACCTCCTCTTTGAGGTGCACCGAGAGACGAGTCTCTTTTCAACCGGAATGGTCTTTTCCTCTAAGCTTTCTTCCCTTTCCACTCATCACCAGGGCCTGTGGAGATCAGGGATGATGACACAGACTGCATTCTGGGTTCACCTTGGTGGCCTCAACAGCTGTGATTCACTACACTTTTGCACCTATCTCATTGCTTTTGTGGACTCTCGTTCTGCCATGATCTCCTCATCCAAGCTGACAGTGAGATTTTTGCCCCCAAGATCTTCTCATCCCTTGTCTCACAGCTTGGAGGATATTCTCCTGGAGCATTAGTCGTCCGTCACTCTGCACATAGACAACCAAGAAATGCACTTCCTCACTTTTCACAATGATGTACATGTGGACTGGCACTGAATGTCCATTAACTATATTCTTTGGCTCCTGTCTTCCTTGGCATCACAAGGCTTCTCCATCTTTTCAATAAGAGTTTACGTGGCTATTTTCTTGGCCTTCACTTGACCTCGAAACTTCCCCTCATCGTTTGTACACCCTTTGGTTAAGCTTTTCTTCCACAGGTTTTGTTAACACCTTTCCTTCTTGAAATCCTATTTCTCCTACTCAAGATTTAGAGCTGGTTCTCTCCCAGTTAATAAGATGTCCTTTCAGACTCCTTGCCTCACATGACTTGCAGCTCCTCACATTAAAGACTGTATTCTTGTGGCTGTCACCTCTGTTAGGAGAGCTAATGAGCTTTCCACTTTGAGGGTGGACCTACCATTCCTTCAGTTCCAAAAAAAGAAGATGGTTCTGTTTCCAGATGTCACTGTTCTTCCAGCGGTGGCTGTCTCCTTTCATTTGTCTCAGCAGTTCTCATTTCTGATCTTCTTCCCAAAACAGTCCACAGATGACAAAGACACTCACTGTGTGATAGATGTCAGATGTGCCCTCGCCTTCTACACTGATTGGGCAGAACACTTCAGAAAATCCTCTAGACTTTTTGTCCTCTATGGAACTCAGACAAGATTGTCAAGCTTCCTTGCAGCATATTTCCAAGTGGTTGTTGCTACCATCTTGTTGGCCTATCAGACTTCCTGGAAGCCAAAGCCTCTCTCTATCCATTCTGATATCATGAGGGCCATCTCAACTTCATCTGTGTTCCTAGCCAGTGTACTCTTATAGACTCTTTGTCCTGAGCTTGGCCAGTTTCTTTTGTAAAGCACTATAGACTTGATGTTTGGACCAGAGATTCTAATTCCTTTGGCTTGTCTGCATTTCGGTTGTCATAAGCATAGTCTCACCCTCTCTTTAGGTGTGTGTAGCTTGCTAATTTCCCATATGTGTGCGTCGCAGAGCCCATGAAGAAGAAAAGCAGATTGCTTACCTGTAACTGTGGTTCAGCTAGCCATCTGTGAACTCACACAGCTCACCTGCCTCCCCTCTATTGCTGTGCTCAACTCCCTTGGTTGCTGACTGCTCTGGCAGACATCGAACTGACGAGGCTTGAATGTCAACCATACTGAAGATGTGTAGTATGGGGAGGAAGGGCCCTCAGCTAAAGAGACCTAACTCTAGAAGTTTCCAAAGATGGTCTCTGCAGACGTGTAAATTCCCATCTGTGTGAGTTTGCAAACGACCACAAAAAAACACAATGACAGATAAGCAACCTTCTCACCTCAAGATTTCTGATCTAGGGATAGCAATTTTTTTTAATGTGTAATGGACCACTACCATCTTTGTGCCTATTGACTATGGGGATTGTTCCTCTCTTGGAAACTTGCCTCAGACTGGCAATCAGTGGCTCAAGGACTGACACTGATCCATAGACCACCATTTTGGGTAGCACTGATGAAGAGTATATGTATGCAAGCAATGTAGTTAAATAAACAGCATGGCTTGTGACATGCTTTATATAATCTGTTATATTCTTAGTGCTACGTAACTGTTAGTTTTGAGGGGGGCAGGAATGACCTGATAACATTATTTCCTATGTGCTAAAATATGTATTGGATTCTTTTCTCTTATTTTCAAATGGATTGAATGTTCTAGAAGATGTGATTGGCTTCTAGTTAGATCTGGTAAACTTTCATAATTCATTCTGGTTGTGTCCCTGATCATGATTGCGATGAAGGTGATGTCACACAAAACCTGGACACTTCTCTCTCCTGTTTCATTACATTACTTTAATGTATTTTAGAGCCAGCTCAGCTTTGCAAATCAGAACAGCGACCATCATCGTTGGCTGTTGGACCTGCTGTAGCATTACTCGGAAATCACCAGACTCCAACACCAAATAGTACAGGTATAGCATGATTGTCTGGTTTTAAAATGTGAAATTGAATTTGGTAGGATTGGTGTTTGTGAAGGCTTTGGCATCATAGATAATATTATATGCTTTACTTAAACAGTCTTGCTGATGAAATGCATGATGGGCAACTTCAAGGGAAGGGCCAGTTTTAATCTTGGGATCCACCATGGGTTGCACTCCCTCCCCCCAAAAAAGCAGTTGTTTTTTCAAAACCAGAAGTGACTCATTAAAAAATGAGTTTTCTTCCTTCAGAATGAGCATGATGCTCTATTTCACTAAAAAGAGCCCCACATCTTGGTTTAGCAGAGAACTGGTACTCGTAGAGGCTTTCTAAAGTGTGACTGGCCTGGTTTTTGAGCACACGCAGTGCAATGGGGAGTAGTCCAAGGATCACAGAAGTGGACAAGGCTGCTTGTGGCCCAGTCCTGCTGTACTGATGTTGGAGAGCAAGGAATTAATACGGTTTATCTATCTAGCCATAGCCATCATTCACTTTTTTTCAAGGAGTGTCCAGTTCATTATAAATATGGAAGATTCCCCACCACAACCAGTGAATATTGTATTGTCTGGTGACAATGAGTTTTTTTGAGCAGAGGGAGGTTTTTTGTAGGAGGTGAGTTGGCTCATTTGCTTAAGTAATCAGCTCTGTTCTTGTTCTGGTATGATTGATTTGTACCACTCTCTGTTTATGATAGCTGGAGTGGATTGATATGGTGATTTGGGGGCAGAATTACACCCAAGTGCCTGTCATGGGACTGTTCCATCTCTCTAATTTTTATAAGTGCCTAAAAATCTTGAATTTGATGAACTAGCATGTATTGAGTCATATGAGAAACAGATTGTATAAACCACGAATGCTTTGTAACATACTGTAAATTATTCACAATAATCTTTACAGGAAGTGGACAATCAGCACCCAGCAGCAGTTTAACTTCTCCCAGCCATGTCAACCTTTCTCCAAATACTGTTCCCGATTTCTCCTATTCCAGCAGTGAAGATGAATTTTATGATGCTGATGAATTCTATCAGAGTAGTTCATCCCCAAAGAGATGTTTGGAGTAAGTCATGGAAAGCCTACACAGGCAGGGTATTTTCTTCTGAGAACAGAGGATACAGTCCTCCCTCAACATTCGAGGGTTTGACTCTCACAAATTTGATTACTTGTGAGTGCGCATGCCTCCCCTCCCTCAATTCTCCTCCTTCCATTCCATGTATTTTGCCCTGGCACAGAGAATTCACGCCGAGGCAAAACGGAAGGGAATGGGGAGGAACTTGCATGAGTTCTCAGCGCTGGGGCAAAATGCATAGGAATGCAGGGGGAGCTCTGAAGGGGGTAAAGGAAGGCTCACATGAGTTTTCCCCACCCCTGTTCCCTTTCATTTTGCATGAGAAGAGGAAGAGGGAGCTCTGGCAGTTGGGAGGAAGGCTTGCACAAGCCTTCCCCCACTTCCTATTCCCTTCTGTTTTGCATAGGAGTGGGAAGAGCGGGGAGCTCTGGAGGGGGAAAGGAAGGCTTGCATGAGCCTTCCCCTGCTTCCTTACATTTTGCTTGGGAAGAGGAGGGAGGGAGCTCTGGGGGAAAGGAAGGTTCATGTCAGCCTTCCTCCACTCCACCCCCATTCCTTTCTGTTTTGCGTGGGAACAGGAAAGAGAGAGCCCCAAAAGGGAATGCGAGGGGGACCAGGGATTGCTATTTGTGGTTTTTCCACTTTAGCAAGGGTTCTGTACTCCAAACCCTTGTGAAAGTGAAGGGGCCCCATTGTAGTTCTGTTACGTGTGGATCTGAATCCAGATGTTCTATCATTTATGGCAGAAATGCTTAAGGCAAAACTTTCAAGTAGCTTGCTCAGCTTTTCAAAATATAAATTTAGGATAATTTTTACACTGAAAGTCTATGTTACTTTCACAACATCCATATTGTGAAGTAACTGTAGCAATTAACTCTTCAGAGATGTTGTATTTGGAAGCTGTGCACTAGCTCCTGTTGATGGTACTAGAGATTGACTTTTTATCCATGAATTTATGTGAGTTGATGCAGTAGAGAATGAGAGCCAGGTGACCCCAGTTCAAAAAAACCACTTTAACTTCTGTACAGCTGCATATCCCTCTGAGAGTCAGATTTAGATGTCATCTAAAACTGGACTACAATAAAAGGGACATTGTAAACATTTCTGAATTGAACTTTGGGTTGGTTCCAGAAGTTAAAAGCTAAATGAATGCTGTTCGTACAGTGAAGTTTTCCTTCCTTTTACTATCCACTGCAGTCCCCTGTGCTCCAGCAGTCCCCAGGAAGGATTTATTGAAACAATGGAACTTAAAGTTGACTAAGCAAGTTCCAGTTGACTCAGTGGATCTGTGCTGGCTGCCTGGGACTAATGAATCAATTTGGGCCAGTCCAAGAGGAGATCTAACAAGTCAGCCTGCAGAGAGAGCTTCCTGCTTGTAGAAGCTTCTTCCACCTTCAGCAATTCCTTCCTTGTGTTGCAACCTGCCTCCTCCATGTATCATCTATATGTATCCCCAATGACCTAATGAAGTTTTTAGCAAACAGAAGTGGCTGCAGGCTGTGGAAAGATGCAGGAAACCTACTTTGTGGGCAGCCTTCTCTCTGCTTAACTTTTTTGATATTTAAAATTTTTGTGAGGGTTCTTCAAAGTATTGTGTTTAGAATTGTCAAAATGTGTTCAGCTTTAAGAACTTTGTATACTTCCACAGTCCTTCAGGAACCGGGGCAATCCTAACACGTAGCAGCACAGGAAGTAGTATGAAACGGCCGGACACAGCAGAATCTCTCAATTCTTCCATGTCTAATGGAACAAATGATGCTGGTAAGAGATGTTCACAAGGGCAAAGTCATTTCAGTACCATTTGTGGTATGTTGATCAAAATATAGATAACAGAGAAATGCAGAAAAGAAGGTTATGTCCTCTCTTTATAAGAGGTATGGATTGCAATATCAATGGGCAAAATGCATGCTTATTTTTCCATGCTATCAGCTAATTTTTAGTAGAAAAATAATTTAAAATATTTGTTTTTATAGATCTGTTTGATCCTATTGATGATAGAGATGATGATGCTGAAGGAGAATCAGTGGAAGAGCACAAAAGTGTTATCATGCATCTTTTATCACAAGTTAGGTTAGGAATGGATCTAACAAAGGTAAGACTAAAAAGCAGCTTCATGAAAAATCAAATCAATGTTAGTTTATTTTGTTAGTTCAGAGGTGAAAGTGGTTCAGTAACTGAATGAATACCAGATTTCTTTGTTAGTGGAGGGACATTTTGTTAAATAAATCAAAACTATGTATCTCCTGTATCCCAAATAAATACAGATATGGAACGGGCTAAAACTATTGATGAGGTACTCTATTTGCTGGTGTATAAGGCTCGCTTTTTTCCCTAAAAAATACTGTTTGAAAAGGGGGTGCATCTTATACATCAGTATGCCTTATACACTGACAAATAGTATTTGGTGATGTATAAATGGGGTGTGTCTTATATGCTGGCAAATACAGTAGTCTTTTAAAAATCTGCACATGCCATATTTGACCTGCCATGTTTGTAAATAATATACAAATTGCTATGTACTCTTGCTGCTTCATATTCAATACAGACAGACAGTATCTGCCAACTCTATGGATATGCAAGGATGCTTACATGTGGTGAAATGCCTTCTGCTGCTTCCCATGTGCAAGACCAGGTTACCCTCCTGAAAGCTTCTTCTTGAGGGCTTCTCACTTTCAGGAGATACCTTGGGCATGGTGACTTGGGCCTGCAGTGTGGAGGAGGAGAGAAGGAATTGCCACCGCAGAGGTATAATTGTTAGATCCCTAAGTAAGAGGCTTAGAGCTTTATCACTGAAAGATGAAAAATTCACAGTTGGAAAATCTATTGATGAGGAACTAGTTGTACTGTTATAAAAATTGATTTCTTGATCACTTTTAGGATGTATGTCCTCTCAAGGCAAAGAACAAAAAGTTAGAACAACGTTACATTTCCAGCACCGGTAAAAAATAAAAATAACATTAAAATAATACCAGCAGATATTCTTATGCATCATGGCAGTAAGATTATCTGAATGTTTTAAAAGCCTTTAGACAAACTGTGAGGTGAGCAACCAGCAGTAACCTTTCTCATTCAGTGTAAGGTAGTCATTATCCCCTCTCATTGCATTGGGTTAAGAAGTGAACAACTTGTCCCCTTCATCAAGGCTTTGATGTAATGGAGCGTGACTTCACCCTCATCATGACCTGAAGGAGCAACAAAATGGGTCACAATATTGACCCAAATCCACTTGCTAAATGTAACTAGAATAGACTTGTTGATTCAGTGGAAAGTTGGTGAGTCAGCAGTTAGGTAAGTTCTATGGTCAGTGGGTCTGCTCTGTTTGGGACTAGCAGTTTGATTTAGGCCATATGTGTGAGTTGTTATGATGCAAGTCTTATAATTATGTCGTCCCCATGAACATTAAAAAGTATTAAGGGGGAATTTTTAATAAGAAATAAAAGTTTCTTCTGTTAAAGATGCTGAATGTAAGTTTGCAGGATTATTTTGTCTTTCTGATTTTTTGCTTGATGAATTGTGCAAAAGAAGAACAAAGAAAAAAGCTCTGGCAATGGAAAGTTTATGGTGTAGACAGAAAGTTACTGTGTCCAAGTAAAGCAGATGCACCACATTTTTAGTACATGCCTCTCAGAAATGTCAATTCATGCCAATGCAGTGTTGATCACTGCTTTAAGACTTCTTTGCTTCAGTCTGTAACAAAAAAAAAATCAACAACAGCAGCTGAAGTTCTGTATTTCTTTTCTTGCCTTAGGTGGTCCTTCCAACTTTTATTTTGGAAAGAAGATCACTCTTAGAAATGTATGCTGACTTCTTTGCACACCCAGACTTATTTGTGAGGTATTCAGGATTTTCATTATATACTGACTTTTATCTGTGATTGCAGACATGATACTACTTGGATGAATCTAAACAAAGGCGTGTCTGTGTAGTTTCTCTTTCCATGGATAGTTCGGTTTCAGAGTAACAATATTATTAATTACCTATGTTTTCTCTAGCATTAGTGACCAAAAAGATCCAAAGGACCGAATGGTTCAAGTGGTAAAGTGGTACCTCTCAGCTTTCCATGCAGGAAGAAAAGGGTCTGTTGCTAAAAAGCCTTACAATCCCATCTTGGGAGAGATCTTCCGATGTCACTGGGTGTTGCCAGGCATTGAGCAAGAAGATAGTACGGTTAGTAAAATTCACTAAGTTAATTCCCATTACTTGTGCATCATTTTGGTAATAGGTCATCTGCTCCTTGACGTTTCCTCTACTGCGAAGGACAACACGTAGAGAAAAGGTGAAGATCAACCATAGTATCATAAAGCTGAAAGGAACTGTAAGGGCCATCTAGTCCAATCCCCTGCCATGCAGGGATACTACAACTAAAGCTCTCCCAAAATATGGCCACACAACCACTGTTTAAAGACCTCCAAAGAAAGAGAGTCCACCACCCTGTGAGGCAGTTTGTTCCACTATCAAACAGGACTTTACAGTACAGTCAAAATGTTCCTCCTAATGTTTAGGTAGAATCTATCTTTCTCTCTCTCTCTGTCTCTCTCTCTTTTTGGTAATTTGAATCCATTGGTTTGTATTCTGGTTAGTAGAGCAGCCAAAAACAAGCTCATTCCATCTTTACATGACAGCCCTTCAGGTATGTGAGCATGGCTATGGTATCATCTCTCAGTCTTCTCTGAGCTAAACATATTCAGCTCCTTAAGGTGTTCCTCACAGGCCTTGATCTCTAGATCTTTTATCATCTTGGTTGCTTTTCTCTCAACATGTTCCAGCTGTTCAGTATCCCTCTTGAACTGGACACAGTATTCCATTTGAGGTCTGACCACAGCACAATGGAATGACTTCCTTCAGTCTAGACAGTACTCCTGTTGGTGCAGTATAGAATGGCACTGGGTGCTTTGGCTGCCACATCACATTGTTGAATCATATTTAACTCATGGTCTGCTAAGACCCCCTAGATTCTTTACACATGTACTGTTACCAAGCCAGCTGCCACCCATTCTATACTTGTGCATTCCATTTTTATCTGCCTGAATGTAGTATCATTTATCCCTATTGAAATTCATTTTGATGAGCAGTCTTAAATTGTTTTGAATCCTGATTTTATCATCCAGGTATTAGTTACCCCTCCTGGTTTGGTGTCATCTGCCTTCTATTCCATCATCCAAGTCAGTTACGTAGATGTTGAACAACATCAGGCAACAAACAGAACAAACAATACCCCACTAGTTGTTTCTCTCCAAGATGGAGAGGAACCATTGGGAAGTACTCTTTGGGTCTGGTTCACAACCAGTTACAGTTCCTCCTAACAAAGCACTGTCTAGTCCACATTTCACCAGCTTAATAATGGAGGATCTTGTCAGAAGCCTTACTGAAATCAAGATATACTACATCTTTCCCATCTGTCAAGCTTTAAATCAAAGAAAGAGATATGGTTAATGTGGCATGAGTCAGTTTTGAAAAATCCATACTAGCTCTTTATGAACCCAGCATTCCTTTCTAAGTGCTCATAGACTGTTTAATGATCTCTTCTAGAGCCTTTATTGGTATTGTCATCTAGCTGACTAGTCATTAATTGCTCAGTCGCCTCCTGTAAATGGGGCAACATTTACCTTCTACAGTCTGCTGGGACCTCCTTTGTTCTCCAAGAATTGCCAAAGATTATTTACAATGGCTCTCTGATCACATCTATAAGTTCCTTTAATGTCCTTGAATGCAGTCCATCCAGTCTTGGAGATGTGAATTCATTTAGAATGCCTAGATAGTCCTGTAAACCTCTTCATTTATTCTGAGCTGAAGTCCCCTCACAGTATCATTTGTTCTATTTTCACTGTTTTATTTTGGAAATGACTGAGACAGAGAAAATGTTAAGCAGTTTTCTCTCTCTCTTGTTAGCTTTAAACCATCTTTTAAACCATCTTCTCCATACAGTGCCCCTATAATTTCCTTGTTCTTCTTCTTCCTCTGAACATAGCTAAACCTCCCTTTTAAAATTATTTTTAAACTCTGGTGAGCTGAGCTCATTCTGAGCTTTACTTCTTCTGACTTTCTTCCTACAAGTACTCATTATACATTGGTATTTTTTGGTGTTTCCCCCTTCTTCCTTTTCTTACATATGTCTCCTTTAAAATTCACTTCATCTGAAAGTTCTTTATATGACAACCCTGGTTTTTAAACATCCCCCTTTACTTCCTCATTGGAATTGTTTGCAAATATGCATTCAATATCTCATCTTAAAGAAACTCTGATGCACCAAAAAGTTGCTTCACTTTGAATATTTCTGATCATGGGATCTCACCCACCATTTCCCTATGTTACACAAATCAGCTTTCTTAAATCCAGAGCATATGTCTGGCTGTGTTTGCTTTGCCCCTTTCCTCTGTAAAACAGGTTCCAGGACAACCTGATCACTCCCACCCAAGGATCCCACTACTCCATCCCATTGAGGAGTTGTTGAGGATCAGATCCGAAACAGCCAGTCCTGGCATCACCTTCAGGACAGTGAAATTGTTTGCAAGGCAAGTGAGAAATTTGTTGGATTTTTCATTCTTGGCAGTTTGACTTCTAGCAAATATCAAATTCTCCTTTTATTACTATATCTCTTTTTTGAATGTTGGATCATTTCATCTAGGAAGGCAACATTCAGATCTTCAATTTGGCTGAGGTCGGGGGAGTCTATAATAGATACTCCCAATGAGGTCACTGTTGATTCCTTATCCTTTAATTTTTAATCAAATGCTTTCAACCTGTTTTCTGTGCTTCCAGTTGGGTCTCCTCACAGATGTGCATTCTTGATATATAAAACTCTTCCTCCTCTTTTCCTGTTTGTATTGTTACAATTAGTACATTCCAGTCATTCCAGACATTCTAGTCATGAGACTCATCATGTTTCAGTGATGCACTAAATTGTATTTATTTTGCAGTAAGAATTCCAGGTCCTATTTGTTCCCCATGATATATGCATTAGTATATGCACCTCAAAGTCCGTAGGGCATTCTCCTCAGCTGATTCCTTGCTGTTTTTTTCTGCCCACTATTGGCTTCATGTACTATTGGCCAAATTCCCCTGTATCATAAAAGTCATTGTCTCTAGTACTTAGTGTGTCCCTGCTGTCTGGAATACTGTCCTCTTCCTCTACCTAACTTCAATTTAAAGTCCAACTGATCAAGTTTGCAAGATTTTTTCCAAATATGTTCTTACCAGCTGTTGTGGGGACTTCTCTTGTCAGAAGTCCTCCTTGAAAGCACAAGTTCAAGAAGCCAGATCTTTTCTGATAGTCCCGTCGAGCAAGTTATTCTACTATTCTCCTCTCTGTTCCTGTGCCGTGACCTTCCACAGGAAGAAGCAGTGAAATAAGCTGTGCCCAGGGTCCTGCAGCTTCCTACTGAGAGCTTCATAGATCTTTGCACTGTGTTGGAGGCTGTATTTTGCAATTACTCTGGGAATAAGCAGGAGCTATTCCACTTTCCAAGGTCAGCTCCATGTTCTCTGAGCTGTTGTCCCTGTTCCTTGTAATCACTGATTGAGGGAGAGCTTAGAATCAACTGTGTAGCTCCAGAATTACAGCATGGCTCCTGATAGTTCAGCTTCTGTAGTAGTGTCACAAAGTAATAGCATCATGTTGCTCTGCTTTTGTCAGACTTCAGCTGGAATACCATTTCCAGTCTGGAAACCAAAGTTCAAGTAGGATATTGATGAGGTGGAATGTGTCCAGAAGAGGGAGATCAAGATGGTTAACTGTCTGGAACTTGAGGAACAGCTCAGGCAGCTGGTATGTTTAGCCTGGAGCAAAGAAGATTAAGATGTGATAAGATAGCCATCTTCAAGCATCTAAAAGACTGTCGTGTAGAAGATGGAGTGTACATGTTTCCTTCTGCTTCAGATGGTAGCACATATTACAAGGAGATTCTTGCTAAACATGAAGAATTCTCAGATGGTAGGAGCTATTCAGCCATGGAACAGAATACATCAGAATGTGGTGGACTCTCCTTCATTAGCTGTTTTAAAACAAAGGGTAGATGACCACCTCTTCTGCATACTTTAGCAGTGGATTCCTGCATAGACTAGAAGGCATTTGATTCCCTTCTTGTCCTGTGATTCTTAGATGAAAATAATGAAAGTTACAAACATGAAAAGGAGGCAAACAGAAAGCAGCATGGAATTTGTTGTCAGAATAAATGATGAATTAATATCACTTTACATTCCAGGAGCACAGCCACTTGAATTCAACTTTTTTTTTCTCAGCA
Source organism: Iguana delicatissima (assembly GCA_948472985.1). NCBI lineage: Eukaryota > Metazoa > Chordata > Lepidosauria > Squamata > Iguanidae > Iguana > Iguana delicatissima. The sequence continues at coordinate 151,414 of CAOKZL010001471.1, read as the reverse complement.
GCCTTCAGCAAATACTACCTGAACACTTTAAACATTTCTCTGCAACCATGAAAAGAGTTTTTCATGAGCCATGCTGTGATCAAATTACCTGTATTTATTTTGTGTTCCCAGAAATAAAAGGCACAACATCAGTGTAGTAGTTTATCAGATTCGTAATGTATTATATTTCTACATAAAAGTGATCCTTGTGTAACTGTGTTACTACACCCAGACCCTAAGCAATTCTCAACTGCTGAATTAGACACCATGTAGCAGATTTTGAAAACTGGCTTAAGCAGTGGATCCTATTAAAAGCTGGGCATTGTGCCCTTGTGAAATTTATCTTCTGTTCTCTTCCATAATGCTTTGGGTAGAAAATACACTTAAGTGCACACATTTTAAAAAGCTGTCAATCATGTAAAACTGGAAAACTATTTTTTTTTTCAGGAAACAGTTGCAGATGGACCACTTCCATGGGTTACCCAAGATAATGTATCTTTTGTAGCAGAGCAAGTTTCCCATCACCCTCCAAGTAAGTTAATACCTTTGCGTTATTAACGATTATTATTAAAAAAAAAACAACCTTCAGACTTAGTGTTCAGTCAGTAATCTTTGGCCACTGATATATTTTGAAAATGCAGCCAGGTTTCCTCTGCAGATTTCTTACTTGAGAAACAGTATGCAGTATGCTTGATATAGTATTTTATAGTTTTAACAATCTATATCTTTCCTTTAAGTTTCAGCATTTTATGCAGAATGCCCCAGCAAGAAAATACAATTCAATGCCCACATCTGGACCAAGTCAAAATTCTTGGGAATGTCTATTGGTGTTCATAATATAGGCCAAGGTATGTCTGTCACAAATGTTAAACTTCTCTGCTCCCCAGTTTCCATACTGTCAGTATTTGTGTGATAAATTATTTGTTGAATTCTTTTTTATTGGCAAGAGAAAAGTTTTGTTTGAATGCTGGTTGTGATCCTGGGCATTTGCCACAAATTAATTACAGTCTTTTGACTCTTTCATTTTAAAGATTTTGCCCCTGTACTGCATGCATGGAGCACTATTAATAGGCTCCAGGGGTTTAGCTGTGTATTGCCACTTTTATGTTTTAGTTACTTTCCCTGTTTATGATTGACCATTATTTCTTGCCAAACAAACATCTTCCAAATTAAAACTTAAAGTGCTCTGTGCTGTCTACCAACAGGTCATGGTAACAGAATGATTTTGGCCTTCCCTTCTTCAGTCTCCATTCAAATGAAATAAGAACAGAGGACCCAGATTTGGAGAGGGATGGTACAGCCATTCCTGATTTCTTCTCCACTTTTTTGACTTTTAGTTAAGGACCAACTAAGCCAAGAGAATTAAAATCAGTGTGCAGCTGATGTTAATCAACTGTAGGCTATATAGTTCAACCACAAGCAGTGTCAATAGTACAGAAAAAAGAAATGTGTATACCTCCCGATATGTTGGATTGCAGCTCCTGCCATTCACTGACCATACTGGCTGGCATATAATGAGAGTTACAAATCCACATCTGAGGGGCCACATAGTCACCATCCCTGTCATAGAAATCTCAGATATTTCCAGTTTAAGAGAAAGAAAAACACTCAGCTAACAGGGCTTGGGAAAACATGCCAGATCCATCAGTGTGCACCTTGCAGCTGAGTAATTGATCATACTTGTTGGATGGTCTGATTTTATAATCTTCTTGTCACCTTTTTGGGGTACTACTGAAACATGATACAGTTCTCACAACCTGCATAATTTTAGTTGACACAGTAAATCCTGGTGGTGGGGACTTTGTAGGCCTGCCTAAACTCCTTTATATGGCATGATGACCAATTCTGTCTTTGGGATTCTACTTAGAAAATCAGTTGCAACTTGGATCTCTGAGATGCTGTTTCCTATATTTGTCTCTTTAGCCAGTCACGTTTTTCTGTATAAAAAGGTTTGTCTCTTTGATTCTCGTAACATCCTGTTCTCTATTGCAGGGTGTGTGTCATGCCTAGATTATGATGAGCACTATATTCTGACTTTTCCCAATGGTTATGGGAGGCAAGTGATACATTATACTTTTCAGTCATTTAATAAGCAGTAGTAACATTGGCTTTTCTAGTTCTTGAAATATCTCTTCTGATATCTTCACAGATCTATTCTCACAGTGCCATGGATAGAACTGGGAGGAGAATGTAGCATTAGCTGCTCCAAGACAGGCTATAATGCTAGCATAATCTTCCACACAAAGCCTTTCTATGGAGGGAAAAAGCACAGAATTACAGCAGAAATCTTGTAAGTATATACATGGGTTTTAAAAATCAAACTCATTTCAAGATTGCGGTATAGAATAGCCTTACTGTAGTAAGAGATGGCACAAAGCTGAATTGTTTTGAAGGTACTGTAATGGTGTTTGTAAGCATCAAGTAAGAATGATTGTCATCTTTTCTTTGCCTTAGTTCTCCTAATGATAAGAAATCCTTCTGCTCTATTGAAGGAGAATGGAATGGTGTCATGTATGCAAAATATGCAACAGGGGTAAATATACTTTTCTTAAAAAACATTTTTATTATTTTGTGTGATCTAAAGCATGTTGCTGCATTTTGTTATTTTTTCTGTAACTGAAAATATTAATTATTCAAACAATATTGTTTAAGTTTTTCTTCCTTTACTTGGAAATCAAAGCTTTAACTCTAAGGGCCTTTTTTAGGAGAGCAGAAGACAGCATGCTTTGGGATTAGCATCAAAGGCATTGATGCTAGACCGAGGCTGCTAATGCCACCCTTGCTATGATACTACTTTCACTATTAGGAACAATTGTTATTGGACTGTATTATGTTTATAGGCAGAAATACAACAGATATGAATAGCATCAGGATATAATCTAGGTGGAGAGCAAATTTAAACTGAAAAATGTACTCAGTAACAGACGTTTTCTTTCTTTAGGAGAATGTCATCTTTATAGATACCAAGAAAATGCCTATCGTTAAGAAGAAAGTAAGAAAACTAGAAGATCAAGAAGAATATGAATCCCGCTGGTAAGAACTTACAGTTTTCCTGTTGACCCTTCAAGAAAAAAAGGAGAAATCAATGTGTCTTAACTGGCCTGAACTCAAAAAAAGATTGACATTTAGATGAAAGTGGGTCACTAAGACTTGGGAGCATATCTGACCATCTAGCAATCTTCTTCTTCTCTCACTTGGTGCATATTTTTTTCCATTTCCTCTTCTAAGATAATCAGAATGTTCTTCTTTGACCCATAGTATAAATCAATAACGGCAGCCAATCTTTATAGCTTGTAGATCAGGTGCAGTATTAAACAACTAAGCTTTTTTACTATTCTGAGTGACTTGTGTTTTTCCTAGCCTATGGAAGGACGTCACATACAATTTGAAGATAAGAGACATTGATGCAGCTACTGAAGCGAAACATAGGCTTGAAGAAAGGCAAAGAGCTGAAGCCAGAGCCAGAAAGGAGAAGGAGATTCCATGGGAGACACGGGTAAGGTTTATTCAGCCAGTAGTTTCTTTGTAAATCTCCCTGTTGCTGCTATGAGGCTGTTAACTGCATGTTCTTCTCTTACAGCTGTTCCACGAAGATGGAGAATGCTGGGTTTATGATGAGCCACTACTCAAGCGACTTGCTGCCAGTAAATACTAGGCGAGCCATGCCTTGGCATAGCGGCACTAATTATAACTTCCAAGTCCTCTTCTTTTGGGGAGCCTGCCTCCTCCAGTAACAGTTCCTTATCTCAGGGATACTGGACTTTCTGATGCAGCGAACAATTAAAGCAGGAAGAGCCTTGACTGTGTAGCAGTAATTTATATTGGCCTTTCCTGGATGACCTCCCCACGCTTCTAGGTGAATTAATAAAACCTGGGCTTGAGCCCCTATTGTGTACATTCTATACACCTCTATAAAAGGTGCAGCGTGGCATTTGATGCCAGTTATATATGATTCCAGCGTCCTACATAATATATACACATGGCTTAACGTCATTCAAGCCACTTAATTTCTGTGTAAATACAAGGATTTCTTTGGCCAGTTTAAAAAAAATGCAAGAATATAATCCACCAATGAACGTATTTTAAAAAAGATCAAACCTTTTGGCATTTCATTGTTCCCCAAATCACTTTCGTATTTTTAGAAACTAAGATGTAATTATAGATTACCATTTGGTTCTTGCTGGTGCATATATAATGCTTCATAAAATAGATTTTCAAATGTATGTTTTGTTTTATTTCAAAGTAAATCTTTTTCAGAGCAGTAATGCTTTGAAATGACATTATACTGAAATTCAGATAGTGCTGAAAATGGGTTGATGATGTTCAGTGAGGTGACAGTAATGTGATTGCTCAGAACTATATGAAATGGAGCAGCCAAAAGCAAACAGTGCATCACTGTCTAGAACAGAATGTAGGTGACCAGTTTTTCCCTAGATGTATAGAAAGCTGTACTGTAAATTCTTTTTCAGACTGTGATGCTAACTTTATGGGGAGTTTCTTTTTACTGATCTACCTTCTTCCACTTTCTAAAACTCCATTTGGCTGCAAAAATTTATGGAGGAAAAACCAAGAAAGCTTGAGCTCTTTTATAACACATCATGGTTAAGTAATGGGGAAAAAGGTAGCTTCTTCAGTATCCTGCTGTTGCAAAAATTAAGACAGCTCTGCGCTAGTATCTGTGTATGCCAGAAGCTTTGTCACCTAGTGAAGTATGTGTGTTGTAGAGGAGATTCAGTCTAGGTGTGAAAGTTGTGAGAAACAAGTTAAAAGCTGTGGCAAGTTCCTCTTAAAGTCTGTTGAAAATCAGACTCCATTTTCTTGCTCAAATTGAGCTCATGTGAAAAGATTAGGGCTATAACAATAACGAGTAGCAAAGGCTAATGTATTTGCCCTGATTCACCCCCATGTGCTTGAAGATAATATAGAAGTAAATAGCTGCGCAGATGCATCTAAATGTCTCTCCGTATGAGCAATCTTTGCCTTGGAATTTGGGTTTAGATGGAAGACTAATTTGGGCCAAATTAAGTGTTAATGTGTATGGGTTTTCCACGTTAGCCGGCTGCTTAAAATGTTCTCTTTCAATCCTGTTTTGTTTCATTGGCGTATCAGTCCACCATAATTTCTTTAGAAATTACAGCTGATTCAAAATGGACATCAGGAACTTTTGCTTTATATTAGAACAACCTACACAAAAATCCTTAGTATCTCAGTAATTAATTTATTGCACATAGTATTGCAGAGCGCTCATCCTGAACTTCCGCATGCATATGATCCTTCATTGTACTCTTATCAACTGTGTTTTTCCATGAGGCTAACAGTGTTCTTGCTCTGAACCATTGTAGAGAAGCACATTATTGATGTGAAAGTCTAATAACACACTCTGGTAAGTAGCCAGTTACCACTTTTGTCCCTTGAAATAGCACACAGTGAACTAAGGACTTCAGAATCCAGTTGCACACCTATCAGTTACCCTCCTCGCTCTCTTCCCACCCCCATTCTCTGTAGGTGAAGTAGCACTCCAAGCAGAAAGATCCACTACATTATACAAAGTTTTACTCTGCTCACATTTTCCCTGCCTTTTGTATTGCATATGTTTTACCAAAAACATTTCTGTTTATATTTATCTTGACTCTGAAAATACATGCTTGTAGCAGAGTTGACCATGGAGGATATTACATATTTTCCAGAAAGTGTAAGTAGGTTGGATTCTCTGTAGTGAAGTGGAATTCCCCAGTATTCAGTAGTTTAAGTTGTACTACACATTATCGCAGTCTGAAGTGAGTTATTTTAATATCTTATGGTATGGCAGAACATTCAGAGATGATGTATACACTTTGATGTCCTTGATACAAGTTGCATCAGTCAAAGAAGCAGCATCCAAGAATACTAGCTGAGGTATTTCATTGCATGAGGGACTGTGCATATTTGAGAGAGATGAAGTTTCTGGATCACCTTCATGTATTCCAAATCCAACTACCTACAATTTCAAGTGAGGAAAGTTATCAACTTTTTTGTAGAATCTGCCAGCAGCTAACTATCTCTGACTGACTGGCCTGACTGTACATCTGAATAGTCTACTTTATTTTTTACTGGGTCTTCAGTCTTCCATTAAATAGAGGTAAGTGTCTTGCACAAATTTATTAACTATATTTAGCCCATATCATTCTGCTCTCAACCCCCACTACCAACTTTAAGATGGGTAAATCATTTTAGAACAATGGTGTGTCTCTTCTGCAGCATCCCTTTAGGTAGACAGAAGAAGAGAGTAAACCTGTGGACTCAAAACTACTGGCTTCAATGTAGTCCACAGTACAGAGCCCTAAATGGAATTTGGCTTAAAAGGAATTTCTCACTCCTGTTTAAGATCTAGAACTGCCTCCACAATTATAAAAAATGAACTTCCAAAACTGCTCAATTTAAGATGAATATCATTTAAAATTGTCTTTGCAATGAATACTCACATGTACACTAAGCACTTTGCTCTCTTTGCCTCTGTGTGCTTGAAACCAGTCAACTAATTCTGACTGTGAAAGGGATTTTAGAGCTTCAATCTTTAAAAAAGAAGAACAACAGATTAAAATGAAAACATCAAAACAATATTTACACATATATCAATAATGCTGGGATTGCCCCAAAGCCTGAAACATTTCCATTTGACTGAAGAGAGTGGCTGGTATCCAACATGAGTTGGAGAGCATTCAGTAAAAGGGGGCCAGCAAACATGTGGCTCATTGACTGCTGTTGACTGCTGTTAGGTTTAAAGTCTTACTGGCCTTTCCCAGCACTGAAGGATAGAAACTGCAGTCCAGAAATAGCTGGGATTGGCACATATTCCCTTCTCCTGTTTTAAAGAACTGGAGACTTCATGCAAACAAATGGTCCTGCAAAAATGAGGTGGAGTGTCACACAGATTAGCGATTATATCAGTGATTATATATTAGTGATTATATTCAGTCATGCGAGGGTGGTGAGATGATGCCGTCTACATAAATTCAGTAAGCCTATGCTATTCTGGCCACGCATCCTATAACCCTTGTAATCAATGCTCCCGAAAAGGCTCCAGCTAGTCCTGCCAGCCTTCAGGATGCTGTAATTCATTCTCTTTTCTATCACATCCAGTTTTTACTTTTTCAAATGAAATGCACTATTCTGTGACACTTCTTCAACTAACAATGTTCAAGTCTCTTGGCTTAGCTTGTACTTTTGCAGACTTCAGGGCTTTCCTTAGCATGTTGGCATTATCTCTCTTCCTCAGAATTCTTATTTTGACCGCAATCCTGTTGGTATTAAACATCCATTTCTTGACAATGATGGGAGATTCACTTTGATCCTTATGAGTTTTAAGATATTTTAACAACTTGACCAACAAAGGAGTTCTCATGTTAAATTTTAGAAGAACCTCTTACCTCTCGGACTAATCTGTCAAACAGATATTGTTGAGTCACCACTTCTGTCCAATTCCTATCAACCTCTTCACCGAGATGGGAATCTTCACATTCTTTTAATTTAATGAGAGCTGTGACCTCGGGTAGAAAAGACATATGCTCATTACAGAACAAGATACTGCTTCTAGGAAAAGGTTTAAGTCATCTCTTCATGCTAATCTTTATTTTCCTCTTATTTTGGCAGCACAGTAATATTTTACTGTGTTGAGACTTCAAAATTAAAAAGCAATATATACCTATTCTAAGTAAGCGAATCTCTGTGTGTTATGAAACTAAACTATCCCACCTTTGTACTAAGAAAGCTCTTTAGCCTGCAGTTTCAGTCTACAAATCTGTAAACTTATTATGATTACCCTAAATGCAGGCAGATGTTGACATTCATTCCTACCTCAGCAGCACCAACTTAAATAGCTGTGCTCCTGCCAAGTCCTTCGGGGCTCTATGACAGCTAAACATAAAGAGTCATGGAGGACTTGGCAAGATTCTCCCCTTATTCTGGAAATTGTAATGGGAAAGTTTTGAAGTCATATCTTCTTTTGGCTAATTTCAAGAAAAAAGTATTTTGGAAACCAATACTATTAGGGTTATTTTAAGGCATAACTCTGCTTCATAAGGTATCAATTTGGATTTTTATAGGCAGTATTTTGTCAAGAAGTTTGCGGGGGAAAGAGTGTTCATGTGGCTAACAAGCCTGACTTTCCCTACCCATGTTTTACAGTATGTATGCTCTCCATGTGAGCACATGAAGCTGGATTAAAGATTGGAAACTTTGTCTCCTCCAGTACGTGAGTTTAAACCAGGGATCGGGAAATGGAGACCTTAGAGGACTACAGCTTTTTGCCACACCTGCAAAACAATATAATTGCCCCCAAACACCCTTTAGGGGAGAGAAAGGGCATTTAATGATGCTTGGGGGCCTCCCTGGGCCATTTCAGCCCAAGAGAGGCTTTTCTAATAACAGGAAGTGAGAAGAAGCCATTTCTTATTTGCTTCCCATTTCAAGAAAGGCCTCCTTGGGGCCTAAATTTGCCCAGAGGGATCACAAAATATGGTGGAAATGTGTCCCACATCCCCTAGAGGACATTTCTGGGCATAAAAATGTTTAAATAAAACAATTTGTAAATTGTTTTTGTTGGTGGGGGCAGGGAGCCCCCAAACACAGTGGAAATACCCTAGAATGCACTTGGGGCATTTTGCAGTAGAAAATAACCCACGGGCCACTTATGGTCCATGAACTATCCTTTGCCCACTCGTGGTTTAAAATAACATACAGATCTTCAACTAAACAGAGGCTCTCCACTGGACACAGCTGCCCTGTACACCAAGGGTGGCAGGAACTATCATACTGAATCCCACTGCCACTTCTCACATGGCAAGCATACGCAGGTTAAATTAAGTGAATAGGTCTATGCGCTAGTAAAAATTGTTAAATATCAAATACTCCTACGGCACATGCTTTCTTTTTAATATGTCACAAAAAAAGCCAGGGAGTTTTCCTGTACACTGAAGTATTACAGAGAAGAGAAACTTCCATACGCAACTGCTCCTGTTCTTTCAGAATTCCAGTAGCAAAAGGTGAATAATGCAAAGTAATTCACCTTTTCTATGCCATCCCGTTTTCTATTAAGGTTTCTGAAAAGCCAAAGTGCAGTTCTGCATCTCAAAATTAGCACAATGAACCTGAAACTACCGCTGATGCATGAATGGAGAAACCTGATGAAGCCTTCCTTTATTGGAAAAAGGTGTCTAGGAAATTTAAGTTTTTATTACCTGTGTCCTGAAGGCTTCTGCAGTCATAGTCTTGATTTTTTCCTCAAAACATGAAAGAAATTCTTCTATCTTCCTATCCACAAGTTCAGAACTGAAAGATATCACACACACACACACACACACACATACACACACACAGAGTATTGAATGTCATCAGGCAGAACAGAAAATGAATTCCACTAAAAGTATAATCCTTGAGAAAAGAGGAGTACTTTTAAATTTTTGCTTTTCAAAATCCAAAATCACCAAAAGAAAAATCCCCAGCCAAAATGCTGGTCACATCACATCAGCTTTCAAAGCTGCATTGGCTTCTTCATCAGGCAAAAGATGTTTAAAAAATCACACATAAGAAAAGTGAAAGAGTTAGAGGGATTCTTGGTTGCATCAACAGGAGTATGGTATTCTGCATTGGTTAGGCCTCATTTGGAATACTGTGTCCCGTTTTGGGCACCTCAGTTCTAGAAGGATGTTGACAAGCTGGAACATGTCCAGAGGAAGGCAACCAAAATGGTGAAGGATCTGGAAGCCATGTCCTATGAAGAAAGGCTTAGGGAGCTGGGTATGTTTAGTCTGCAGAAGAGAAGGTTAAGAGGGGACATGATAGCCATGTTTAAATATCTGAAGGGATGTCACATTGAGGAGGGAGCAGGCTTGTTCTCTACCGCTCCAGAGACTAGGACAAGGAGCAATGGATTCAAGCTGCAGGAAAGGAGATTCCACTTGAACCTCAGGAAGAACTTTCTGACGGTCAGAGCTGTCCAGCAGTAGAATATGCTGTCTTGGAGTGTGGTGGAGTCTCCTTCTTTGGAGGTTTTTAAGCAGAGGCTGGATGGCCATCTGTTGGGAATGCTTTGATGGGTGTTCCTGCCTAGCAGGGGGTTGGACTCGATGGCCCCTGGGGTCTCTTCCAACTCTATGATTCTATGATTCTATGATTCTATGATTTAAAGACTGGAACTAAACCCTTTGAGAATAAAGTAAAACTTTTCCTTTTGGATTATAATTGGCTGAGTTTGAACTATATATCACCTGAACGTTTTTTTCAGATGTAGTAGTATAGAGACTTCTTGAGAAATTGAATGTTTTTTGCCTAAGAAAGGGGTGTATGGCTTCTCAAAAGACAGAGAAACCCTTGACACCAAGAGGAATTATGTAGCTGCTGGTAATGGAGTTTAAATTTTACAGTCCTTTGTCTTGGTCTCCAGATGGCCAGGAAGAGAATGGCCTCTGCTTCTGCTGAGATCCCTCCAAACCAACTGAACTGCAACAGAAACAATATCTGATAAAGTGTAGGACTCTTGACTCTTTCAACACTGTCACTTTTCTTCTTCTGCATGATTTTTTAAACATCTTTTGCCAGATGAAGACAGTGGAGCTTCGAAACCTTTCATGATTGTTTTGCGCGTTTTAGTTGGACAATAAAGGTATGGCTCTTTTGTGGATTTTGTATTTTGTTTTATTTTGCTGTACAGCCAACATGGCTATCCTTGAATATGCTTTTGGAAATGGATATTTAAAAAGGAGTATTAAGATAACTTAACCAGAATTAAATTAGATTAGCTGGTTGGTTCCCTCCCCTAGGAAAAGGTGGGGAATAAAACCAACCAGTGCCCGTGTGGTACGGTGGTTGAAGCAGGATTTTGGAGCCCAGGGTTCACATCCCTACTTGGCCATGGAAACCCACTGGATGACCTTGGAGAGGTCACACTTGGGGCACTTCGAAGAGGACTGCAGAAATAAAAGGAAGTTTTCTACGGCAAGGCAAAGACTACCAGCATCCTGTTAATTTTAAAGAGAATGATCCCTAGGTGATCTTTTGTTCTGTCAACAGCATGGAATAAAGGGGCCAGCAGAAGCACATGGGACATCTATTATACAGATTCTTCTCATAAATAAGACAGGACAGTCTTCTGTTTAATTAAAAACTACAATAAAGTACAGTTGGCTTTCCATGTCTGTGGGTTTGATTTTCATGGATTTATTTGTGAGTTTCTTCAACCTTTGCTCCCCATCTCAGGTGCTTCTTTTCCAGGGGAACCTTCCCTCTGGGTAGCTCCAATCAGACCACACAGCCCTTTAAAAATTCACCTCTGGTCCTCTTCCTACACCCTCTCCCGATGCCACCCCACACCCAAGGAACAAGATGGGTGACAGAGAAGTATAGGGCCACTATGCCAACCTCCTTTCCCTATTCTGGTTAGACCCTGGATACCCATTCTCTCCACCATGCCTCGGCTCCCTTCCCATAGACACATGCTCACTTTTTAACATTTGCAATTTTTCCACTTTTGAAAGGGTCTTGCACTCCCAAACATAGTAATTGTGGAAGCCCAACTGTGTAAGGAAATCTGAAGGCATTTTAAAACAAAAGAATGGTGAATGGAAAGTACAAAGGAAATGAATTGACAGTTTACGTAAGGGAGAAAAAAAGCCAAATTACTGGAGTGATTAGAAGCAACATACAAAACATGAGAATAAAATGGAAAAAAAATCCCACTCACTTGTATTTGGTTGCTTGTGTTGCTACAGTAACAGAGAAGCCAAGGATCCCAGATGTATTTCTGCACGTTGGGTACACATGATATCTAGAACAAGGGGAAAGATGGGAGACAAACAGGAAAGAGGGATCACTCTATGAACACCTTAAAAATATTAGCATTAAGCTGCTTTCATGTGGGCACTACTATGATCAGGAGCTAAGAATATTAACACAGATCCTTGGTGCTCCAGCAGTACATGTGCCAATTGGAAATTCTGCCTCATAATGGCTACCAAAAGGTCTCAAAAAGTAAGTTGTGCAGTAGTTGGAGATTTTTTAAAAAAAACTTCAGAACAAAAAAAAATACCTTATAGCAATTTTCCTGGACTAACCCATATGAAGCTAGTGCTAAGACTGTGAATTGGATTTCATCTCCTATAAAAGTCCTGATCATGAAATGAAGCCTTCCCGCATTTCGTTCCTGTACTTTTAAGTGTTGTGGAATCCTCTACAATGGTGTGAGATGTGATACCGAGGGATGTGGTAGGGAATCAGCAGAAATTGAGATCCCTTGCTGTACAAGTACTTTTTACTCATGCTATAGTGGGCCACCAGTATTAGCAGGTTTAGATACAGAAGAGATTCAAGAGATGTTCTCTTTTCGTTTTTTGCATGTAGTACAGCAACCACTAAAAAGACCAATGAATTTGGTCCTAAAATAAACCAGGCACAAACTCTCATTAGAAACCTTGGTGGCTACACTGAGGCTGTTCGACCTTGGATACACCATGAGAAGTCTCAGCTCACTTCATGAGACCATAATGCTTGGTAAAACGGAAGGCAGTACTAAAAGAAGACAGCCAGGTGGGTTACTTTAGTCAAGAAATGAATCCACAGCCCTCAGGTTTGCAAGAACTGAGCAGAGCAGCTGATGATCGAGGGGCTTGGAGGTCTCCCAACTCGCAGGGTCACCAGAAGTCAAACTTGATGGCAAATAAGAGCAACTGAACTAGAACTTACCCAAGGGTTTGTTTGGTCCGCAAGAAATCGAAACAAGGCTCCTCCATGTACATCTATAATGCAATATTTTTGAACAAGTTAGGCTCTTTGTTTCATCCATTCCTTTCCAATAAAAAGCAATCTTTAGTTTGCTGTACCCCTAACGATCAGGGCAACATAAGCATTAAGAACCTCTGCCCAAGGAGTTTGTTATATCACTTCCATCTAATGTTACATCACTTCCACTTAATAAGGTCAAGCTATACCTAAACTGTTCATAAAAAGATGCGGGCTTCTCTGTAAAATATACTAGTGGATAGGTTAAAAAGTTGTATGTGCTTCTGTCGCCCACACATGTCAGATAGTAACTCATCAACCTTTCTTCGATTCCCTAAGAATCACAAGTCTTGTTCTCCCTCTAGAAAACAGCTAAGTTTCATCTTGTATGTTGTCCCTAGATAGTTCTAAAAAAGGAACTGAAACCCCAGCTATCTTAAGGGCTTTCTTACACTCAATTTCACACTAGCATCAAAGTCAGTCACAAGTCTCTTCAGTTTCGGTGAATTCTGTTAGTTGGCAGTGGAGATTAATTAGCTTTTCTGCTGAAAACAATTATGTTACTGTCACCACGCTACCACTGAAATGCACAATTATGGTTCCTGCAGCTATCATAGGACTGTTACCGATAAATGCATTTTCCTCAAATGATTTACAGTTCAAATGCTAAAAAAGTGTGATACCTTAACAGGAAGTGAAATCTCAGCTTGTAGATTGTCAAGAAATATGCATGCTACTGAACAGTAAAGTGAGCATGTGGAAAGATCCACAAGAAAGAGGTTCTTAAAGACAAAAAGGTGTGATTTAGGCACCACACAAAGCCACCAGTGCCTGTAGCATTCACTCTTCTGCCTTGCCACACCTCTCTTCCCAGATTTTCCACCTACTTTTTCAGTACAATTACAGCACATACCATGACAGTCCAGTGAGGGTTTTGCAGATACTACACCACTACTAAATGCAGTGGTGTTTGTAACAAGTATTTGTTTATCACTGCAGTTTTACAAATCAGATGACATTGGCCTACTTCTGTTCATATGAAGCAATCAAAACTTACCACAAGCAATTCCATGAGAGAATATTCTCTTAAAGTCCTAGCACCTGACTAAAAGGGGAAAAGAGACACATTTATCACAAAATCCACAATTTTTCAGTCCTGCTAACTCACCCAAGAGAAAACAAATTAACAATAATCTAATCATTAAGTACATTGGTAAGTCCATAATGGAAAAATCACACTGGAGTCCCAAATGTCCTGAAAGCTATGTTAAAACATGTACATGGAACATGTTCAGCAGTACACAGAAGCTTCTACCACATGAAGAGGACAATTTCAGAAGCACCTTGCTGCACTGGTTTCCACTTTCCTGAAATGGCTCTTAAATCTGGCAAAACTGAAGAGTGGAATTAAGGTGTACCACAAGGACAGAGTGTTATCTCTGTCTTCCAACATCCCCAAGTTTTCTGGGCAATTTTAAGAAGATGGCAGATGCTCCTTGCAGCACAGCCAGACACTATATACTTCTTTTTTATATTGTTAAAACAGCCATATGGTAAATGTTTTAAATGGCCACTGAGTAGTTAATGGTAGTGTTACCATCCTTGTGGAATGCAAGATGGAGAGTGCCATTGCGCTCATGCCCTGTTAGCAATAGTTTGACCACTGCATAAACAGAACACTTGACTAGATAAGCCTTTCATCAGATCTAACAATATTACTCTTATGTATTTCTCTCAAGAAGCCCAGCTCTTTGTGACAAAATGATAGATCTATCTGGGATTTCACAATTGGATAATCTGTCATGAAGAAAGCATCCTTCACATAAACAAGTTATTGTCAAAGTAAAAAAAGTTGAGCCCAGCTGAGTTCTTGGTGTGCTGTTTTTATCTTTGCAGAACTGAATAAAACAGCAAAGCAAACAATGTAAACAATTCAGAGTAGAAAATTTCTCAGCTCCTAAAGCAAGGAGGAGGAGCCATAGCAAGAAAGGACACAAGACAAATTAGCTTTCTCCACAATTAGGAATAACTATCTCATAGCAGATGGTTACTGTGTTTGTAAGGTCAATGCATATTGTGAATGTTACTTGGGAACTTACTGTGAGGATCCATTCTTGACAAGGAGAAGGAGACACCCAGGAATGAGTTTAACCACTTCTGCCACCAAGGCAAGGGATCACATGATCAAAATTAAATCTTTCATCCTAGCTCCTCCATACAGTTCTGTCCAAAAGCCAGAGACAGAAGCAGAAAATACTATATCACCAGAGAAAGAAACCTTGCCACTAAAAGGGTGTAATTGGATTTCTCCTTGAGAAGAATGGGCCTTCCTAGTAAGTACTCAATGTACTATTCTCTGCCAGTGAAAGGGCCATCCAGGAACGCAACATATCCACGCATCATATATGTTAGGAGGGAAAGGGAAGAAATAAGAGGAATGAAATTAGGTAAGGACCATTTGTTGGGGGACCCTCCTGCCAAAGAAGCCCTGACATATATGCAAACCTGTCCGACCTATGTTTGGTGAAGGTGGAAAGATTTGCCCAAAGTAGCAGCTCAGCAAATTTCCTCAAAGGGAGGAATTCCTATGTAATGAAAATGCATGCTTTAAAACCATTTGATGATCAGACCTTTTTTCCCAATGAAGTAGGAAGAAAGGAAACCAACAGAGCTTCTGACTCCCTAAATGATCTAATATGCCTGCTATATATTTGTAAGATTCTCTGGATGTTCAGCTCATGACATTCCTTCTCCAAAGTGTGAGTGGGATGGGGATGAAAGGAAGGAAGTACCAAGGGCTGAGAAAGGTGAAAATACGAGTTTGCTTTTAGCAAAACAAAAACAAACAAAAAAACTCTGATCCACCCAGACAGATATGAAGTCTGTGTCAAACCTACAGTGAGAAGATGTCACCTAGAGAGCAGCCAGTTTAGAAGCCCTTCTGGCCAACGCAGAAAAGAACTTTGAGAAAGCACACAGCAACTTGAGAAGAGGAACTCTAAAATGACCTGTTCTTGCAATGGCAAAGTGAGAGAATTATATAGAGGGGCTAGGAATCCAATGAGAAAGATTTAGATTATGTGGCTCCTTGCCTTGCCTCGGCCGAAGAGGTTAATCCATTCTGGATGGCTCCCTCTTCTCTAGCAGAAAAATGAACTTACCATACTATGCAAGAGAGTGGCTAATTTTGGGTGACAAAGGCAATATTAACAAACTAATATATCACACCACCTGATAGTAGACTGTTACTTCAGAGTTTGCATCTCCTTTGTTCAGTGTTTTCACTTTGCACAGCAGATGGCCACTTGGCAAGTCCATCACCCGGAACTGTACTGGACATGGATGTACTAGTGGAAGGAACTGCAGTTTTCTGAAAAGAGTCCAAACATCAGAGTCAACTGCAAACTTGCTCCTTATCTCATTACACCAGAGTCATCCATAGCAGATGTAAACAGAAAGGAGTTCTGAACTTAATGGTGAAGCTCTCCATAATCTGCAGTACATCAGCAAGTATATGCAATTCTGAATTAACAAGAGCAGTCAAATGATTCCACAGCTCCTGCCTTAAATTACACTGTTGACATTAAGATTGTCTGAGGAAACGGGGGGGCATGTCAAGAGGAGGGGGCTACTGTCAAGAATGGTCGCATAAACTTGGAGCGCCACTTAACAACAAAATTAACCATTACATAAGCAAAAATCTACAGAAAAATACTCCTTCAAAAACGTGGATCTCCTAACTGGACCACAGAGCACTTTCAGGAAAACAATTTGTCAGGGCTTTTTCCTTTGAAAGATCATGAATGGGCTGGAAACAGACCTGAGGACGATGAAGCAAGTGAGTATAAGAGACACTCATGGCCATGAAAAATGAAATAAAGCAGTAGTTGCAGAGGTGATCTTCCCAGTACACAGAGATATCTCAGCACTGACAGCCAAAATACATAGCACTGCAGATTCCACTAATGCAGCCTCCACTAATATAGCCCTCCCACAAAGCATTGCAAACCACCACCACCACCATCACCATCATCATCATCGGAACTGAGAGAATGACCGCTACTTTACAGGATAAGCTCACAGAGCTTGAAAATTACAGCCACAGACATAATTTACACGGGGGGGGGGCTGGAGTCAACAGAACAAAACAATATGCTTTCTTTTCTTTTATTTAATAAAGTGGTTGTCAGAAGTTTGCCCAGAAGTCCCGATCCTGTCAGATGAGAGTGAATGCGTTCATCATTCAATTTCTATCAGATCACCATTATGGAAAGGGAAATGGACTAGAGACATTATGATTAAATTTCTAAGATTCTCTAAGAAAATGCAGATTTTTCAAGCCTTAATTAAACATCCTGATCTACAGTATTATAGTGCTAAAAATCATGGTTCTTCATAATATTGCTCTGAAAATGTTGCAACAAAGAAATGGATTTAAGGAAATCACAGACAAATTAATGGGAGACAATATATGCCACAGGTGTGGATCCTTCTTGAAATTAATGTTCATTGTCCCTGACAAATCTTGTTCAATTAAAACACTGCAAGGGGAAGTAGATCTGCTAGAAACTATGGACATACCACTCACAGAGTCATTAAATTCCTCCAATATCAAAAAGAGATCTTCAACTGATTACCAGAAAGAAAAGAAAAATTGGGAACCTGCAGCATCTAAATCAGTGGTTCTCAACCTGTGGGTCCCCAGATGTTCGTGGACTTCAGCTCCCAGAAGCCCTGAGCATTGACCATAGTGGCTGGGGCTTCTGGGAGCTGAAGTCCACGAACATCTGGGGACCCACAGGTTGAGAACCACTGACCTAAATGAAGTATGTCTCCTTTGGCTGCTGTATACAGAAAAGTGCTGTTGTGGTTAGAATCAAGTGCAATGGCCATCTTGTTGTTACATGAATGGTAGTTGCTTTCTTCCTCAACTATCATCTTTTTTCTGCCATTTTCCTCTCCCCTCTTATCTCCTTTTCTTATTCGCTCCCCATAACTTCTCTTACTATTTACATTAGAAAATGAAAGCCAAATGATTCCCAAATAAATAATTGATGATAATTTCCTCATATTGGCATTATTTTAATTCCTTTTGCTTATATGACCTCCCAATTACATCTCAAAGTGGTCATTTGCAATCAGGCACAGGGGGAAGTTACAGTTCTATTTTTTATTGTTTCACAGGATCAGGTTTTTGCAACTGAATGCCATCATATCACTGGTCTCACAATGAAAGAGGTCAGAATTTGACTTATGATGAGCTCCCTTACAATTGTCTCATACAACATAAATGGGTTAAATACAAAAAAGAAACAATATACAGTATTATAATATTAGAAATATCTTAGGGCAAACAGAGCCTGTCTTCAAGAGTGGTATCTAAATAAAAATGTACAAACAGCCTTAAAGTGTGCATATTTCCCACTGCAGTTTTGTGTCGTGACTTCCTCAAAAAGAAAGGTGGTAGTGTTACTGCTTTCCAGATCTTGCCCTCTGGCAGTAAATGATGAGCTAAAAGACCCAGATGGTCAATTTATATTCATTAAGGGACAACCAGAAAGGAAGAATATCACTCTGGGAAATTACTGTGCTCCCAACTCTGGATAACTTGAGTTTTTTTAAAGATATGTTCAAAGCAATGGGAAGATTATGTGAAATAACGGAGTGTCAAAGGACTCTGAGCTTCATTCAGTTCTGGTAATCAAATTCCCGGCTGCAGAGTTCTGTGTCTTTTGCAAAGGAATCCAGCTGGCAGATCTGAGGACTATATAACTGTAGTAACTTCTGGTTCAGTTCCTGGTTAAACAAAGGCCTCTCCTCTGTCTAGAACAATCCAGGGAAACAGGCAAAAATATGGCAGAATTGTCCCCTGCATTGCTTAGGGGGCTTATGAGACTTTTTTAGAAAAAAAAATGCACCTCCTCCAATGACTAGCAGTTTATCCTTAATACAGACAATAAAAACAACTGACAGCACCTGCTACAACATCTGTGCATTAGCATTTTATCCAAAACTCAAGATCCTACTTCTGTCTTCAGAAATACAGTTCTGCTCCCACATTCGAGGGTTTCACTTTGGCAGATTTGATTATTCGCAAAATGCCACCTTGCCTCCCCCCAATTCTCCTCCTCCCAGGGAGGGGGAAAGTATCCCTTCCCTGCACTCCCTTGCTGTTGCCCTCACGGGCACTCCAGCAGTGGCAGGAGCATCATGCAGGGCTGGTGACTGCCCATTCCCTGCACATCCTGGGGCCTCTGCCTGTATTGGCTTGCTGGAGGAGGCCCGCAGGATCGTCCCAGGTGGGCAATCACCTGCTTCCTACATGTCCTGGGGCCTCCACCTGCATGGAGGAATGCGGGGGGGGGCAACTGTCCGTTCTCTGCGGGCCCTGGGTCGCAGTGGGCACAGGCTGGCAGCTGGCTGGAGCCTGGAGGGAGGCTCCCACCACAGAAATTATTTGCGATTTTTTGACATTTATGAGGGTCGTCTGTCCCTATCTCTCATGAATGTGAATGGCCTACTGTACTGCACTACAATATGAATATTTAAACTGATAGTTTAATCAAGTAGTCAATCAAGTAAAATTCTACTAACTCAACAATTCAAAGTGAGCTGCTACTCTAGTTTTAACAATACAGTCTCTTTTCTCAAGTGCTGACTAGTATTCATTGCTCATATAATATTTCCAAGAGAAGAGGTAAATACTCACTCCACAACATAATCCAGAAATTCTTTTGATTCCTAAAATGAAATTGGTAGACATTTTATAAAAATGTAAAATATGTAAAATATGCCAGAATGACAAAACAAACAACAATATTTTGACAATTCCTAAACAGTTGCTCTACTCAGAGAAAACATGTAACACATAAGTCTTTATGTGCTGAAATAAATTCAGGTCCTTGCCCAACCCTACACATTCACTGCCGAGCTACAATTGTATATCTTTTCCATATTACTCTGCATTGGCCAGATAGGAATTTATTGATACATTTTACCATGAAAAAGCCCCTTCTAATATTATACTGAGATTTTTGCCTCAGAATCCTGAAATTAAGTGCTGATCCAATGGTCACTCTTTACTAACAATGCTGATTTTAATTTCAACTGTCATTTTAGTCTTTTTTTTCTGTAAAGGAAAGTAGATGCTAGTCCTTCACGAAGTTATCTCCTGAACTACAAAGAAGAAATCTGAGAGAAGGGAGCGGGGGTAGGGGAGCTAGCAGGGATGGGCTTGTAACAACAGCCAGAAATTGGCAATGGCCTGTGGTAATATTGAAAAGCCACCTCTCATGTGGGAAACACTCTCCCACGTGTCAGCTAAGCATGTACTAACAGGCACTAAATCAGCTATGAGAAGTCAACATGGAGATCATAATCACCACTAGCTGCCATGTTGCGGTACTACCCCAGCTCAATAGGGCTACTAACAGATTTTATCACCAAAAGACAGGGCAATTCAGAGAAGCAGAACAAGCAGATGGAATTTATACTCACACTGCTGGTGAAGTTTCCTTGGGCAAGGCCCTCTGCAAAGAGCTGAGATTTGAAAGCCTTCACAAACAACAATAGAGAATCTATGGAGAGGCCCTTCATGAGTGTCTCATATTTTTCAGTCATAGACCACCTGCCGTGCTCTAATATTAAGAGACGGATATCTCTATAAAGTAGAAACAAATAGGTGTTAACTGAAAATGGCTTACCTTCAAAGCTCCTCAAAAAGGAAGCCACATACGCGCCTTCGAGTCTTGCCTCATGTTCTTGTCCTCATTTTCATAAAACCAGATCTTCTCACAGTAAAAACTTGTCATATATTTAACTCAGCGGAATTTGTAGTTAATAGTTCTGCATACAACTGAGAGCCATCAACTCTTGTGTGTGAAAATCAATGAAGGGAACTCTTTCCACAACAGCACCCATGAGGGTGAAAGAAGTCAATGTGCAGTTAGCCTGCATTACCTCAAGACTTCCTGCCCCCATATGCTAGCCCAGGTCTAGATATCCTGCTGTCTCCAGAAACAGACAATATAGCTCTGCCATTTCTTCCTACACTCTGTCATGCCACTACTTTCCAAATATACTGAAATGAATCCTCCCAAAAAACCCCTGACATTTGATGAAAAGTAAAGGGAAGCAAGTTCCCCCTCATTTCTGCAAATTTAAGATACGAGCTGTGACTTCCTTTCCAGATTTCCCTTTCAACCAAACCTGCCTTTAACTGCAATCTGCTATCTCACTCTGGAGATTCATTCCATTTTCAGGCATTCTAGGCACTTACTTGGCCAAGGTCTCTGGCTTGATGAGGATGTTGAAGTAAGTCTTTTTCAGTTGCTCAGTTATCATCTCAAAAACTTCGGGAGTAAAACTGAAGTCAGCTAAATGGTCAATGATGAGTTGAAACAGCAGCTACAATAGAAAATTAAACTGTAATTCCCTGAAGTAAGGATAAAATTCTTCCTATAGTCAGCTGGAGGCCATTCCCCCCGCCCAAAACCTTCTTTGCTCAATGCCTCTCTCTCTCCATGGAGACAGGACTTGATTGGAGGGGACAGTTCATAACGGAGATCTTATTCAGCCCGAAGAACTATCCCAAGTGCCAACCCGCAGAATACAGTTCTCTATACCTGCCCAGGAACATTTGCCTGCAGTATGGTATTTTTTCCAAACAACCCTGTTTCCCCAAGTCCAAAGCCTGTCAACACTTACAGGCAGCTTGTGATTGAATCCTTTGACACGAATGATTAATCCATGCTCTCCAGCTACCAGCTTGTACTCTAGTTGAGCAACATCTGCTTCATAAGCAGGTTCAGCCAGATTATGTGCAAGGATGTTCACAAATGTATCAAAAAGTACCACGCTGTAAACAACCATGCAAGAGGTTGAATGACAACTTCTCATAATAAAACTTTTCAGAATCATACAATTCATGCAATGTGTCAAACATGGCATTCTGTAAAGACAACATATTTACACAAACAGAACACATAATGCCTTTTATACCATAAGCTGTACAATCAGCACCACCAGTAAATGCAGTGCAATCTAAAACACGATACGTAGCACTACTTAATTCCACATATTAGCACCAATTTATTAACAATGCAAGATAGTAGGATATAGTAGAAGTCTTAATGAAGAGTGTCCACATTAAACAGAATCTGTTAGTTAAATGATTTGAACTTATTTAAAATGCCTTTTCCAACAGAAAAATAAAGCAAGCCAAACAACATACAAAAAGACAGTAGCCCTTACTTTTCGGCAGACTGCTGGATCAACGGTGAGATTAAATGGAAACGGATATAAGCTGAAAGAGAGGTTATAATGAGCAATGACAAACCATGCAAAGCAGTTTATTTTTTATAGGGCCTGCAGACCCATGTTTTCTACTATTTTTCAAAACACATGACAATTTGCCCATGTTTATCATAGCTACAGTGCTGGTGCTCAGACTCCATAACTGTGCAAACACAATTTAATTCTATAAGGTGGGGTGAGAGCCTGTGGCCTTCTGGATTTCTACTGGATTGAAGATCTCAAGTGCTATCCAGCACAGCTAATAGTGAGAGGTTGTTAATCCTTCCAGAGATCCTCAAGATAGGGTTTAAATCAAATAATATCAACAATGGGAGTTACAAAAGATGAAGGGCCACATTTCCTCTTTTTGCAGTAGGACATAATAACATGCAGTACAGTGAGTCTTTTGAATTGCTGGAAAGAAGAAGGGGGCACAGTCTTGCAATCAATCTAGAAAGGAAAAATTCAGCTAGTACTTCTGCCACTGGCTGCTTGGTAGAAGACAGCCTGTACAGCACTGCAATTCCACAACAGTGACTGAAACACTGTGGCTGACTATCAACATCAAGGAGATAATAGCTGGAGGTTAAGTATTCCAAGCCAAAGTTTATTCAGAGAATGAATGAACTGTTCCAAGTCTTCATTTCTAAAACCAAGACACCAATGCAGTTAAGTGTGTATGACAAAAACATGGAAACAATTTGGTGTTTCATACTGCCAATACACTGCTTGCTTTGGTCAAACTTGGAAGGCTACTTTTATTTGAAGGCATTAAAAAAGATAATTAATTTTAGGACATGGCTCTTCATGATGCATGGTGATATCTTTTAACATATATTCATTTTACCATTAAAATGCATATTCTAAAAACCACTACAGCTGACTAGGTGCACAGATGACTCAACTGAGATAACAACAGCACAACAGACACACACACATATTTTAAACCCAAGAACCAGTATAAAGATGAGTATCTCTTAAAAAGTTCAGTTTTCAAGAAAAGTGATACAAAAAAGCCCTCAAGAGAAACAGCACTATCCAGAATCTTCATCATTTTATATGAGAAAAATACCTTTGAAATTTTAATGAATACACATATAAAAGTGTTACCTTTAGGAATTTTGAATTTATCATCCTTCTTGTACCACAAACAACCTTGCTGGGTGCTTACAATACTGACTGGATATTCTGTCTGGGGACAGTCAGGAGCTTTCAGAGCAAAATCAGTTGCTAAAATGACAAAAGGGGGAGTTGCTACTTTATACTCACAATACTATTTATTTATCAATATAGCAAGTTAAAAAAATCAATATACTTTTAATAATATCACAAAGATGAAGAAGAAAGGCAGTCAAGCAGAGATGAGTTACCCAAGCCAAGCAGTTCAAATACCCCAGCACCAATGAATGAGCTGTTGCATAACTGGGCTGCTGGTCTTAG
The DNA here is from genome assembly GCA_948472985.1 of Iguana delicatissima. Classification (NCBI taxonomy): domain Eukaryota; kingdom Metazoa; phylum Chordata; class Lepidosauria; order Squamata; family Iguanidae; genus Iguana; species Iguana delicatissima. The sequence continues at coordinate 127,951 of CAOKZL010001471.1, read as the reverse complement.
GCAGCATCCTAAATTGCAGAGTCTGCTGTACAGTTATTCCTAGCTTCAAAGGATACACCATGAAAGAAATCCATTTAAATCAATCTAGATCATTCACTTAGAACTAAAAAGCTGGCTTTCTTTATTTTCATTTCCAAACTGGAACAAGGTATTTAATTACACACACACACACACACACACAGAGGAACTTAGTCACAGTCAGTGCTATGACAGGTATGTATGAATCCATATCTCACTCACCAATATATCTGTTTTCCTCAGGGAGGTGCAAATCTGGATTTAGAAGAAAGTCACTGGCCCACATATCACTCCAGTACTGGTCAATATCTGTAATGAATATTAAGTAGATGAACTTAGCAGAAGTACACCTGATGAGGATCATATATCTGGCTGCAGATAACTGTAGAGACAATGAGTCAGCTCTGGCATTTCTTTTCTCCAATGCACACATCACATTTCCAGACTACAGCGAAAAGAGGACATCTGTACATCTAGTCCAGCCAGGCTTCCACACAGCTAGCAGATAAGAAATTATGGCCTTTTGTTATCCATGACAGAAATTCTTTGAGTTGGAGCCTGACTTAATTAGCATTAGGGTGGAGCCACTGGAATCAACAGAATGAGTTAGCCAAAACACACTGATTTCAGCAACGACACTGCAAACATTACTAAGTCTGAATCCAACTAGACTTCTTTGCTGCCTAGAGGTTCCTATCTCCTAGAAGCAGAAATTCAAATAATCCATCCATATTACATTCCTGCTCCAATATAAGACAAAGCAGTGACTTCAACAGCCTCTCTCTGCCCCTAAAACTATTTCAGGCGGACTCAATAATGATGTACCTTCAACACTGTATTGTGTACCAAACCACTTCTCCTTCAGATGACACTGGCCTTCATGGGCAGCAGATAACAGAATAAGGTTGGCTCGCTGGGGAGTCAGCTGGTGAAGAGCTTCAGAAATGATCTGCAAAGGCAAAGGATTCAAAGACAGCACATCTCTATTCATGCATAACTAGCTTTCAAAATTATTTTGAACATGAATTAGGGAAAGATATATTCAAATCTGCTATCAGTCCAGGTTTTTTTCACATAAAGAAGACCAAAGTTGGTGGGGGAGTGCAGTTTGTGGGGTGCATGCAACCCTAAGTTCATTGCAGGATCCCTGTGTTGCCCCACATGGGGGAAAATATTTTCTGGCCAAAGTGCAATTTTCGAGCTATAGGGCCCTACAGCCTCATCTCAATTAAAAAAAAAGATTTTTTTTTTAAAAAAAACCAAATTTTATATTTGGGGAGGGAGGGCTTATATGGCCTGTGGTGGGTCCAGGGAGGGAATTGGTCTCATGAGTGCATGAAGCTGCCCAGCTCTGACCTAAGGAGAGTTCACTTACTTCTGGCTTATATTCAAAAAGAAGCTGGTCTCCTGTCAGAATGTCCTCCTTTGGAAACAGCTGCATATTTTCACACAGACTTTCTACATATTCAACTGGATCGGTCTAAAAGAACAAACAGTTTTGTTTTACTACTGGAGCATTTGAACAATTTTCCCTTCAACTTTACATTGTTTCTAGTAAAGCTAGGAATTTAGACAATCAGTTTTTCTGCACAATACGCACTGACTTTTTACAGTTACTACAACAGTCAATTGCTCCTAATCAAGAGGTAGCAATCAAGCAGTGTTAGTTCCTCCCATATCTGCATATCCCCATTCACCTTATTCTCAAAGGTATGGCACCTGCAGAAGTCATTGGATGCCTGAGAAGATGAAGAACATGTTCATCCAAATCCTCAACAGGCTCCAAATCAACCTCCTGCTAATTCTAACTGATATTTATAAAAGTGATTAATCTGAATACTTTCTTAACAGGGCTCCAAAATCAAATTCTTTGCTAGAGAGATTTAAGACACACTTTCCTGGAATCCAAAACATCACCACATGATCATTTTCATCATATCTGCTTCATTGCTCTAAGCTGTGGAATCACTGTCTCTTTCAGACAGAGGAACCCATCCCCCAATAATAGATGGCAAAAGCCATCTAAGACTTCTCCAAAGTACACCTTGTCTATGACTAATAGTGTAAACAAATTCTCATTTGCCTCATTCCCTTCCTATTTTGTTATTTCTGTTCCCAAAACTCAAGAGTTAAATGCAGATTCTAAGTTGCAAACTTAGCATTAACTGAACAAGAGAGAAGTATCACTAGACTCAAGGAAACCCCAATATCTTCAGAATAAACCTTAACGGGGAGCAGGCAAAACTCCTCAATAAGGACTGATCATGCTCACTGACCATGAAATGCTGATTCAATGTAACAGGGAAGGAACTAGATGGAAGGAGTAGTAGAAGAGAGTAATCTTTTTGCAGGTGCTATTTCTGCTCCCCAAATTTCATGAGGAACATCACAAGACAAAATTACCAACAAAGGCACATTGGAGAACTTATTATGAAGATACATTCCAGCCACGGATAAGGAGCCATCCATGAATGGGTTAATTCCTGTCACTGCCCAGACGAGGCAAGAATCACATGCTGTTTTAGAAAGTATTTCCTACTGGATCCCTGGCTTCTCCTCAGTTAACTCCCAAGCCAAGAGAAAATGTAAGGAGAGAAAGGAAAGAAAACATTAAAAGTAATCTTGCCAACACAGGATGGGGCTAGATGACTCCTTTTCCTCGGCTAGAATAGATCTTCATGGTAAGTTCCCCAATGTGCCATTCTCAGCCAGCAGGGAAGGAGCCATCCATAAATGGGAATCACTTCAGCCTAAATATAAATAGCATGGGAGAGACAGCAGCAAGGAAATTAACTACTCTTGACAGAAACTACTGGGGCGCCCATCTACTGAAGGATGCCCTAGTGCAGGCAAATTTACCCAGCCTGTAGTGTTTTGTAGAAAGGGATAGAATAAGCCAAGTTGCACCTCTGCAAATTTCCTCCAGGGAAGCACTAGCTGAGAAGGCAGCCAAAGTGGCCATTGACCTGTGGAGTGTGCTGTCACATTCTACAGTTCAGGCAGACCAAGGATTGGTAGGCCAGGAAAATACATGCTTTGATCCACCAAGTGAGTGTAGATGGAAAGACCTTCTTGCCTAGAGAGGTGGGTAAAAAGGAGATAAGGAGTACTTCTGATTCCTAGAGGGTGGACTGGATGAGGGCAGAAGGACAGTAAGACAATGGGCTGTGAGAGTGTCTGAAATGGTCGGAGAAGCCACTGCAGGGGACGAGTGGAATCTTGCCCAAATGGAGAGGTGAATAAAGGAAACCATCAGGCCTAACAGGTGTGCCAGTGATGTTAGGTCTGCTCTCATTGGTCTCAAAAAGAGGAGAGCCTTCCTTTTGATTTTTGCTATACTCTTTGGAGAGGGAGCAATGTGATCTTTTTTGATGTCTATAAAGGCACCCAGATATACCAGCCTCTGGACTGGGGAGAAGTGACTTTTCTGTTTGTTGACCATCTTCTGAAGTCTCAGGTGGGCCACAGCAATCATCACTTTGGTAAATATCTGAGGAGCCAACGACAACCCAAAAGGCAGGGCTTTTAACTAATAGTGCCATTGAGGTTTTTTTAAAAAAAAGGTATGATACAAAGTATGAATAAGGATATAAAAATAAGCTTCTGAATGATCTACTGAAAGGAGGTAATCACCCAAGGAAAATGTATTCTTGGATTGCCTGAAAGCTTCCATCCAGCAATGCCAATACTTTATGATCTTGTTGACAAATTAGAGTTCCAGAACTGGGCAAACTCCACATTCTTTCTCAAATGCCATGAAGAGGATTGAGTATACAAGTCTGAATCTTTCATTTGGAGAGACGGGTTCTCTGGCTCCCAGTTTTAAAAGGTGAGTGATGGATCGATACATTGTAAGGGTTTTTAAAGAGATTTTTGGAAACTGGGGACCTAAGGAACCAATGTTTTGACTTTTGATTGAATTCTATAGTATAACCTTCATTTATTGCCCTCAATACACACTGATCCGATGGGGAGAGGGACCATGCTTGCATGAAGTGTGACTTTCTACCTTCTATCCTAGGAGGAGGATAGTAACAAGACTGATTTATTTCTGGAAGATTGGCTCCCTTGCTGGGTGTCCCTGGAACCAAAATGGAAATTGGGATCTAGAGCTGAAGTCTCTAGAGCAGGAGAAGGTGCAGAAGGGACAAAGAGGCTTATTCTATCTTTTTCTGTCCTTCTTTGGCATAGAAAGCATGTCCTTTCTCTTGTCCCTTGTCTCAAGAGGTCACCTTAAGAGCCCCTTCACCAAAAAGGAGGTTCTCCGTGTAAGAGACTGTGGTTAAGTTAGTTCCAGATTGTGTGCCCGCACTCAAAAGTCTGAGCTAAATGGATCTCTGGCAACAGTTGTATCTGCAGTGGAACAGGGTGAGAAAGTCAGAAAACTTTTGATAGCATCAGCTACAAAGGCTAAGGATGCATACATTTTAAATGAAGCCTTGGGTAAAGACTCTGCATCTACGTACTGGTTACAAAAAATATCTTGGTCCCACACCATGGCCACTCTAGTAAAAGGACAGAGTAGAAGATGCATTAATAGATAAGGCAGAGGTCTCATGGGATCATTTAAGGGAAGTGTCTGCCCTTTTTCATTAGAGCCTTTAAGGCTGCATCTCCTTCCTGGAGGGCTAAAGCCTTTATTAGAAGCGTTTAGATTGGAGCATCAATGAGAGTAGGCTTAAAAAAATTCATAGCCTCTACAGAAAGTATATATACTTTATGAACAAAATTAATGCCCCTTCTGCTTTGTGCGGGGACATTCCATTCTGATCTTACTAGATCAATGAAATCAGATGGAAAAAGTGCAACCAGCGAGGAGGTTTTTGGTTTTAGAAACAGCTGCCCCACAGCTGGAAAGCTCAGTGATTAGATCTGTTTAAAAAAAGTTGAATGAAGGGCAGTAACATCAACAACTCTAGAGCAGTGGTTCTCAACCTTCCTAATGCCGCGATCCTTTAATACAGTTCCTCATGTTGTGGTGACCCCCAACCATAAAATTATTTATTATTTACAATGCCTCCCCCCCCCCCCGGCAAAGGCCGCCTCACCAGCCAGGAACGAGGGGGGCGGGCAGGGAGGGAAAGAGCAGCCGTATGTCTCCCCCGAGAAAAAACTCCAAGAACCTCACCCAGGCTCTGCTTCTGCTTCGCTCTCATTTCCGCTGGGAGGGGCAGTGTGGGAAAAGTTTCCAGACTGTCAACCCTGGCCGGGGGGAGGAGGAATCCCAGCACCTTTGTCTTTTGCACCGGGCACAGCTCAACCCCCGGAAAAGCGCCGCCTTGCGGCCTCCCGGTCCTTCCACAGTGCCCCCCTCTGTGGTGAGTGGGGCAGAGGCTGTGGCGAGTCAGCTGGCCCGTCAGACGGGAGGTTCTCCCGGTAGCAGAGAAGGGGAGCAATTTCAGTCCCTTCTGAACAGGGGGCAGGAGGACGCAAGCACGTGGCTCGCGCTTGTGCACCACCACTCCTGGGCCTTTTCCACAAGTTACCTTATCGTGGAAGCGGGGGGGTTGCCGTTCGCACAAGCAGGTTCTTGTGCGAGGTGCTCTCTTCGCTGCTCCTTAGTCTCGCAGCTGGGTTCCTGGTTGCGCAACCGCCCCACCCCTTCCTCCCCCAGCGCAGCCTACAGCTCCCAGGCTGCACTGTGGAAGGAAGGGGCGGGGCGGTCGCGTGACCAGGAAGCCAGCTGCAGGACGAAGGAGCAGCGAAGAGAGGGCACCCTCACCTCCACAATAAAGTAACATGCGGAAAAGGCCCAGGAGTGGTGGTGCGCAAGCCCCCAAAGGGGGCAGGAGGATGCGAGCACATGGCTCGCGCTTACGCACTACCACCAAGGAGGGAATGGAGCCTAAGACCATCGGAAATACGTATTTTCCGATGGTCTTAGACGACCCCTGTGAAAGGGTCGTTCAACCCCCAAAGAGGTCGCAACCCACAGGTTGAAAACCGCTGCTTTAGAGGAACATTGATGGGAAAGTAGGACAAAAGCCCCTCTTTCTGCTGAAGATTGTAATTTCTTATCTAAGAAATGGATTTACTTCTGAATTTGGTTGCATAGAGGCAATGTTACCCTAATCCAGCCATGGTTCCAAGGAGGAACTGGGGGGAGGGGCAGTAAGGGAGGTGGAGTGGGGAGGGAATTCTAGGTTATTTGGCTGCAGTGCAATCTGGGGGAGGGGGCAGCTGGCTCATCCTCCTAAGCTCATTGGTAACCATGGAGGAAAGTTGCTTCAGCCCCAAATCCTGATCAAAAAATGGCATAGGCAAAGACAAAGGAACTGAAAAAGGCATTGAAAATTCTTGGTTTCTTTGCTCAAATTGGCTGGCTTCTACTTGGGACTCAAAATGGCCACCACACTGTGAGCAAGCGCATGAATGCAATTTCTGAGATGGCTGTTTAGGTATTGTGCCCAACTGGGTTGTTTGTTTAGGTTTCCTGCCCCACTGAGTGATTTGCTTTGAGACGCCTTCAGGAGAAGTAGCAAGATCAGCCTTTTGGGGAGAGGCAGCTGGGGAATTTAAAACAGTCTTCTCCTCTGTTTCCACAAACTCCCTCCCAACTGCTCAGCAGCACTAACTGGGTTAGCAAGGCATTCAGGCTTTGCCAATTGGAGCACTGAAGTGAGTTTAGTAGCTTTAATCTCTGCAAGGTTGGAGCCAGAACTAATCTTAGTTTCCAAGGAATTACTATCCCCCTTCTGCTAACTCAACCACCTTGGCCGCAACAGTGGTTCTGGAGGCAAACGCTGTACGGGGGGAGCTGCAGATGACTGCGCTTCATTACAGTTCTCACAGGAGATGGTTAAGAGCACTCATATATCCTTGACATGTTTAGGGGATGAGGGACTCTTAGAGACCAAAGTGCCTTTAGCTTTTGCTTTAAGTTTGCCCATCTCCACCTCCTTGAAAAAAAACCTGCAACACAGAAGAGAGGAAAGACACTAAGAAGGAGATAACAAGGAGTGGAGGCAGAGAGAGCCAGAAAGAAAGATGGAAGAGTGAAATATAACAACCAAGAGAAAAATGGAGGAATGTATACAAACTTTCCTGGATGAGGGGTGAGGCAAGGAGAAAGAATTGAGGATGAGCCAGAGATCCACTAGGAAGCACTTTCTAGAACAGCACAAGATCCCTTGCTTCTCTTGGGCGGTAACAGAGTTGACCCATTCATGGATGTCCCCCTCCTCTGCTGGCTGCAAATGTTTTAAAACTCTGGGTCACAGAAGTTTGATAAACTAAATACCTGCTCCTGGTAATGAAATTCATTGGCTTCAATCTTCTGGATTTCTTCCCATATTCTGTGGATAGAAAATGTGTTTCCTCAATGAACTATTTTCAGAAACCATTTCAGAACAAAAGTTAAGGCCATTTCTTAGCTGTCAGAGGCCAGCCGCAATAGGCTTGAGCTGGGATTAGAGACCTAGCTGGATTAAGGGGGAAGCAAATGTATCACTTTGGGTGTGCTTTGCTCCTGCAAGGGTTGCCCTCGAAGTGGGTTCCTGCTCCAACTGGCTTCAGTTAATATTTGACAAATCTTTCAAGGGGGCCAAGAAGAGCTCTGAATATCGTACTTTCCCACAAGCAACATACCCAAAACTATTAGATATGGAAGGAACAGCTAACACAAGACTACATTCCTCCAGTATAAGAGGGAAAAAAGTCAGGGAAACCCACTGCGCACTAGAATGAATCTGAAAAGCTTTCATTACCTTTGGTCAGGTCCTGTTTGCTGCAACATTTTTAAATACTGGAATACTACATGAGCAACCTGAAAAAGAAAATGGAAATTCTTTCAGGTTTTGTCACCTCTAATAAAGCAAAAACAGTAAGCATTCTAAGCTGCAATTAAAATTTACCTCATAAAAATGCTTGTAACCTTCATCTGTCAGGGTCACACAAATACTGAAGACTGAGTACGTGGAGTTTTGCTCAAATCCTGTTTCACCATTTCCTCCATACAATGCAAGGGCCCAGAATCTGTCAGAAAAGTTTTATACAGCATTTTTTGCAAAAGTTAAGTATCTGTTGAACTTAGAAATACTGCCATACATTTCCTGCATACTTGGTGACTCACTGTAAGAAGAAAACATACCAATTCTGCTTTAAAAGGAACAAGTAAAATACGCTAACAAATAAAATTTAGGCAGGAGCAAGCACCTTTGTCCAGTTATTAATCCCACCTGTTCAAGGAAAGGGTTGTTTGCATTTAACTAGAAGTTAATAAGGCCTGATTTGAAAGACTGGCATTTTCTCACATGATGGATATGTGTAGGATAAAGCTACAGTGAGATTTTTCAAAGGGCCTGGCTGCCAAGCTCTTGTGACAATGAAACCATTTGGGATTTAATCAGATTGTCCTAAGGCTGACTTTAAAAATAAAACTGCAATATATGTAGGTACTGCCACACTTCAACACTTGGTTTTCCTTATCACAATATTTTTAGTTGCCTCATTAATCTGTATATACTGCTCAATATATGAATTTAATACCTCTAAAGTTGACACAGGCAAAGTGCAACCCTAGGGCCATATGTAGCCTCCTCAAGACTATTTTTACAGCCCTTGACTCCTCCACACTTCCTGCACCACCTCTTTTCCCCTGCAAAAAGAACTGCCTCTGAGGACAGCAATTCACTTTTTAAAAAAAGGTTTAAGGGCTTCAATTTTTTTTATTATTTTTAATTTTTTTTTTAATTATCATGTTTAAGAACAAGCGGACTTCTAGCCACTTCCAGCTTTTTCATTTTAGGGTGCACCAGGGCAGCTTATGTAGCTGCCAGACACAGAAAATTGGCCCCCAAACCTACAACAGTTGCTGACTTCTGATCTAAGTGACATTGCTCAAGAAACCAGTACAGACATCCCGCACAGATCTAACGGGTCAGAGACCAGAGCCCATCAATATGTTTCACTGTCCAAATACATACTTTTTTCTAAGAAAGGAAAGAACACTCCCTTTGCCTTCATGTCCAACAAGCCAAGAAATATAATGAAGTGGCTTCACCCTGGGGGGAGGAAATAAGAGAGCCGTAAAATGTTGCTTGAAGATCTTAGTTTCCAACCATCACAAGAATTAGCAAGTAAAACAAACATATCTAAAACACTCATTTTTGGAGATCACCCAACTACAGATACCACCTACTACAATTCTTATAAGTGGTAGCTTCAAATACTGAAAAAAAGAGAAAGATCAACTGAAAATCCAGGTCATTTAAGTACATAAATGAAAATAGCATTCCAAATGAAAATGATTATCACTGACAGCATCAGCCTAACTAGTCTATATTAAAAATTTAATTTATTGAACTAATTAAGTTTAATGGTATCCACATGAGGGTTTATATCATAAAAGCCTTGACTTACCTGTAATGCTGTTCTTGTGGTGGAAGAGCCCAAGTGATGTTTAAAGAGTGAGTTTTTCTGATCGGAACAACTAAAGGTAAAAGAAACATACTAACTGTAGATATAAAAGCATGTTTTTTCTGACCAAAACAATTTTCTCTTAAAGAAGAAAAAAGGCAATAAAGTTGGTGATTTTATAAAAATGAGGATTCAAACGCAGCATGCATTCATAATAGTTACCCCTTATAATCACTCACCTCTGTACAATCTGTGAAAATCAGGTGTTTCAAAAGGTCCAGTCAGGTGGTTAAATACCGGCCCAGGTAAATTACTTTAAAAGAAAAAAGAAAGGAGAAAGGAGAGTTATATACAATAATTTTAATTCAGTTAAAGTCATCTACTACACATTGAAATTGGAGCTTTTGCACAAGAATCACCTTTTCTGATGGCAAGTATAGGGCATGGTAGACCATCAGATCGCTTGTTGTGAGACACAGACTATATTCTAACTTCAACATCCCCCCATCAGAACAGATGATCTATACTGTCATAAGTCTTGCAATGGAAAAACATTTATGTATAGCAGATATACAGACCCAGCTTGCTACTATGGATAAAGATTTTTGGAATGGAGTTATTCAAACCTAAATTGTAATAACAATGAAATTATACCACAACATGTCCAGGTTTTCCACACAGTGGTATATTCCAGATGGAAACACTGCACAGTCTTTAAAATTGAAAAGCACTTAACAAGTGAATAGGAAAGACTTACATACTCATACCACACAAAGTGCGCTTCCACAATCCTTTGAGTTCACTCAGGGCAGACAGGTGGCCTAGATAGCATCATACAATGAGTTGTAATCCTACCTTCCTCTTCCCATCACCCCTCCCCAAGTACTAATGGAAAAATGAAAGTAAAGAAGAAATGGTGGTGTGGAGAACCGGATAAAAGGGTGAAAAACAAAAGCCTGTGAATGAGCAAAGCAGAGAATGAAATCAAGTTTGTGATCTTATCTGTATGACCTACATGCAAAATGGTACACATGATTTACACATCTTACAAAAATGGTAGAAAAAAGTTCCTTACTTATTTGGGATCTCTGAGAAGATTTCTGTCACCCATTTTTCCAGATTATCCAAGGTTTCTAGGAAGGAAGGGAAAAGAAGCTGATCAGTTCACCTGTGGAAGGCCAGCAGCATATTCCTCAGGAGGACAAAAGGCAGGTAAGAGAACCTCTTCACTGCCTAGTTATTTTAGGATGAAGAAAACCTATTGATTAACCAGCTGGCATGTACACATTACAAAGACTGTAGGATCAGTTCCCCTAGTATCCAAGAATGACTGTCAGGCTACATTTTGGATACATTTTGTGATTGTATTCAGGACAATCTGTGTTTGCTACAACAGGCAATGAGAGACAAGTTGGCAGCCAGGTGAATTAAATGTCACCATTTTCTCTATTTTCCAAACATCTTATAACAGTTAAATCTTTCCAAAAATAAACAAAAACCACTGGCTTGGCCTGTATCGCAAGCAGAAAACCTTTGACTCTCCCAGTATTTTGGCCTTCAATTTCCAATAGCTTAAACACAGCATGGCCAATGGTGCAGGACTGTAGAAGCTACAGATCCAATACATCGGGAAGGCCAGATGTTTTCCACTTACACTTCATATATTAGAGGTCCATGTGAAAGCCATCTGAAAGAGACTCCATACAGCAGCTGTTTACCAAAACTGCTGTTTCTTTCCCTGCAGGCTTTCTCCTGGCAAACGCTGGTGGCAACAGGAAAATACTGCATATTATGACAGCAAGATACACTGGCCTTTTCAGGTGGCTTCCACACAGGAGCTGCAGATGCCTAGTCTGGTTCTTAGGACAAGTTTGGGGAGTAAGGGTTTGCTTTTCTTCCTTTCTGAGAAAGTGACATTGTTATAATGTTATTAATGGCAAACAAATTCCTAGAAAGATTCACATATTAAGTTTGAAATGAAAATGAAATGAAAATTCACACACTAAAATTATACCCTAAATTAAAATTCACACACTAAGATTATACTCTAAACGAAAATTTCAAATACTAATTCATACACTAAAATACTTCACTGCCAGTTTCCATATTATAGCCTAAGAACTCAGAAAAACATAGTATTCGATTTCAAAAGAATACAAAATACAGAAACTAATTAGGATCAAAATTCCAACCAAATCAGTGCATATCTTGCTTGTACATGTCACACATCATGCAGTTAACAAAGCCTTGGAACGATTCTAGCCAAATTAAGTGTTTAACTTAACATCCCCATAGGGAAACTTCTGCTTTATACTTAAAACTATAATCAACACCTATTTTATCAATATTAAATTAAATATAGAAGTGATAAATACATCCAAATACATAAAATTTATTTATAATACAGTCCTATGAATGTCTATTTGAAAAGTAAGTTCTGAGTTCATTGGGATCTACTTGAATATAAATGCATTCAGGATTACAGCCTACAAAATGCAGCATTTGGGTGTTTACTTCTCTATCATAAAATGAACAAATATTACCTTTAGACTGTACAACCAAAGTCATGTAATGTGCTGAATAGTAACGCTGCCAGAACTCCCTCAGCCTGGTGTAGGTATCAATGTTATTTTGCTTCGGCTCATGTTTCAGTGTGTCTGCATTACCTGTAAAAATGTTAACAATAAGTTGCATTAAAAAGTTGTATTAACAAGAATTCTTCTTTAAATCTGTATACTTTAGACTTGCAGGTGCAAAACTCTTCTCCTTTGCAAGACATCTACAACAAAGAAAGCACTAGCAACCCAAAGCTGAAGGGAAAACAATTTCATCTCCTCCAAATCATCTATAATTGAAAGTAACAGTCGCTGTAGCAAAAATCACTGCAAAATAATACTACAGTTGGCCACATTCACTAAGGTTAGGGGCACAGTACCTTCGTAAAAGTGGAAAAATTGCAAATAACAAAATGTGTATGCGCATGTCTGTGAGAAGGGGGCAGATGCATGGTGAGTAAAACGGGCACCCAGGGTCCAAACTGGGTCAGGAAAAGGAGAGGGAAGAGGAGTAGGTTGATATGGCAGCCCTGTCTGTCTCCCAACTCCTTCCTTGGGAATGGGGTGGCACTGGAAGAAGGTTTGGGGTGATGAGAAATTGGGCTGTGAGCTATCCTTAGCTAGTTAAGCAGGAGGTGGAGGTGGGGAGCGGGTTTTGAAAGGGCTGTGTGTCTGATTGGAGCCACTCAGAGGGAAGATTCCCCTGGGAAAGAAGTGCCTGAAGTGGACAGGCAAGAGTTGGAGAAACTCACAAATCTGTGAAAGTAAGGCCCGCAAATGTGAAGGGACAACTGCACATACCTAGAGTTATCAGACTGAAAACTGGAGAAGGCCCCTATGCCTTTAATCTACTATAGAAAAGTCAAAGTTTATGAGTGAGTTTGTCTGTTTGTCCATGTCAGGCAGGCAAAGACTGCGTGAGGCGAGAAGACCTCATATGATTGGCTGGCTGTGAAGATTCTATGGAATCTTGGGGAAGGCAGTTCAGGGAGGAGCCTTTAGAATTCTCAACCAGAGAGCTCAGGCCAGTTGCTACGGAGGTGAGGCCTAGAAGCAAGAAGGAGGGCAGTGTATTTCCTCAGGAACCCAATCTCTGTATGTTAAAAACTCTCAGTACAAACAAGAATTACCTATGAGAAAATAAAATCCCAGGCAATGATGTGTAAATACGCTAGTGGTTGTATAAAAGAGGGAAATTCATCAGATGTTCTAATACTACCAGGCAACAAGCAACACCGGCAGAAATTCCCCCTTCTATACAACCATTAAAGGAATGGGAGTCCTCTCTAGTTTTCACCATGAAAATCCCACTTTTGTCTAGTCTGGGGAAAGCTGGTAGTCTCTTAATGAAATTTAACCCTACTACCCCCTCATCCCAGCTACCAGGCTGTTTCTCTCCTCCATTACCAAAATGAGAAATTTCAAGCAGCTGAGAGAAAATGTTTTTTTCTTCATCTTGCCTCTTGCACCTTCCCTGCCCAGCTCTCCGGAACAAACTATGCAGAACAGCAAGAACGCTGGTATGGGAGAAGACAAAAAAAATTCACCTGCACCAATGCATATAAGATGAAAGATAATCTGTGTAACTTGTGGCAAGCAAATTATGCTATCTTCTCATTGTGCCATACTGTTTGGCTAGAGGTTTCTGTATTCTCTATTAACTAGATACTAACCTAACTAAATTCCTTATGTTCCACTTTCATTTCCATTAGATTGGTTTCTTTGCGCTGATACTGTAACTCAATTAAGGAAACTTTATTCAACTAACCATCAGATTTTACATCCCTTGATTGATTCATCAATTAAAATTGCATATATGTAAAATGTTTTCTCCACATATATTTTAAATAAAATATTGTTTTATACATACATAGTATTACATCTGCCAAAGGAATGCTTCATGTTTATATCTTCCCTTGTTGTTGTTTTCACAGTATAGTCAAACATATACTGCCTTGGTAAACAAATGTTCTAATCCCATTGTAATTAAGATCTCTCATGCTACGAGAGACCAAAGGCTATATCATGCTGTTTTCAACCCAGGCCAACCAAATGCTTCCTGGCTGAGAAAAAAAAAATCAAGAGCTCATAGCTCCAGGTGCCTTATGTCACTTCCAAGAAAGCAAGAGTTTGAGAAACACCCCACTGTTTTAGAACAATTGTTTTTGAAAGCCATTATTCTTGAAAGTCATAGAAGTAAACATATAGACCAAGAAACACGAACTGCCTGTGGAAATTCATCTGTCTAGCTACAATGTGGTAAAAAGTGAGAACTCTTTTGAATGTGTGCAGAAAATGTTGTTACAATCACCAGCTGCAATTTCTGAAAGGCTTCCAGAGTGCAACTTATACTTTGGATCCTATCCCGGGAGCAACACAATATATAAAGAAAATAAATAATAAATAAACGCTTATCCCAAGCTGTATGTATTACAGCCATTGGTCTACATCTGTTGTGTCAATGAGGGAATACAGCAAGTGGGATTTATGGAGGAAGAAGGAACACAATGTAGCACTGAAGGAACAGAGCTATAGCTTTTCTCCCTCCCACAATCCTCCACAGCCAGTATGGAGCACAGACGTCACTGTCTATGTCTCCTACTCTCGATTTCCAGTATCATTCAGAGCAGCAGACTAAATAATACCACTCCTTCTCTCCCAGCATGCAGCCCACTGCTATCCATCTATCATCGGTTTTGCCCTGCTGAAAGGGCTGAGGATGTGTCTAGCAATAGACCACATGTGAAGCTGAGCATCAACCATTTTGGGAAGGTGGGGAGAAGCTGAGGAAACCCTTACACAGAAAAAAAAGGAATGGAAGAGAAAGATGCCATAGGTCTGCACAATGTAGCTGACTGAGGGAGAAGAATACAGTAAATACAATCAAAGCACAAAATATTAGAGAGAGATAGAAAGCTGCAACTGCATGTATAAGCCCAAGTGAAAACCATTCATAATGGAAAGGTAAGACAGAAATCCTACACACAAAACACACATATTGCAGTTTTAAATATATATTTTATAGTAAGGAAATCTTATAGAACTCAAATATTCTTCCAAATAAGGGTGTCCAGTATCACTGTCCTTTCCCAAGAAAAATGATCCCAGAGATTTTAACCCCAACTGTAATCATCTCCTCTCTACATAACCTGTACCCCTACTATGTGTGTCACAAGAAATGCAGTTCTTGTGACATATGGCTCTTGCCTGCCTGGACAGCAGCAACAGTTAATGTCTGCATGGGTGTCTCCTTTACCATCTACAGAATAATCTGAAAGACCATTTCTTCCTAAATAAACCTGCACAGAAGCTGAAGACTTCAGTGAAGACTGTGGCATGTTCCACTACTTCAAGAGGTTATGCTGGGGAAAACATAAGATTGGGCTTTCTCTGAAGAAGCAAAGATTGTGAAATTCAATCCCAGTGCAAATCTAGAGGTCTTGTCAAACTTTTCCTTTTACTTTTCCATACAGCCTTTGACTTTCAAAGTCAGTTGCTTTATTATTTTTAATCTGTTTGTAAACAATGCTTTTTATGTATTTCATTGTACTTCACTTGGGATCCCTGGTGGACAAAAAGCAAACAGATAAATACATTCAATTTTGCATGTAACAATTACTGAAGGAGCCCCAAATTCAAGGAAACTGTTCCTTTACTCCACTATTGTCTTTTTTGTCCAAATCACAATTATCAAGAATAACTTGCATTACAAATTCAGTAAATGAACACCAGCCACACTAGATCACTGTTCACTATATTAACCAAGAGAAAAGTTGGGGCATAACTCAAGATCTGTGCATGTGAGCATACATGTGAGTGTGTGTGTACAATTTTATACCATTGTTTCTTTTTTTTAAAAGTAGTTTTTATGATGTTAAAACCCAGAAAAAAATACCCACCAGGAACATGGCTAAGCAAACAAACAAATTTGTAGCTATCATCAGGACAGCTGATATTGGGAGCCTCTCTGATCTCAATGGGAAAACTATTCCACATGCTGGGTACAAAATGGAAAAAGCTCTCCTCTAATCTTGCTATCACATTCATTTCGCTAGAAGATGGCATGGGAAGCAGGGACTCCCTTACAGAGTTTAGACAGCAGAGTGATATCATTTGATCCTTTAAAAAAATCAAGTTTTTAACTAGCTCTTATGTTTCTGATACTACCATGAATTCAACATATTACAATCTAAATCTTCAGTACAGGTTGTAACTAGACTTGATATCCCATTAATTTCAGTGGAAATTAAGTTCAACTAATTTAGGCTACAATCCCACATCCACATATCTGGAAGTAAGCCTCAGCAAACAAAATGAAACTTACTAATCATCTGATATGTACAAGAATACAGTTAGTGTGGATCCAGACTTATGTATCTGCAAGGATATACTATGACACACATACCCCAAAAAAACTTCTTCATAGGATGTCCAGACCTGGCAAGGCTTCCAAACAACATCTCTCTTCGATTTGCATCAGAAGGCCTTGCAAGCTGATATTCTGTTGTTTGTAAAAACAAATAATCAGATTTAAAGGAATATTGCCTTTCAACACAAGACTTCAAAGAAGGAATTTGATTCCACCTTACAGATCAAAACATTCATTCGCGCAAAACATGAAGAACAAATCAGAAGAACTAATACTGAATCTATTTAACTATGCCCACTTATACATAAAGCTTGTACATTTACTTTAATTTAGAGTTTGGAAAAGTTACTCTCTTGGACTACAAAACAACATGCTGCTTGATGGATTCCAAGATCTGTAGTCACAAATATAATTTTTCTAAGCTCTGCTTCAGATAAGGAATCCAAAAGATAAAATAATGGCCCTTAACACAGTTGACAGCAATTTACCAGATGAAGAAGAGAGCATAGTAACTTGCACAGACAATACTACCTGCTTGCTAGGAGTTAAACAGATAGACCAATATCACAGTACATGCTTCTCTTGCCTAGTTGATGCAAGCACCTTTCTGAATGTACAAGATCCAGTCCAGAAGATCATTTATAAGCAGAAATCAGCTTCCACACAGAGACTCTGCTGGCTTGATGTGGAGGTGCTTACATAATTTGTTTCTAGGCAATGTCTAATCAATTGACGGGAGGAAGAATTTTTCCTAATTAGATTCAAGAGCTGAAAATCTACTATACAAAAGTAAAAGTTGTCTGTTTGAGAGTTTGTCTGTCTGTCTGTGTCAGGCAGGCAAAGACCTCATATGATTGGCTGTGTGAGGCGAGAAGACCTCATATGATTGACTGGCTGTGAAGATTCTATGGAATCCTGGGGTTGGCAGTTCAGGGAGGAGCCTTTAGAATTCTCAGCCAGAAATCTCAGGCTGGTTGCTATGAAGACGAGGCCTACCAACAAGAAGGACGACAGTTTATTCCTCAGGAAACCAACCTCTGCATGTTAATAACTCTGAACACAGATTGCACTGGGGAACACGGAGAACAGTTACACATACTGGATAAGACAGATTGGGGAATTAGAGACATAGAATCTCAAATCTGTGTATTTCAACCGCATGTAAATCCTAAGGTAAAGTAAGGTAATTCCTAAGGTATCTCTAAAAAGTATTACCTATGAGAAAATAAAATCTTGGGCAATGCCAGGTAAATACACTAGTACCAAATAAAAAGAAACATCAACTCATCTTTCCCTTTTGACCAACCTTATTCCATTTCATTTTGTGGTTGTTTTCATAAATTTACCCCCAAAATTGTAAAGATCTTTGCTTAAATAGAAGTATAAAATTCCTGGACATTCCTGAAAACTTTGGAAGTGGTTGCATTCATAACTGCATACATAAATACACTGCTTCATGAAAGAATGCTCTCAATACATCTATCGCAATTGAAGTTAAGTTTTTAAAAACTAAAAGACAAAATGAGAGAAGAACTCTTGATTCTTACCACTATCCACAGCCTCAACTTCCCGATCAATTGCATCCCGAATCATTAAAGGATGAATGAAAAATTGTGCCCATCTGAAACAGAAAAATAATGTAAACTTTCATTTTACCCATGCAAAATTATAACATGCAGAAAGCTGCCAGTCTAGGAAAATGAAAGAAACTTTTCAAATATACAAGTGTATGAACTAACAGTATCTATGTTCAAGTTAATTACAGTAACAAAAAAGCAATGATATCAATGTGCCCTGCCTTTGTGGGTAAAGCTTCTCCTATGTCTGGGACAAATACTTTATACCAGTAGTTCTTAACTGGGGTACAGGTACCCTTGTGGCTCCACAGAGCCCTCACAGGGGTCCATGAAGCCCTGCTGCTGGATACCAACAGCAGCAGTAGTGACACTGCAATGGGGCAGGTTGTCAGTGCTGAGACTACTCCATCATTTGCAAAGAAGGGAGCAGTTTGGGTGCACACACACATGCCCCTGTTGCCATGTCCCCGATAAAAAGGACAGAGTGGCAGGCGTGAACACACACCTAAACTCCAACTCTGGAAACAAGGATTTGAATCCCCACTCAGCCATGGAAATCCATTGGATTACCTCGGGCAAGTCACATTCTCTCAGCCTCAGAGAAAGGCAAAGGCAACAAATCTTGCCAGGGAAACCCTCATGATAGGTTTACCTGAGGGTCGTCACCATAAGTCATTGTCCAAGGGGAAAGACATAATAGCTAGAAAGAACCTCCCCCTGTTAGTGGCACTTGTTGTTGTGTGCTTTCAAGTTACTTCTGACTTACGGCAACCCTAAAGTTAACCTACCACAGGGTTTTGTTTTGTTTTTTGACAAGATTTGTTCAGAGAGGGTTTGCCTTTGCCTTCCTCTGAGGCTGAGAGAATGTGACTTGCCCAATAAAAAGGGCAAGTCAACCAGTGTCTGAGTGGGGATCTGAATCCTAGTCTCCAGAAGTCTTTAATTAATAAATAAATACTTGAATATTTAAATCTAAATTTAAATAGTTAAATCTTGAGTTAAGTCTTGGGCATCCTTGTCAAAAAATTATATTTGCAGGGCATCCCCAGTAAAGAAAAGGTTAAAAACCCACTGCTTTATACAAATCACATTTTCATGCCCCAACATAAATTATATTAAGTGTATAAGTGTCTTGACTACTTCCTAAGAAGAAGAACAAGACAACTTGTACAAATGCTTTTTTGAATTGTGTGGCTTAATGATGCTGCTGAATAATCTTCCCTACCAAAGAAACTCTAAAACCAAGTGACAAATAAAAGCCCCAATCCTCAGTATAGTCATCCCCCACAGAACTATTTACAGCAAGTGTCCCTCCACAAACACTCTTCTTATTCAATATTGCAGACTTACTAGTGTTTACCTTAAATGTAGAAACCTTTATTACAAAATGACATAGTCTAAAAAGGCTGGAATAATTAAGACTTATGCAATCATTTTCTTGGCAGTTAATCTTAAAAGCTGAATAGTTATGAAATACATCAGTATCAGCTAAAACAGGAGATTAGAATTATTCCTGCCACCTTTTGATATGGAACAACTGTGATACCTATCAAGAGCTTCCTTGAAATATTTCCTCTGTACATCGAACTGGAAAATTGTCCGTTCACAGTCTGTTGAAGCATTGTCACTGCCCCCATGTTTCTTCAGAAAAGCATCAAACCCATTCTCATCTGGGTATTTTGAACTGCCCATAAAAACCACTAAGACAAAAAGCAAAGAGGATAGTAATTAATTTTGATTACAAAAAAAAGTATGAATAAGAAGTCACACACACAGACACACCTCATTTCCACCCACTATGCACTGTGTGAAGAAGTATTTCTCTTTGTCTAATGCATGAGTTGCACTGTGTTCAATCTCTTGATATGGATAAAGTATTCAGACAGCTGAGGTTAAACCTTTGATTTTTAGACCTGTGTCCATCCTAGCAGGAGACAGGTGTGAGCTGGAGACTGCAAAAGTTTCTTTGAAGGAGTGCTCTTTTGCTCTAAAAGAAGCAGCTGCAATTCCATAATAGCCAACATATGGTCTTGTGTTTTAATGTTACACTAAGGTCTCAGTCTCTCCTTAGGCTGAACTGTGTGAATAGCAACAGAAATACAAAACTTGTAGGCATGTTGATGAAGTGACAAGTTCAATTTCAACAATAGTAATTGGAGGACAAAGGCAAGAGGACAGCTATTGCACAATGCCAAGGTGAATTGATAATCATGTGAAAAGATGGAGGGAACTATTGGAATGTAGTCTGATGCTGGGTGGGAACCAGAAAGGACACATGATAAACTAGCCAAGGGAGCCCTCATGAGTCTGGGGTATTAACTACTGTTATGATATAGGTAGTGTGCAAAGAAACATTGTCTCTATTCAATCCACTGTTGATGGACAGGAGTTTGTGGATATATTCCAATTCTGCTGTTTCTCTTTCCAATCTTCCTTTGTAGGTTTATTTTGTTTTGTCCAACGAGTGCTACTCTGAAGTCCAAGATGGATGTCCAGGAAGACTGAAGTGTTCTGTAACTGGTGTTTGTGTATTCCCATGATTAGTATCTGTTTTATGCCCATTTAGTCTCTGGCTCAGAGACTGGCCTGTCTGCCCAATGTAAAGACACGAAGGGAATTGTTGACAGATGATGGTTATGTATCACATTAGAGGATCAGCAAATGAAAGTACCTCTAATATTATGCATAATATGATTAGGACCTGTGATGACATTTCCCGAGAAGATGTGTGAGCAGACTTGGAATCTGAATTTGCGGCAAGGTCTTGTACCCATCTCTCCATTTGTGTTGTGTATGCTCCTGTAGGTAACTGTTTGAGACTGGGAAGTTGTCTGTAGGCAAGTAAAGGCCCGTCACCAAGAGCCCTTGAGAGGACAACATTACTGTCCACAATGTGTTGTAATTTGTTGATGACCCATTTGAGTGGTCTCAGGAGCTGTATGTGGCCACAAGTGAGCCAGCACTGCTATAAATTCAACCTGACTTGATTTAATTTTGTGCAGACACTTCTCAACAGAAATAGTTTGCTGTGCTCAAAATCTAGACTACTTTTCACAAATCTAAGGAACACAAAAATAAATTAAAGCCAACTCTCTTAATCTGTTCATCCTAAAAAGCACATTTTCAGAAATGCAGTCTGTGCAATGAAAACGTCTTTCACCAAAGGTGAGAGAAAACTCTCTCCTGCAAGAGCTAACAACAACACACATAGTACAGTCCAATATATTTACTCATACAGATATTTAGAAATCTCCAACTGTATAATGGATTGCAGTCATAGGTATCTAGATGGAGAGGCATGTGTATATCTTATATTTTAAAACTCCAAAGTTCAAAAAACATTTTGATTAACAAGAAATGGAAAGCTGGTGCAAATTACTGCATGTTTATCTTTGATAAACTCCTTTTTGAGCTTAATTGTTAAAAGAATTGTGCGTGCCTGCCTCTTATTTATTTTAATGGGGTACCTCTACAAGTAATATACTATATTTAATTTCACAGATATGAAAGCAACAAAATACTACAACTCTCATAATACTAATTCTTGTGTACTATTATAAACTTCCACAGATGCAAGATTATATAGCATTGACATTTGCCAAAAACACAGAAAAATGACATTTAAACAAAGACATACTATGTTCCAGAAAATGTGCCAACCCAGGCAGATCTTCAGGATCTGAAAAACTGCCGACACCAACACAAAGTGCAGCTGCAGACTGGAAGAAAAAGGAAAAACACCATAAATGTTGAGTAACATATTACCGTATTACATGTAAAGCTATCAAGCGTCCCACTACAAAAAGATTCTGCAAGTATCAATGAGAATAACAGATTCCCTGTTCAATTCTATGTAAGATACAGAGGAATCTGAATGCCAGAACTGCTCAAGCCTCCTTGAGTACTAGATTGCTTAGAGAAGGCAGACACCTCTGTTTATGAGAGGCATAAAACCTCTCTGCTGCAAAATGAAGTGGTCCTGACTGGAGAAGGTATTCTTCCTTTTCACTCTCTTGCATCCCACCCCATACATACCTGCTTTTCTGTGCAATTCCTCTTTCTTGTCTCCTCTTTATCTGTTAGCTCTTCCAATTCACTGTCAGGGTCATCAAGATCCTCATCATATTCATCACATTCATCATCATATCCTTCTTGGTCATCCTCAATTTCTGCTCCAGAATCATCATCTTCATCAGTGTCTTCTTCAGAGTCATCCTCTCCCTCTGAAGACACTGCACAAGGGCTACCATCTGGGTTATTCAAGTCCGAAATCAACAATGCACATAAGCCATTTGGGAGTTTGATGTACCTACAAAGTTACATGTATATCAGCACCAAGACACTCAGCCTTCCCATGGTGCCCCACTACCACACCATCAATAAAAGAAAATATAATACTCTTAGATTTACCACAACTGTTCTGTGCTGACATAATTAACTATCCCATGAAGTTTTAAGATCAGCTAAACATTCATCTCTCTCCTTTTTTAAAACAGATTTTAAAATTAAAGGGTTAGCCACATGGGTCATTCTAGCAGGCGTCCTTTCATGCATAGAAGGCACTGGGATCCGGCACAGGTCTCCTCTGGAGGAAAAGATCAGGAAGCCATCTTTGTTAACTGTTTCCCTCCCCACAATTCCTGCATTCTTTCATTTTGCTCTGGCAGGCCCCCATAGTTCCAAACTAGCTCTTCAAGAGGAATGAGAAGTTGTAGAAGAAGAAAGAAATCCTGTGATCACCTCGTTGCTCTCTTTTTCCTATACGCTCCAAACACTACATACAGAATCTTAGAGCTGGAAGGGACCACAAAGGCCAGCTAATCCAACTCCTTTGCCAAGCTGCTCTGGATCCAACCTCAAAAGTATCTTTTTATATACAATGTATTTGCATTAGTTGTTACATTTTAAGATGAGATACAAGGAATGGTAAGACTATCTCTGGTGCAAGTTTTTCCAAAACTTTTCATTTTTTCTCTTCAAAATTTTTTTTCCCCATGGGCTTAAAATTTCCAGAAATTATACCCTGTAGTGAGTCACATAATCCTATCAGTCCCAGTTAGCAGTCTGACTTCAAAATTCTGGACCACTTTAAATTTTCTGAACACTCTTCAAATGTAGTCCCATATGCATCACAGCTACTGCCATGTCATCATAGTCAAATGAGACATCTTTAAGAACAGGAACCTCGTTAACACGACCTATTCAACTCCCAGTTCACTTTCTTGGACAAATCCCAAAACAAAGGCCTAATATCTACCCAACATATAAGAGGTAGGAAAAATGCTGCCTTTCCCCACCTTCAAAGGAAAGGGGAGCAGTGATGTACACTCCTCAAAGACACAGATCTGTCTGCAAGGAAGAGGCAGAAACCAAACAGTTTCAGTACATAACTGAGAAATCCCCTGGGTATGTTCAGATACCACAAAAAGCCAAGGCTCCAAACAAACCCTAGCTTACAATGGATGAGCCAGCATGTTGACTCTCACTTTCAAGCTAGTGCCACCTGAAGCAGGAACATACATATCATGAACTTTGGTCCATGGTTTGTTTCTCAGGACACCCTAATGCAGCAACAGTTAATTAGCTAGCTTGTTTTCTTCCCAAGAGGACAGAGAAACTAATCTTAAAACAAACCCCCAGACTATTTCTTGGGCTTGCTGGGAGCAACAGCTTTTGAACACGATGAAAAACAAATCACAGACCAAAATTCCATACTTATTTTTAATTGCTTCCACTTCAATAAGGATGATCAAAAAGTAGAGATCATCTCACTGACTAATCCCAAATAAACTTGAATTCTACTGAATTCTACTGTCATGAACTGCAAAGCCAGTGCCTCTGTCAATTCCACTTTGGCTGCACATCCAACTAAACTATTGTGGCATAATCTAAAGACTGTTTGAAGGAGGGATGGGTAATGTGTGAAACAGACAAGGGTATCACACAAAAGACTACTCTTAGAAGTTTGAACAATGGTGCAAATATCCTTTGAGGACACACCAGATCATCTTATGGAAAAGTTACTGAGCAGGAAAACTGAATATATGACAACCCAGAAATATTTTCCAAGTACAGCATCAATGACATTTTATTTTGAGGATAAAGCTTACTTCACCCTTCCTGTGACCTGTATGATAGATCTACACCAAGGAGACCAGAACCAGGATTGCCTTAGTGTCAAAGAGTCTCACAATTTTTTTCAGAGTTTATGTAATGGAAATTAGAAATTCAGCATTTTGTGAAGTACCCTTCAAGACAGCAAAACACTGAAGATCTTAAGGAAGGAAAAGACTGAGGACTTTCCCCTCTTGCTGTTCACTTTAATATACAGTATTTGAAGAGCCTGTCAACAACTGAACACTCACTGAAGCCTTTCACATCTCTAAGGTACATGGCCTTGTGATGCCCCAAATTCACTTACTAACAGGACCTCCGCAAGGGTCAGAGGTGGCCAATCTGCAGCTCTAAGGCAAATTTCAAAAGCTCTTTAAAAGCTACCAATTCAGACCTCTAGCAAAAGTAATCACTTCCTCTGCTAACCGGTTCCAGAGCAAGAGAGAATGGGGTGTCAGGGAGGAGGAAAAGTAAGAAGAAAAACAGGTAACTCCACCCCTTTTTGTCTCTGGCCTCACCCATCACTGGCATGATTACTCCAAAGGAACAAGTCCCTGATAGAAAGTTTTTCTCAAAACTGCTGTGAATACATTTGTTTTGGCATATAGGTCACAATCCTATGCATAAGCCCCCATCAGCACAGTCCTCTTACTTCCAAATAAACATCAACATGATCAGACTGGAGGGTGATTATTTGCATTCCCATCTTTCTCTAGAAAACTGATAGCTGCGGAATTGAGATATTTGAACCCAGCTCCAAAATTATAATCAGTACATTAGCTTTTTTATAAGAAGCATCCATCAATCCAGCTGATGTGTTGGAAACACAGGGTTCCGTATGAAATACGAAGAATAAAAGAATATACAAGTCATCCTATTTGCTGGACTGGATCAAACCAAAGTTCTTTTAATCCAGAATTCTGTTTTACAAAGAAGCTCAACAGCGACAGGAATTCAAAGGTAAACTCCCTCTGAATGCAGAGTCTCTATAACCCACATGTGGCTACTATGGCAAAGAACCACTGAAATATGTTTCCTACATTAATTTGATTTTTGTTGTGGTTGTGTGCCTCCTGACTTTTGGTGACCCCGTTACAGAGTTTTCTAGGCAGAATTTGTTCAAAGAGGGCTTGACTTTGCCTTCCTGAGGCTGAGCGTGACTTGCCCAAGGTCACCCAGCAGGTTTCCATGGTTGAATGAGGATCTGAACCCTTGTTTCCCAATGTAGTCCAGTGGTTCTCAACCTTTACTTTACCATGAACCCCCTTGAAATATCTTTTGTGGCTGAAGACCACCAGGACTTAAGCTAGGGTGGCTGCCAGACATAAATATGTGGCAGCAAGAAATGTCACTTGGTTTCTCTTAGCTACTTAAGAGTCATTCACCTGCATGTCCTCACCGTACTCAGGAGTAGTAAGTGCTCTGTACATTTTTTGATATCAGTTTTATAACTTGTGAATGGTATACTGTAAAGAAACTTTATACAAATGATGTCTGTTGCCAGCAAGACTCCTCCTCTTTGAGATCAATGTCTGACTATCTGCCTTTCTATTTTACTATACCATGCTGACTCAATTACCTGTCTTTAAACCCATCAGAACTAATGGTTAACAGCATCTTCTACAGGAGCCTTCCTCAAACCAAAACCCTCACGACACACTGGATTACAACTCTAATCATCCCCAGGTAGCATGCAGCCAATTGCAACGCTAGCTAGAGATAACGCAAACTGTCGACTACTACCTCTAGAAGATGCCTGGTTGGGAAATCTATCCTATAGCAAAGAAAATACAGCAGCAGCTCTTACTTTTCCCTAAAGCAGAGCTTTCTAAACATGTGCTGTGACACATCACTGTGTCGCCTGAAGCGTGTAGGCGTGTTGCCTACAATCTTGGAAATGTATGGTATTATTTATAAATCATATATTTTTAAAAATATATGAAAAGTTTTCATGAAATATGTTGTGCCCCCATACATTTTGTTATTACAATTTATGTATGTGTCGGTATGTCTTATAAGGGGTTAGTTTAACCTCCAGTTTGCTAGTAAAACTGAATTAGTATGTCGCGAAATAATGCAGGTCTAAAAAGTGTGTCACCAACATGAAAAGTTTGGAAAGCTGTACCCTAAAGAAAGAAAGCAGTGAAACTCACTTTCCTTCTATATTCAAGAGCAACCCATACAGGAAAGCAAAATCTCTCCTAGGCAGGAGTGGAACGCATGTGGTCCTCCATATGCTGGCTTGCAACACCCGCCAGCCCTAATCAACACAGCCAATGGTGTGGGGATGATAGGAGACAAATTCCAACACCACCCAAGAGCCATCTGGAGACCCACGCGTTGCCTATCCTTAAAGTCGTCCCCAAAATACGGTCCTCAGATGTTGTTAGACTACAACTCCCAGAAAATCCAATTAGCGTGGCCAACAGTCACGGATGTTGGGAACCGCAGTCCAAGATCACCCACGTTTGTGAACTACTAACTGAAACCGCACCGCGTTCACCTGTACTGCTTGGGATCACTAGGGGACTTGACGATCTCCGGATCCCCCACATCGGGGCTGGGTTCGCCGGCGGCGGCGGCGGCGGCGGCGCCTCCTCCCCCCTCCGCCTCCAGTTCCTCTTGGACGGCGCCGGCCTTGGCCCCGCGGCTGCCCTCCAAGTCCTCGGGCTGCTCAGACCCGCACACGGGCGAGGCCTTGGCTCTGCCCGGCATGGCTGTCACCGGAACTGCGGCGGAGGCGAAGAAGTACCCAGGCGGCCCAGAGGCGAGGCTCCGTCGAGGTCTGGCTAGATGGTGGTGGTCGCCGACGACGACACGCACGCGGCTGCGGAGGGCTCGAGGCTGCTTCGGCACGGGGCTCGCGCACGCGAAGGCGGCTACGACCCTCAGCATTCACCGCGGGCCAAACGCCGGCCCGGCCGCTCCAGCCCTCAGCCTCAGGCCGGTACGAAGAGCCGAACACCCGCGAGTGACCAATCAAAACCCAGCTCGGCGATCACGTGACAAACTCTTGCGAATCCCAGCCTCTATCAGCGCAGTACGACTCTAATAGGACATGGGGAGTTTTTGGAGGCGGGAATGGGAGAAACCATTATGGTTGCTCTGCAAGGGGGACATTCCGTTCCTTTAAGAGACAAAATAATTACATATATATAGTTGTATGTATATGTGTAATTACAGCTACTGAAACATGATTTTTTTCAGCACGAGAAAAAGTTTTTCTGGTGTCCTCACGCTGGGAACCAAACTGTGTGGTTAGTCTTGGATTAAACAGTCCCCCTTTTAAAAAAATGAGCTCTTCTGAAATGTAGCGTCGTGATCTGTCAGTCACAAAAAAGTAGGCCGATAAGCTGCGAACATGAGTGTACGGAGCGAGCACGGGAAGTGATCTGGGGGTGGTCCTTGTTTTTAAATTCGTGTGTAAACCAGTGGAAGGCTAAGCGCTGTACTCGCTCAGAAGAGGGAGGGCGGGCGATAGTGTGCACAGCTTTGTAGTGGGCTGTTTTGCCCGCTTATGCGTGCTTTGTGGTTAATTGCGATCAAGTTGGCTTCCACTTAGGGCGACCGCTGTGGTTGAGCTCAAAGACAGCCGGTTGTTGACAGCCCTGTTAAGATGTTGCAGACATCTCAAGGCTGAGGTGATCCTCCTGTGATGTGGACTTCCTCAGTTCTTACTCTCTTTTGCATTATCCTGTTTTCTAGTGAATCATGTCTCATGGCATGTTCGGGGGAGGATAGCCTCAGGTCGCGCTGAGTTCATTAGCTTTTACACCTGGCTTATTAGGTACACTACACCTAAGGTATAGGACTGTAGCCTTAAAACTCTTGTGTTCTTTAAACTCAAATGACTTGGTAGAGAACCATTTAACTCCGTTTGAAATGTTATTCAGCTGGAAGTCTACCGGTGAATATCACCTTTTGTCCTCTTCCAACCCTGCCAAAATGTTAAAATGCAGTTGTTACAATGTTTCTGTAAACCTCTGTGTGAAGTTTTGACTCAGCTGTGGAGAACATTTGGCTTTGTATTTTTATCACACTTTTTTTTCCCTGCCATTTCCGCACTACATTCTTAACAGTGCTATTATTCCACTTTCAACATCCTGTGAATTCTGGGGTTTGTAGTTTGCTGAGGCCACAGAGCTCTCTGGCTAAGAATTCTAAAGCCTCCTCCCCAAACTGCAAACCCCAGGATTCCAGAGGATGTTGAAAGTGGAATAATAGCACTACAACAGTGTAGTGTGGAAATGGCCTTTGAATCAACATGCGAATTTTATTGTATCACTTTAGGACTGTTCTTCAACCCCTGTTTGTAATATGTTTTATAACGGTATGCCTCCCAGAGAACTTACTTCGTAGGCAACTTATAACAAATTATGTTTAGGAGGGATTGTAAGGAACGAGATCAGAGTGATAACTGAAAATACATTCTAAAGATTTCAAAAGAGCAAAATATGTACTTTCATAGGATTGCATATTTCATTAGATCCCACTGATTCAGCTAGAATCCACCAAACATAGATGGTGATTAAGAAATTGGTAAATATTTTTCTTCTTGTGCCTTATAATCTGTTCTACAATGGAGTTCTACACATGTTTACCCAGCAGTAGGGAACCAGAAATGAATGTGCCAGAATTACCAGTAGCTCATTCATACAACACAATTAAGTCCTATTATTCTACTTTAAGTGCTGTGGTTCCATCCTATTGCATCATGGGATTTATAGTTTGGTGAGGCATAAGAGCTCTCTGGATGAAAATTCTAAATAACCCTCCTAAACTACAAATCCCAGGATTCTATAGGATGGAACCACAGAAGTTGAATAATAGCACTCTAATCATCATTAACATAGTGTAAACGCTGGACACAGATCTGAATGCACAGCTGAGCTCTCTTTCAGAAGATTTTCACTGCAGACTGACCACCCTTTCTTGGTATTTTAACTCCTTTCCTAGTTTCCTTTCTTTTCTTTTAACTTCCATTAAACCACTTCCCTTGCCACTCCATCTATGCTTCTCATTCTACTCGACCTTCACACATCTTCACCACATCTCTGTTCCCTCTGCCATAGTGAACAACAATATTGTGCAAATCCTAAATAAGCTATGCCTTAAAGTAATTAACTGTTGAAAATATTAATAATCACATCTAAACCCAGTTGTGAAAATACCATTTTTCTTTCCACTGTCATTAAATGACAAGCCTTCATTTCTCACCCTTATGTGTATTTTTGGAAATACAACTAAAGCTGGAAAAAATATCTTTGAGGAGACTAGTTGCCTCTCTATAAATAAATATAGGACTAAAACAAAGTTGTGTATCCTGATGCAGGAAGAACAGCCCTCTGTGTTTAGCATTTGGGACAACATAAGTTTGATGTACAAAATAACTGAAAGGCATATAGAGAGAGAGAGAGAGAGAGTATTCTGAACAATTTAACATGTTATATAAATGCTTATAATATTTTCCTCCACCTATCAACAGCAGTGTTAGTAAGAAAAATTACCACAGGATTGACAATAGAATTGCACAGCAGTAAATCTGGAGGAATTCTTTTCTCTTTGGATGAGCTGTGTTATGTCTATTAGCTGTCTAAATAATACACAGTTAACATGCAGTTATTAAATAATATTTTTATTTGGGATGATTGAGAACAATATATACACTTCAAGTACTACAAAGCCTGAGCCTCCTAAACACAAAATCATAAAAACACATGAAAATAAGTTTTTTCTACTTAAGACAAAAATAAGAACAATTTGAACTCTACTGAAAGCATTTTAACTTACTCTCACATTTAATACTGCCACAGAACTATAGTAGAATTAGTGTATATGTGGGCAGGGGAAAGGAGACTATGAGTATATGCAAACAGTGCAATCCTGTATATTTTTATTCAAAAGTAATACCTCCATAATACTTTTAGACTTATTCTCAGGTAACTGTAGAATTGCAACCTAACTGAGCAGTTCTCTGAATTCAGAAGCAAGTCCTGTGAAACTCTCACTAAGTCCATTAAGCTCACAGAATCATAGAGTTGGAAGGTACTTTAAGGTCACCCAGTCTAATCCCTGCCAGGCAGGAATACATATTTAAAACACTCCAGAGATGGCCTTCCAACTTCCAATTTAAGACCTCCAACAAAGGAGAGACCATGACCCTCCAAGGCAGTTATTTCACTGTTGAATAGCTCTTACTGTCAGGTAGTTCTTCCTAATGTTTAGGTGGAATCTTTTTTCTTGTAATTTGAAGCCATTGGTTCATGTCGTGGTCTCTGGACTAGCATTGGAATTTACCCTGATTCACTCTATACAATCACAGCCATCCTAAGGAAAAAATATTCCAAGTGTGTGTGTGAGTGCACTTTCTAGTCACTTGTCAACCTGACGAAGCTCATGTGTTTTCTTAGGCAAGGAATACTCAGAGGATTTTTCAGTTCCTTTCTTTGAAATATAGCCCACAGTACCTGGTATTCACTGGCAGTCCCCCATTCAAGTACTAACAAGCTGAGCCTGCTTAGCTTCCGAGATCAGATGAGTTCCGGTGTCTTTAGAATATTTAGGCCTATAAGAACATTCAAGAACCCCTTTCAAAAGACTGATTCTACAAATTACAATGATAATAATGATGGTAATAATGATAATAATATAATAATAGTGATGATGATGATGATGTTTATTTATAATGCCCTTTACACCAAATGAAAGGGCTCCTGAGCTTTGATGACCCCTGTGAGAAAAGGTGACTGATATTGGTAAGAGAATAGAAATTGTATGCCATTCTCAGTGTTTTGTTAAATCTACACTAAACTGTGACTACTTATTCACATTCAATTTCTCTCAACATGGCCACTGTGCTATAACTAATTGTGCATTTTGCATTCCTTGGTTATTGGAACACACTGTTTATGTTTTCTTTGCACCTGTTTGTTGTATAATGCACCTGCCAACTGAGAATAACCCCCTATGTATTTGCTTAAGACTGCTGTCCTATACACACTGACCGGAAAGCAAGCCCCACTGAACTCATTTAATCCTCAAATAGTGCTTGTAGACAGAGACATAAGAAAGAGTACAGTACACAAGGGCTCTAGCCTACAAAACCTTGACATTTGATGATTTCTAAGGTGATAGCAGGTCCTTCTTTATTTAAATGATCCTAGCAAGGTATGTCCTTATTTTCTTGGCCTTTCTTTGTATAATTATTAGTGTTGAACTGGAACTTGGGGGTGCAAGTTCACATCCTGACAGAGCCATGAAACCTAGTGACTTTGGATCAGCAACTCACTTTGCCCGAATGACCCCACAAGGGTTGTTGTGTGAATAAAGTGGGGGAAAGGAGAGCCAATGTATTTTTTAAACATTTTTTAACATATCCCACCCTAAAATTAAAAGGGTGGTGTACAGAAAAATCATTTGACCAATTTAAAACCATTCTTGAAAGTACAAATAATTTAAACAGTCAAGAATAAGTTAAAAAAGATAATTTAAAACAAACTGAAACAATTTAAACCCATGCATGTGTACAGATGTATACGAAACCAATTAGGCCCAAAAGGCTTAACTAAAATGCCATGTTTTTATTTGGCACCAAAATGACAGCAGTGTTGCTGCCAATTGGAACTCTAAGAGGAGGGTGTTCCACAGCACCACAGCAGACAAGGCTTATTGGAGGAAAAATGACAAATGAACATTTCTGATGAAATAAAGCTAATGTCAGTTCCACAAGTGAAAAATGTTACAAAAGAAAAGAAATGCATTTCAGCCTGAATATACATCAGTGGAGGAGTTCCATAAACTAGATAAGAAGCAATCACTCACTCACTCAGCCTTGCAATCCAATTGTAAGAAGGGTCAGAACCCAAAGACTGCTCTATGCACAAACTAGGGTGCCTATTCCAGTTTCTCCATTTCCAAAGCTAGCCAATATTGCTGTAAGTGCCAAAGTTTTTAAGAACGGTCACTTGCACATATGTTGTAGGTGTTGGATTTTTTTAAGTACCCTGAGGGATAACTATTTGAGATGTCTATTTATAAATAGTTGAATATAGTATGTATTTGTTCTTGCTAATTTTAGGATGTTTCCTCTTAATGTTAGAAATATTAGAAAGCCTTTATTTATAGTAAACATTATACAGAGAACCAGAGTGGTGTAGTGGTTTGAGCACTGGACTACGACCCTGGAAACTAGGGTTTGAATCTCTGCTCAGTCATGGAAATCCACTGGATGACCTTGGGCAAGTCACTCTCTCTCAGCCTCAGAAGAAGGCAAAGGCATACTCCCTCTGAACAAATCTTGCCAAGAAAACCCAATGATAGTGTCACCATAAGGCAGAAATAACTTGAAGGCACACAACAACAATATTACATTATACAAGATTTGTAGGCTATTCGTAGGATTTGGTGCAATTCCAAATACGCATTATTGGAAATCTTTCCTTTGTGGAACCATATAAGGTCCAGTTTTAAGTCCATTGAAAGTGGGAGCAGAACAATGGGGCTCATTTTACTATGCCTGTTTACTCTTCTCTTGATTCAAAAGCACATGGTAAAGCCAGCCCCAGGTATTCTAGCCTGTTGAAACCAGCCATGCTTTGTTTTATACTCCCTCAGTGTGTGACCTGGTGAAAGAGTGAAAGCTTTGTGTGCAGTTGACATAAAACACAGAGAGGAGTACTAAAGCTTGAGGGCAAAGCAAGAAGGAATGCCAATGAAATAGAAGAATCAAATAAGTGAGGAAGAGAATGGTCTGAAGCCTGATGGTATATGTCTTGTGGCATAGTCAGGGTTGGAAACTCTGGAGTTCAATTAATAGAAACCTCAGCCAGTACAACCAATGGTAAGGGATTATACCGAGAGCCAGTGTGATGTATGGTAGACCAGAGTTTGAATTCTGGCTAAGCCATGGAAACACACTGAGTGACCTTAGGCAAATCATGCTTTCTCAGCGTCAGAGGAAGGCAATGACAAACCGTCTCTGAACAAATCTTGCCAAGAAAACCCCATGATGGAGTTACCTTAGCATCATCATAAATCGGAAATGACTTGAAGGCACAGAACAACCAAGGAATTATGGGGACAGTACTCCAAAACATGAGGAAGGTCAAAGGCTCCCAAGCCTTGCAGTATACAGAGAAAAAGATGGGGATGTGGTGGAGGGGTTTGGAGAAACAGGTAGTGATGGAGGCCAAGATGGCAGAGCAACCTGCAGGTCACAGCGAAGATAGGAGAAAGTGTGTAAGTTTTAATTGTAGCACATGATATAACTGTACCAGTGCACCTCTTCTGAATGTAGTATATAAATATTAAGAGTGATTTCAACTGGACACTCCAGTTTTATAGTCAATTGATGGTACTTGCCCTTTGCTATCTTAAGACATTCCATATGGATGTTTTCTCTGCCACCTTTTACTATTCTTTAACATATATTAATTTGGATTGCGTGAAGTAAGTGAGTAGAGAGTGGGAAGGCTACTGTTTTAAGGGACTTTTCAAGTATATTCTAGTTATATTGTTCCTCATTAGACAAAACAGACCAAATATGCACTTTTGAAGAATTTGGAAATGCTGCTCATCCCCATCCCATCTTTCTCTCCAGCTATTCAGAACAAAGCAAAAACATGGGGACATAATTAGCTCTTAACAGCTTCTAGTTAGCATGCACGGGGAATGTGCTTGGCCACAATCAACTGAATAGCATCAATGCTGTATTTTACTATACTGTATAGTAAAACATCAAGAACCATTCAGAAACAAGTTAGATTGGTTAAACCTTGGCATAACTTTTCACTGAAACACTAACTACACATACATTATTTTTATCATATTCAATAAGCAAAATATAGCAGATTTGGCGCAGGGGACACTGAACAAACATATCCGGCTCCAGCAATACAGAAACAGATCTTCTAAAAGACTGTGGCCTAAATTCAGTCACTAGTCCCAATTAGCGTAGAATCACTGAATCAAAGGGAACATGGCTAAGACAGCACTCATATAATTTCTATTGATTCAGTTGGTCTGCTCTGGTTGGGACTGAAGTGGATTTAGGCATTGATGGATTGATAAATTGTTTCAGCCATCGAGAACTTTCATAGAGATTTTGAGGCATTAACAGGAGCACTTCTGCTGAAGTGGGGGTGGATTGTATGTTAGATGCACATTCTTTCCAGCGGTAGTCTTAGCAGCTTCTGAATCCATGCCCTCTGACATCTTCTCATAGATGATGTCGACGAGGCGCTCGAAGACCTGTCTCACATTGATGTTCTCCTTGGCACTAGCTTCAAAATAATCAAAACCTGTTTTTTTATTTTTAAAAAAGTACAAAAATCAATATCTGGTTATCCCAAGATTGCTTCTCATGGCTTTCTGTTCAAATCAAAAACAGGTTGGTTTCTTAACTGAATGACCTCTGAAGAAGAGCTAAGGAGGTTTGAAATAGCTTTGCATCTTGTGAGATGAGCATAGCATGTAGAAGAGAATTGTCTTCTTCTTTGAAAATAATGGGAATGGAGAAGGTCCTCATGCTGGTCATATTATTCTAGGAGTGTACTGGCTGCAGTCCTGCATATGTATCTCCACCACCACCTGAAGCCCAGTAGTTCACTGAGATGTTTTAAACTTACAAAGTAAGAATACATACTCTAGATCATATTTAAAGGCATAACTAACTTATTAGTGACCATGTGTGTGCTCTTAATAACATAAGAAATAACCTTCTAAATCACTTCAAGGTGCAGGTATTCTAGCAATTCTCTCTGAAAATTCCAGCAACCAATGGCTGTATGTCCATATGGGGAATAAAATACATTTTCATGGACAGCAGTCTAGCTGGAGAAGACACAAAAGCCTTCATGTGACTGATATAATCAGGTACTTTCTGACCAGATTAGGGCAAGGATGTGTTATGTAGCCCTCCAGATGCTGTGGGACTACAACTCTCATCAGTCTTAGCCAGCATAGCCAATGGTGAGGAAGAATGGACACAATATATATACTTCCTCCCCTGAATTAGTGTTTAAGAGCATTGTATTCTCCCCTAGAAGATCCTTGGGCAGATGGCTACCATGACAATTATCTTCTAAAGGAATGGCAAAGATCTATGGTCAGAGCGCCTTTTCTAAGACACATCCTTTTACCTGGATCCTCTTGTATTTCTTCCTTCTCTAGTACTCTCATAAAAATTATTGATTTATATGAGAGATATAGAAACAAATGAGACCCAATAATTTATATGAAAGTAACCAAGTGGCAATGTGGGAGCTTCCAGGCCTCTCTGTGTTATTACTGATATCAGTAGTGTATTAGATAATGATTAAGCTGGCTCCATTCATCAACTTGCAATCCCTTTGTTTTCTGCAAAAGAATTTAATGGGAGCCATTTATGTTTCTGGAGAGTATTTGTGAGAAGCCTCCAAAAAAGTAGCCTATTATTTATGAACAATATTCAGGGGTAGCCATGTTGGCCATGGAGCAAAATCCAGCAAAATCCAATATCTACAAGCAGCGATATCTTTTTGAGGCCAACTCCAAAGCACAAAATATATTATGCAAGCTTTCATAGCTTTACTGGCTTCCGCATCAGGCAAAGAAGTTAAAAGTCATACAGGAAATGATATTAGAAGCATAGGCCTACATTCTGTCTGGAATGTTGTCAGTTAAAATGGTAAGAAAGGAGCAGTTAGTTTTGTGTAGGGCAAAAATAGATGGATCTCAAGAGAAGTTACTTTTCTGTTGCTAATGGAGTTGAAATTATATTACTTGTCTGTTATTGCCCTTTTGTCACTAGTTCTCAATAAGAGAAGCGACCTCTGCATACACTGAAATCCCTCAGTACCATCTTAATTGACAACATTTCAGACCGAATGTAGACTTGTGACTCCAACACCATGAACATTTTCCTCATGTACAATTTTTAACATCTTTCCCTGATAAAGAAGCCAGTGAAGGTTCAAAAGCTTGCATAATGTATTTTATGCTTTGGCCCAAAAAGGGTATTGCTGCTTCTAGATTTTGTATTATTCGTGAAAGTAAGAGGCAATTAGAATAGAACCCTATAACAACTAATAAGATTTAAAAGCTTTGAAAGTATTCTAAAATGCTGCTACCTAACAATAGCCGAATCTTGTCAAATTAGCAAATATTTACGTTACTGAGTTGTTGCGATGATTATCTTTAAACTTGTCATGAATTGCACATTAAATTACTGTGCATCCTCTCAAAAATCTGTAAGGGTAAAAATATATATAACTCAGAGCACCAGGGCAGAGCAGCAGATGTGGCCGTTGGCAATGCTAAAACATTATTAATGTTGGGAAAGAAAACAAGAACAATGACTGAACTGAAATTACTACGTAAGAATTTTAACAGACTTTCTTGGGACCAGCTGTTCTAAATGAACAAGCAATATTAACAGGAACTAATTTAAAGGTAAATGACAACACTATATATATATTTTTATACTAACGTATGGCTGTTTCTGTGTGGCTGCAGCTTAGAACTGCACACAGTGCCTTCACTGGGCAGCTGTTTGAAGAGCAGTATGTCTCCTGCAGGCCTAAATACCCTAAAGGCACCAGATCTTGTCTGATTTTGGAAACTAGGCAGGGGCAGCCCTAGCTAGCACTTGGATGGGAGACCAACAACGATTACCAGAGGCTCTAGGCCAGTGATTCTCAACCTGTGGGTCCCCAGATATTTTTGGACTTCAGCTCCCAGAAGTCCTGAGCATTGACCATAGTGGCTGGGGTTTCTGGGAGCTGAAGTCCACAAACATCTGGGGACCCACAGGTTGAGAACCACTTCTCTAGGCTATATTTCAAAAGAAGGAATGGCAAAATCACCTCTAAGAGTTCCTTGCCTTAGAAAGCCCTATGAAACTTATGGGGTTGCCATAACTTGCAAGCTGACTTGAAGACTACATATATGCACACACATATTTCCTGCAAAGTAGCATATGAAGTAGCTTATGAATGTCAGAATAAAACTTTGGAGACATCACTAGGATAAGAGCAGAATGGCATCTGACAGGCTTAATCCAAGCAGGATACAGAGCCAGTAAAATTCAGGGTGAGAAGTGGATGGATGTGTTCAGTTAGGGACAGAGGCTTTAAAAGTGATGACTAATACCTTGAAGTTGATACAAGCTGAAACATGGAAACAGCGTAGGGACATAGATAAATATTATGGTTGTTCTTCACATTGTCTAAGCAGAGACGCTGATATCATCATTAAGAGCAAATAAGGTAGATGAGTTCAGCATGAGTGTTCTGAACAAGGAGGAAGTGCATTAACCTGAGTTAGAAATTACAAGTACTGGTAATGTCTTGCAGTTTACAGTGGAAAGAATTATAAATTGAAATGAAAGTGTATCAGGAACAGGCTTCTAAGGTCCCAGGCTAGGGGGGAAAAAACCCCTTGAAGACTTGGTGTTACTTCCATATCACCTTTGATCCAAGCTGAAGGCAAGAATGCACTGACACTTGCTTACATCACTCTGCCTTTCCATAACACAGCCTTCATTCTGGATGTATGCATAGTGCAATATTATAGCAGTTTGATCCTACTTTTAACTGCCATAACTCCATCTTATGAAAACCTAGGATTTGTAGTTTGATGAGAGACTTAAAATTCTCACCATCTTAAGAGAGATTCCAGAGAAAACAGAGGTATGCAAGGGTGGGAATGTTTTTGCACATTTTTGCACATTTTGAAAGCTTTCTGGCAGGGGATTCAGTGGATGAAAAAGTAGGGTCCAACAACTGTACAACAGGCCACATTTTCCGCACCCTACTGTAGAAATTGCATTCTTGCTGTTTTTAATTACCATCAAGTCAGCTCCACCTTAGAGCAACCCTATGAATCAGAGATCTCCAAATCACCCTGTTATTAACAGCTCTGCTCAGGTCTTGCCAAATCAGAGCCATAGCTTCCTTGATTGAGTCTAACCACCTGTATTGCCGTCTTCCTTTTTTCCTACTGGTTTTTACCTTACTAAGCATTATTGTCTTTCATAAAATGAGTCATGTCTTCTCATGGCATGTACAAAGTACAACAGTCTCAGTTTAGTCATTTTGGCTTTTAGGGATCCTTTGGGCTTGACTTGCTCTTGGACCCATTTACTAGTCATTTTGGCAGTCAGTGGTCCATAAATTCTCCAGCATCACATTTCAAATAAATTGATTCTCTCTATCAGCTTTCTTCACTGTTCAGTTTTCACAACCATAGGAAAAAAATGGAAATGTTATAGCATAAACAATCCTGACTCTGATATTCAGTGATTACTTACCTGGATTCACAAAATGAACATTGCTGCAGGGGAAGGTAAATTTTTGATGGTCTCTGTGGAGTGAGACCATAATGTTATGTTTGATTATCACTAAGCGCCAAATCAAGACACGTGATGGGGCAAAGGAGACACTGAAGCAGTTTGCCCCCTATACGTGTCATTCAGTGCTCGACATTGACGGCTGTTATTTAACTCAACTTTGTGTCTGGTCTCTTTATTCCATGGTTGAGCATCAAATACCATTGATGTGCCAACTTCCAAAAGTGCCCCCCCTGCCTTAAGTCTGAAGTGGGAAGAAGTCTACTTGTAGTTTATGAATAATTGATTCTCTTTTATGTTAAACAGTGCAAAGGGGCCCTCCAACCAATTTTTAAAATGAACTTTTTCACCTGCAGATTTCCAGCAGAGGTAATTTGTCCTTTTTTTCCTTGACAAGAAAGATGGCGGTCTTGGGAGTGTGGAGTGTTCAAAGGGACACACAAACAGCTTGGGAACCTCACGTTGCCCACCTGTTTTATAGACTTTCACTAATGGCGGGAGCCAAAAGCTGCTTGTGATCATGCACCGATATTTCACACAGCAGTCACAAGGGCAATAGATATGTTAACTTAGTGCTTTAACATATTGCTTTCTCTGGCAATATAAGCATAGTGTACCCAGGAATGAAAAAATGTGATATTCTCTCAGTAGGAGAGAGATTTCATGAGTGGAGTGGATAGGCTTGGCAGCTGGAAGTGAGTAGACTCCAGACCAATATTCCATTTGGTCTTGAAATTTCTCTTTTAGCCTGTTTCATCCAATTGATTCATCCAATCTCAAGTGCGTTGTCTTGCACACTTTGGAAGGAAGGTGAAATAACTATTTGATAAACTAAATAGAAGCACAAAATGTTAGGGCTACCCAATGAACAATTTCCCATTTGTTGTGCTCAACAAACAGTTAAACTGGCATATTTCGCATGCAAAAAATGTATTTTCTTTGTTTTTAGATGATACTTATGTGTCTTGTTGCAGCATAATCTTGGAAGAGACATGGTTCTTGACAGAGAGGGAAGCATCTTTAATGATGATGCTCACCATTTATGGTTCTTTTAACTAGGCTGAAGAAACTGTGGGCTTCCATATCTTGTTGAACTGGAATTCCCATTAAATCCTAAACAGCCTAGCCAGTGGTGAAAAGCAATTGGGGTAGTACTTCATCAGCATCTGGAAGGCTAAACCTACCTTGATGTGTAAGCACTTGCATTAAAAAAGAAGAAGAGTACAATAAAAATCTGGTCTGATAAATGAGGCAACAACTGAT
Organism: Iguana delicatissima; assembly: GCA_948472985.1. NCBI lineage: Eukaryota > Metazoa > Chordata > Lepidosauria > Squamata > Iguanidae > Iguana > Iguana delicatissima. The sequence continues at coordinate 88,372 of CAOKZL010001471.1, read as the reverse complement.
CTAATTAATGAATTATAATCTAATAAAAACTGACTATTGGAGCCTGAAAATATGAGGCTAAAACTACAGGGAGAAGGAATAGGGAAGAAAAGAGAAGCTTTTAACATGTACCCAACTGATCAGCCAGATGTTTCCCTTTTTCAATTGAAATTATTCTTTCATCCTCCATATCACACTTGTTCCCAACCAGAATGACTTGAGCATTATCCCAGGAGTAGGTCTTTATCTGAGTGGCCCTAGAAAGAAAGAAAGATGCTTGCAGTGAAAACAGTAGACAATAATATAGCATGATGTGACCTGTAAACAGAGAAACCCTCCAATCCCAAATTTTAAAAAATGCAGTTCATAAAGAGACAGTATTATCAGTAACATTGCAGACTTCTCATTTCCAGAACTTTCAGCTTGCACCAAAGCTTTCATATGTTTACTGATTCTAATTTACTGATTTAGGGAATTTAAATAGGAATATATTCCTTGAAATACCATAAAGAGAAACTGTCTCTTAATATTTTATTAACACTCTTCAGTTGGGTGCTTCTAAAAGTTTCATTTCAGCCCCTGGGAGCTTACAGCTTGGAATGTATCTGCACTAGTAGGGCACTATCAACTAGCAGTTGGATACTACTTACATTTTAATGGTTCTTTCTCATAGAATTGAGGAATTAATACTTTGATTAGAGATTTAGATATATCTGCTGTAGACTTCAAGTGCTGAAGTTCACAGTAGTAGGTGAGAGCTCTTTAGTAAGGAATTCTGATTATTTCAACAAGCTATATATATCCAAATTCCTTAGGATGGAGCCATGGCCATTAAAGTGGTATCAATGTGCTCTAACTGTGCAGTGAAGACATACCTAAAGTACCAGGTTAATTTTTCAAAGAGGTAGTCATGTGAGTCTGTTGTACCAAAAACAACTGTCAGTCCTGTGACACCTCAAAGGCTAACACAATTACTGCAGCCTGAGCTCTGGTTGACTATAGCCAACTTCATCAGATACCTCAGTTTCAGTATATGGATTACTATAGACAGAGAGCTCAAATGAAATTGAAGGGAGAAAGTACTGTCAATAACAATTAACTAATTATCATTGGCTGTTCACCAAACTGTTGCTAAAAAAAACCCAATTGTCTCACTGAGTGTCAGCATTACCAGTAACAGTTTAATTAATGGCTAGCGCTAATAAAGTAACTATGTAATGTTATATTTTCAGGAATTTGTCCTTGGTTTCAGGGAAATACTAGTGGTAAATTTCACACTTTCAAATTTTCTTCCCTTTAATTCATTGTTTCTTAACTTTTTCTTTATTGGGGACCCCCTGTAAATATAATTTGTTGCCAGGGACCCCCAAAACTTAACTCAAGATTTACACATTTAAATTTAGATTTAAATATTCAAATATTTGTTAATTAATTAAAGGCTTCTGGAAACTAGGCTTCAAATTCCCACTGGGCGCCTTTGGGTAAGTCACATTCTCTCAGCCTTGGAGGAAGGCAAAGCAAATCTTGCCAAAAACCCCATGTGATAGGTTCACCTTAGGGTTGCCATACATCAGAAGTGCTTGAACATACGCAACAACAAAGTGCCACTGACAGAGGAAGATTCTTGCTAGACATCATGTTTCTCCCATTTAAAAATGACTTATGTTCAACCTAAGGTGAACTTATCATGGAGGTTTTCTTGGCAAGATTTTTTGCCTTTGCTTTTCTCTGAGGCTGAGAGTATATGACTTGCCTGAGGTCACTGTGGGTTTCCATGGTTGAGTGGGGATTCAAACTCTGGTCTCTAGAGTCATAGTTTGGCTGTGCACACATGCCTGCCACCATGTCCCTTTTGTCATGGACATGACAGCAGGGGTGTGTGTGTGATTGCAAAACACATACCTGCAGCCTTGTCCCTTGGCACCCATCTCCCCTGCCACCATGTCCCTGACGAATGGGAAACAGCAGCCGGTGTGCACACATGCCCAAACTACTCCCTCATTTGCAAACAAGGGAGCAGTTTGGGCAGGCACAGACATCTACTACCGTGTCCTTTGGTACCCACACCCCCTATTGCCGTATCCCTCTCAAAAGAGACACAGCAGTGGGCATGTGCATATACCCAAGCTGTTCTCTCATTTGAAAACAAGGGAGCAGTTTCAGCACCCACACACCCACACACTGCCATGATCACATTGCTGCCACTGCTGTTGCTGTCCATCAGTAGGGTTTCATAGACCACCTGTGAAGTCTCCATGGATCCCCAGGGGTCCCCAGACCCCAGGTTAAGAACCAGTATTTTAATTAATTAGATTTATCAACTTAATATTATTTGGGAGCATGACTAAAGTCCACACTAGTTTATTCTTGAAGCTATATTGTTTTTTTCTGTAACAAAGAAGTGAAATTAGCACATTACAGATGGCCTCTCCAACCAGCAATTTTGAGTGAATTTGGCCTATTATATTCTAATTTTGCATTTCCAGTTTAATCGCATAAATAGTTAGCTCTAGTGAGGTTCTGGAAGTATGCAAATTTGTTCAAACTTAATCAATTAATTAACAGAGGTTAGATGAACGGAATCAACTAACTTTTAAACCGTTTTATAGCTCAGGACACATTTTTAGGAAGTAAAAATACAGCTTACTGTAATTATCTTTATCCCCATTCAGCCATAGGAACCCACCAGGTGACTTCGGGCAAGTCACACTCTTGCAGCCTCAGAGGAAGTTAAAGGCAAAACCTTCCCTTGCCAAGAAAACCCCATGATAGGTTCACCTTGGAGTGTCATCATAAGTCAGAAACAACTTGAAGACACACTACAATAACAAGAAGAATTATCTTTTCAGCTTTGCTTTGGAAGACAACTTTATCAAACACACACCGCCAAATCCAGCAGGGGGAGCTAGAATATATCAAATTGGTTGATACAAATCACTTCACCTGTAATTCTATTATTTGCATTACAGTGGACCCCTGAAGGTTCTGACAAAGATGGTAAAATTGTTGTTTTAAAATGTTACTTTTAAGTATCTTCCTGGACTGGCATCTGCTATATCTGTTTCTTCTCAAATTTTGAAAATTCACATAATGTATACATTTCATTACTAACATTTACATTTTACTTAGTTAATATAGAGCCAGTATTTTTGCCACAGGGGTACATTTGTCTGAGTAACACAAAGAACTAGCAGGGGGTAGCTGCAGGAGGCAGCGGAACGAGGACATTGCTCTCCTCATGAAATTTTCTTTCTTTTTATTCTAATTTTTTTATTAAAGTTTAGTCTCAAAAATACCCTCCCCCGCACTTCCAGACTTGAATCTTCCGGTTGCAATTGCTTATTTCCATTACATACAAACATAATTTCCATTTTACAGAGAAAAGAGCGATAACATTATTTCTTCTTTGATTTCTTCTACATTTATATCCTTACCCAATCCAATACTCCTTTCCATACTTTTTCAAAATTCTGGATAGATTTATTCTTCAAAGAAAATGCTAATTTTTGAAATTTTCTTTTAATGGAATAACATAAAATTTCAGTTTGAGTGTTTGGAAATACATTATAGGCATCCAACGACAAGTGACAGGCAAAGTTAACAAGTTGGGCTGGACTACTGTAAAGCACTCTACACTGGGCTGCCTTTGGAAACAGTTCAGAAACTTCAGCGGGTTCAAAACATGGCAGCCAGAATGCTGACAAGGGCTAGTTACCGGGAGCACATAACTCTCTTGTTAAAACAACTTCACTGGCTACCTGTTTATGAGCACCATTCAAAGTGCTGGTCATGACCTATAAAGCTCTATACACCTTAGGTCCAAACTGCAGTATTTGAAAGACCATTATCTCCCTGTACGAATCCACCAGAGTTCTAAGATCTGCAGGGCAAGGCTTTCTCTCAGTTCTGCTACCATCCCGGGCTCGCCTGGTGAGGACATGGAAGAGAGCCTTCTCAGTGGCTGCTCCCATCTCTGGAACTCCCTTCCATGGGAAGCCAGGCTGCCCCCGCTCTCCCTGCTCTCCTTTTGTCAGCAGGCAAAAAAAAATTCTTATTTAAGCAGGCTTTTAAGAAGTAAGTGGTGGGTTTTTAATTATCAAGTTGTTTTTAAAATTTTGTAGGTTTTTATACTTTTGTATGTTTTCTAATGTTTTTAATTGTTATAAATGTTTAATAAATGTTTCATTAATGTTTTTAACTTTTTTTGGAAGCCACCTTGGGTACCACTCTGGGAGAAAGGCAGCATATAAATATAATAAATAAATGTATGCATGTATGTATGTAAACAGCAAGTGCGAGAGTTCTAGGTGTAAATGATTTTCAGCGTCTCTTTTTCTGCAATGCTAGAAATTTGGAAACTGAAGGAAAAACTTCATTTGGGGCCCGAGAAATCTTGTTTGGAAGCAACGCCCTCCCCTTCCCAAGCTACACCCCTATGCACCACAACTAACAATATTCACTGTTATCTCTGTTCCCATTTATATCAGCAAAACATATGCCTGGGGCCAGCTCTATCATTAGATAAAATGAGGGAGCAGATTTTGAGAGTTATGGAAGAGCAGAGATTAGTAAATTATTTAATTTGTTGTCACTGATTTGTATTGCTTTGGAGAAACAGAGCCTCTTATGGGATTTTTCTGCTTTAGAAAAATCTGACTGACCCATACTGACTGACGAAGTATGTGCATTGACATCGGGGGGAAGGATGCTATTTGGGACAGCCCAGTGTATGTCAGAGATATTGGAGGTAGATTGTGCAGATAGAGCTTGAAATCTGTTTCAGAAGAAACCCTCTCCTTTTGATTGATTTCTGATAATATTTCAATTATTTCTGGGCATGCACCTTATATCAAAAAACCATGTCAGCCATTGAACAGCAAGGTTCTCTGTGATGGTAAACTTGCCTTAAACAAGATTTTTTCTGTTTCACACTACAAAATTTAAAGCACTTTGTTACTACTTTGTCATGGCTTTGATGTGTGGAAAGCTGGGATCTATAGTTTTGTGAGTTATTTTGAATTCTTTGCCAAAGAACTCTAGTGCCTCACCAAATTACAATCCCAGCATTCCACAGAATGCAGCCAACGCAATTGTAGTGGTGCTGTAGTTTATATAGTGTCCCCTTAGCTGTGGGACAGAATTTGTGACAACCTAAGAGCCTAAATGAAAGGCAGCATAGTGTAGTGGTTTGAGCATTGGACGACAACTCTGGAGACCAGGGTTCAGTTCCCCATGGAAGCCCACTGGGTGACCTTGGGCAAGTTACATACTCTTAGCTCCCAAAAGACCCCATAATAGGGTCACCTTAAGGTCATCATAATTTGGAAAAAACTTGAAGGCACACAACAACAACAAAGAGCCTAAATACCCTAAAAGCACCAGATCCCACATGATATTGAGAGCTAAGCAAGGTCACCTCTGGTTAGTACTTGGATGGGAGACTGCTAACGAATACCAGGTGCTATGAGCTATATTTCAGAGGAAGGAACTGTCAAAACCACCTCTGACTGTTCCTTGATTAAGAAAACCCTATGAAATTAATGGGGTCATCATAAGCTGACAGGTGACTTGAATGTACATATACACACAAGAGCTTACTGCAACTGTTTTTATATTGCACTAGTGTATTTACTCGATGTTGCCTGGGGTTTTTATTTTCCTCTTAAGAATTCACCAAACTATCTTCTCCATTTTCTGTAACTTCGCTCCATATTTTCCAGTGCAATCTATATTCAGAGTTATTTATACACACAGTTTGGATTCCTGAGGGAGTACACTGTCCTCCTTCTTGCTGCTAGGCCTCATGTCCATAGCAACCATCCTATTTCTGTACCTGTAAATTTCCCCCATATTCCCCAATCCAATCGATATTCAGAGTTGTTAACATACAGAGGTTGGGTTCCTGCGGGAATACACTGTCCTCCTCCTTGCTACTAGGCATTGTCTCCATAGCAACCAGCGTATTCCAGTACCTGTAACTTTTCCCCATAGTCCCCAGTCCAATCTGTGTTGTCTGGTGATGTTGATGTACTGACTTTTTCTTTCTTTCTGTTGAATTTGTACGATGGCTTTACATTTTTCTGGAAGCATTTTTTGTTTTGAATTGCAACTTTAAGATTCCTCACATAGGGAACCCATACAATCTACTATGTGAGGCAAGAAGATCTTGTAACTATGGCCATATCTGCACTACACTGTTATGGTGCTATTATTCCACTTTCACCATCCTGTGGAATTCTTGGGTTTGTAGTTTACTGAGGCCAAAGAACTCTCTGGCTGAGAATTTTTAAATACCCCTCCTTGAATTACAAATCCCAGGATTCCATTAGGATATTGAAAGTGGAATAATAGCACTATGACAGTGTAGTGTGGAAATGGGCTTGGTTGTGTATGTCATTTTAATTTTTTTCACATATGCCTCCCAAATGTTTTCTGGCATCCTTATTGATGGTAGGCCTCATCTCCATAGCAACTGGCCTGAGGCCCAAGAGCTCTCTGGCTGAGAATTCTAAAGGCCCCTCCCTAAACTGCCAACACCAGGATTCCATGGAATTTTCACAGCCAGCCAATCATATGCGGTCTTCTTGCCTCACACAGCCAAGCATATGCTGATGCAGACAAACAGACGAACACACGGACAAACATTGACTTTTATACAGTAGATATAAAAAGAAAATGCTACTCTGAACTTCCAACAGTCTTTAAGGCAGTGGTTCTCAACCTGTGGGTCCCCACATGTTTTTGGACTTCAGCTCCCAGAAGCCCTGAGCATTGACCACAGTGGCTGGGGCTTCTGGGAGCTGAAGTCTACAAACATCTGGGGACCCACAGGTTGAGAACCACTGCTTTAAGGTGTAATGTTTGTGTCTGTAACTCTTAACATTGTCACTTTCTTCTCCTGTGTTATTTTTAACATCTTTGCCTAATGAAGAAGCCAGTAAACCTTCGAAAGCTTGCATGATGCGTTTTGTGCATTTTCATTGCCCAATAAATCTATCACTGTTTTGTGGATTTTGTTGTATTTTGCAGTGTGGGCAACACAGCTACCCCTGAATAAGTTTACAGGGTATTTATGTTAGAACAGTAAGATTTTTTAAATGCTGTACCTTTAAAAAAGAAGGCATGCCCATCTTGGTCGCCAGAGCCAATAGTGAGCAAAGACACAGAGGAGATGTCTTAAGTGGCTAATTGTCTATAGCATTATAAAATCTACATGTATATCGGCCAGACTGCTTACTCAGCTTCCTTCATCTTCTGTCCCCAACTCAGTAAGAGATGGCCATTTGGATTGCAAATGCCTTTCTAGGAAGTCCCACAGGATGAAAAATGACACTTTTTATAGCAAGATATCTCTATTTCTAAAAACAGTTTGGACAAGCCCTAAGACTACAGTTCCATCACATTGTAGAAGCTGGTAGCTCTGGTCTGAATGGGGGCACTGAATCTACTTTAGGTTTTAATCCAGACTAAAGGAGCTGTCCCAGCTGCTGAACCCTATTTCCAAAACAGATCCAGCAGCCTGGTTTAGCTTTTTTAAAGCCGGAGTGAATTCACTGCCCCAAAAGCAGTCCACATGTCAGCAGGTACTGGTACCATCATGAGGCACTTAGCAGAGCAATATATTCCCCATCTACAAGATCCTAAATATTTTTGTCTCAGAAAAATTTCCACAAATCAAATACAAAAAAATCTAGAAGGACAAGAGTTGAAACACTGAAGTGCAACCATTTTGCAGAAGTATGACCTACAACTCTTGAACAAGTGATGTAAAATCAAGAGAAAATTGCTAGCATAGAACCTGATAGAAAAATAAAGTGGGCCCTTCTTGGAACCAAAGCTGTCACCACCTTGAATGTTCTGTTTGGGAGCCTCCTAGTGGAACATCACTACCAGCAGTTTTTACACCCATTGAGGTTTCTGTGGGTTAGTGTTGCCAACTTTTTCAAAATAGCAATAAGGGATAGTTGAAAAGGTGATAGGAAAGTGAACAAAAACAGAGATAACTCTGGAGTATAATGGTGCAGTTGCCTAAACATCAGCAGTTGCTGCCATTCTTGTCTGTGAGGAAAGTGAAGAACTACAAGACTCCATTCCTCATTTTTGCACTAGTATAGATGTGAGGGACTCCCTCTCTCTCTCAGTCTTCCATTTATTTTCATATTTAGTCCAGATGGAGTACTGATTTTATACAGGAAGCCCCTGTATGAAACATCTCATTACCTGACAACTCGCTCTTTTGAAGCATCCAAACTGAGGACAAGTTCCATTAATTAAACATGGGGGCTGCTCTTCTTGCCTACAGAGGCTTGCTCGGGACTGCTCACACATGCACATGGTCCCAAGTCTTGCCTATGGCTCACCTGGTCAATTTAATGGAACTCATCTGTATTGCAAACATTGAAACAGCAGGCTTCTGTCAATACTTCTTGCTTACAGAACTTCACTTGGGACTACACATAGGCCATTTCCATGCTACACTCTTATACGCGATTATTCCGCTTTCAACATCCTATGGAATCCTGGGGTTTTCAGTTTCGGGAGAGGCCAGCTGGCCCCTCCCAAAACTGCAAACCCCAGGATTCCATAGGATGTTGAAAGCGGAATAATCGCACTATAAGAGTGTAGTGCGGAAATGGCCATACACTGCTTGCAAAGCAAACTCAGAGGTTTGGAGGGAAGACACCAAGCCAGCTGAGAGACTTTAAAAGCAGCACACGTGTACAAGCTGTCCCAAGAGAGCCTCTGTAAGTCATTCATGTTCCCTACAGTAGATGGGTTCCACTTTTTAACCATTTCTGCATTCTGGCAGTGCTCCAGTCCTTAATTTTGTCAGACAAGTGACGGATGCCTGTATGCCAAATGACCCTAGTTTACCACTGCATCTATTGTTTACGTGCCTATTTAGATCACACAGTTGTTATTTTCCATCTGATTCACATCAGTGAAACTGTGTCTTTCAACACATCACCTATAACATTTTCTTTTGTTGCACAAACGCACATTTCCTTAAGAGACCATAAAGATTTGTGCAGGCCTTGCTGCCTTTTTAAAAATTCAGTATGACAGCCATTTCACAAAAAATGTTTTGCCTTCAAAAGGCTTAAAATTTCCTGCCACTGTCTTCTTTAAATGAGTTCTTTTGGTTTCAGAAAAAAGTTAAATCAGATGAGAGCACACCAACTAATTTAAAGGCTTTTTAATGTTCTAGCTCCGAAAAGATTGCTTTCCTCAAGGACATATGGCAGTACCTTTGCAAAGTAATTTTAAAACATCACAGGAGATAACAAACCTACATGTTTTTTCCCCCAACAGCTTTCAGAATCTCTTTTTATACAGACAAAAAACGTCTTGCAGTCTTGTAAATGTCCTCTGCCAAAATGGCTAAGAATGGTTTCTTTTTAAAGTTGGTTTATAGATTTCTTGCTGTCTTTAAAGCACATCAGTTGATTCTTGGGAGTTTTTCTTTAAAAAAGTAAAAAAAAATATTCCTAGCATTTTAGGTATCAGCCAGGCTGTCATTCCACCTGAGATTTCTCTTATTTATACTGGGTTCCTTTTACTCCATTTGGAGACAAGAGCATTGCATTGTCAGCCAAACAAAGGAAGATGGCTCTTGGAAGGGGAAACTGGTGGGCAGTGACTGCTGTTATCTTCAGTCACTTCTGTACAACACTTCTGTAAAGTGACAAAAACAACAAAATTGAGAGATTAATTTGGCCTCTGCTATTAATTCTTATCATGTGTCTTTCTGTCTTTGGAAGGTATGTAGCACTTCCTGGGACCTGGATGCACACATTGTAACTTTTCATAGTAAGTTGCCATTTGTGAACTATCTGTCCTATTAGTATTCACTGCATTTTTACCTTAACAGTTTTTAAACCACTTTTTCTCACTTAGCTTCCCAATATTATCTCCCTACAGATTTCAGGTCAAGAGTTAGTGTGGTGTAGTAGTTTAGTGTTGGACTAGGACACTGGGAGACCTGGATTTGAATTCCCACTTGGTCATGGAAACCCATGGGATGACCTTGGGCAGGTCACACTTTCTCAGCTTCAGACGAAAGAAAGGGCAATCACCCCAGAACAAATTCTGTCAAGAAAACTCCAAAATAGGCTTGCCTTAGGGTTGCCATAAGTCAAAAATGATGTAGAAGCATACGACAAAAAGGTTTCAGGCCACCAATATTTTATCAGACACTTTCTGGTCTGTAAACCATTATTGGAAAATATTTTTGTTTAAAGGAGGCATGAAAGGAATATGGCAAACAAAGAAAATGCTATCTGCTAAACTAAAAACAACCAGAGCTGGTCAGTTATTGGGATTGTCACTGAGATCTAAGCCCTGCATGTCAAGACAAAGACTATGTTTATACATCTAACAAACCATGGTGCAGTTCACTGAAATCTGAGGTGTTGCCATATATCAATATAGTTTTGCTAACAAAACATAGGTTGTTGGCCAGTCAAAAACCACAGCCTGAACCCACGGTTTGTATGACATCTGGACCTGAAACTGTGTCTTGTCCATGATTTGTTTCCCTCTCTTCCCCTACCAAGGAACTGATAAAAAGAGGCAGGAGAGAAATAAACCAGTAATAGAGAAGACAAGTTATGATTTGATTAGTGATCTTCCATGCATGGTGTGTTTTACGCAACATACAATGGATAACATAAACTATTGCTTATTGTATCATACAAAGAGAGTGTTCACTCAATACAGCTGGGACACATCTTACTACATAATTGCTCAGCAACCACTATTAACTCTTTACAGAAATAACCAGATGAACTTCCAGAAGAACAATTCTGGTACCTGTCACTTTTCACCGCTGAAGAGAATACTAAGGAATATCTCAAATATTTTTGATCTGGAAAAATCTCTAAAATATGATTTCCTTATCATTTGTATGTATAAAATGGTCTTCTGAAATCTGTAGTAAAAATTACAAGGGACCATATTTAAATATTGAAGTTTTCAAGAGGTTGTAAAGTGATCTTGCCACACAAGTACATTTTTTCAGGAGAAAACTGAGGTAACAATGGGAGGCAGACCTTGTGATGACTCTCTCCACTTTCAGTACAGCAGAGTTAAATGTTTCCTAAGCAAGGAAGCCAGGTAAAATACTTACTTCACAGTCGTATTCAATCATCTGTCAGTGGAGATCACAGATGATGTTCTACTCAATTACATTCACAATTTTTTTTTAAAAAAAAATTCAATAAATGGAGAGAAACACAACCTATATAGAAACTCTGTGTGTACAGTTGGCATTCATGTTTGTCTGCCTTTTGCCACCACTGAATATAATGGGACATGAACACTTGTGAATTCTGGTATTCACAGGGGTTCCTGGAATGGAACCCTCAGAGATACAGAAGACACACTGCATGTGTGTATTTTTCACAGACTGGGGGATTAAAGGAATTAGGTACAGTTAGAATGGTACTTAGTACTCCAAAATTATTCACTTTTCCATTTTTCAGAAGTAACCAAAATTTTTACTTTTTGGTCATTCAAAAAATACAAATGCTGGCCTGTGGTACAGAACACATTTTCCTCTCATTTACTTCAGCTTTGCCTCAACAACCCAATAGAGTATAAGCCAGCATTTAATCATCATCATCATCCTCTTCTATTCAGTAACACCATTGCTGTTTGTTGGTGTGTGCTTTCAAATTGTTTCTTACTTAACAGAGACACTATCACAAATTTTACTTGGCCAGATTTGTGTTTTTTTTTGGGAGGGAGTGCCATTTCCTTCCTCTGAGGCTGAGAAGGTATGACTTGCAAAAGGTCATCAGTAGGTTTCGTAGTCAAGCAGGGATTCAAATGAGTCTCCCAGTCTAGCACTCAAAACCACATACTCAAACTGTAAAAGCAACTAAAAGTTACAATTATCTGAAGTGATTTCTCACTCATTTACAACTGTAATATGATATCAATTGTAATACGATATTAAAATAATAATATCATAATTATTGGGGAATGAACCAATTACTTTGGCACCAATTTCTAAGTAATTATTTCCAAACGCCATCCTTGTACACCTGAAGGCATTGCTGTTGAAGAGATTTCTGGCAAATAGCTCATCTGTTCAGCAGAGCATATGTGATGATGTGTGGCACCAATCAAAGCAAAAGAGGCACCAAAATGAGTTAAGAGTTACTTAGCATTAAACGTGCTTTGTGTCCCACCATTACATTTTGGTGGATCTGGATTCTTTATTTACTGCAGAATGTTTTCCAATCTATCCCCAGTTTTTTATGTAGGATTGGTTATCCAAACCTACCCTGATTTGCCTTGAGAGTAAGGCACTACACAGTCTCTTTAAATAAAATTATGTGCTCCACTGCTCATCCAGAGTGATCCTATTAGGCTCACTAATGGGGTAAATTTGATCCTGTCTCCATGCATTATACAGGTCAGTGATCACATCATCTTAATTGACATAATATAACTATGCTACACGAAAAATATTTCTCACTTAATGAGAAGCCATTGCTCTAATTAGAAGTGTTACTCTGATGTGTGAAATAATTATTGCAAGAAGGTGTGATTTAAAGGATAAAGAATAAAAGCTTCTAGAGAAGTGTTATATCATGAGGGAGACAGGATTGCTACTTTTTTCATTTCTGGCATGGTTCCTATATCATCAACAGTCACATGATGTACGCACATAAAGTGGGGTGACCTCTCTTACTCCTTCTTTAAGATGGAGGAGCAGCACTTGTCAAATGTTTCCCTGTTTGACGATATACATTGCTGCAGCTAGGTTATTATATACCCTGGATTTAATGGTCTTTTCCCCCATTTCCCTTTCCATATCCATGGTTTTCTTGGTTATGAAGCATTCAGTTAACATTTCTCTTCTCTCTCTTTCCCAATCTGCCATTCTCTGCTTTATAAATTCTTTGACATCTCTGACAGATTAAAGAAAAAACAAAAAAGAAAGAAAGGAAAAGAAAAAGACACCATTTTCTAAACAGGTACAAAAATACATACATACATACATTCACACATACATACATACATTTTTTAAAAAAATACTCAGAGCAGGTCCAGTTCTCCATTTTAAACTCACTTAAATTATTTGCCTAACAGAAGGCACCAGATCCTGTCTGATCTTGGAAGTTAAGCAGGGTCAGCCCTGGTTAGCATTTGGATGGCAGACTACCAATGAATGCCAGATGCTGTAGGCTACATTTCAGAAGCAAGAACTGGCAAAACCACCTCTGAATATTCTTTGACTAAGAAAATCTTGTGAAAGTCATGGGGTTATCATAAGTCAAAAGACAACTTGAAGGCAGTTATGCACCAAATCATGCCACCATAACGATAGCAGGAATAAAACAGAATTGCTTCTGTTGTGCTGGTGCTAAACCTGCTGTTCTAAACCTGCTAACCTAAAAACTAATATTATGTTTTATTGTAAAAATAATAAAATAAGCTCCTTTAAATGTATATATTCCAAGCTATCCACTGTTTATATTCTAAAAAAGAAGAGGAGAAGAGAGGAAGGTACTACAGCAAGCAGTATCAGTCCCAACAAGCCCTGTTATGGAGGCTGAGGGTAGTCTGTTCGCTTTTGACACCCTCGTCTGCCACTTTCTAGTGGTCACTGGTGAGAGGCTGGGCCAGGCTGCTCTTGATTTTATTGCTATGACCCAACTGTAGAAACAGTTGCTATTGGAGCTCCACAATCACCTCTGTCCCATCACCTTCCCAGACTCATTTGGTGGGAACAAAGGAGAAGACCTCCTTGGAGAGGTGGGAACAAAAAAGAACTCTTTTGACGACAGGTTCCATTAATTTGATGGGACTTCTTTATCAGTTCTTCTTGCCTATGGAGGCTCACTTGGAACTGCCCGCATGCGCATGCTGCATGCAAAGATTGCTGAGGAGGGGGAAGGGTAATAAGCCAGCTGAGGGACTTTCAAACAATTTGTATGTGGTTGGCACCAAGTGAGCCTCCATAAGTCCTTCATGCTCCCTACAGTACAGTACATGGGTTCTGCTTTTCAACTAATTCCATCTTCCAACACTGCTCCAGTCCCTAACCTGTCAGATAAGCGGCAGAAGCCTGCGAGAATTTTGACTATTTGCAGGCAATTTTTTACAAAACAGTGTAGACACTATACATTGCATTAAAACAATCACTATCATCAGCCATCAGCCTCATTCAACTGAAGGTGAGTCCCATGAAAGCAATAGCACAATAATAATAATTTAGTACACTGCTGATTGAGAATACTTGGAGGATCTCTATGAACTTTTGTAGAAAATGTTGTTGCATTTATTAGATAATGGTAAAGTATGGAAATCAATAGTAAATGTAACAAAGTAGGACCTTGTTGGGAGGAGGTGAGAGAATGGAATGGTAGGATTGACTGGTGATTGGCTGAATGAGATTTTAAAAAGGCAGGTGTGTAGGGTAGAAAGAGGAAGGGAGAGAGGAGTTGGATCTGTCAAGGTTAGATATAGGAGTCTGAGATATTAGGAGAGTTACAGTTAGGGTCAGTTAGGATATGAATGAGACAGAGAGAGATGAATGTTGGTATTAAGAATATGAGAGAGAGAGATGTGAATTAAAGTTAGTATCCGGATTTAATGCCTATAGTGAAAGAATGGGAAATGAAAGTATATGATTTAATTCAATTGGATAAATTAGCATTTATAATAAGAGGGGAGACTAGGGAAATGTTTAGTAAACAATGGGAAAAAACGGTACAATATTATAAGAATGTCTACTATGATAGTGAAATAGTTAAATTAAATTTTTGAAGAAACACGTAGGGAATAAGTACTATATCTTTAGGAGAAAGAAAACCACAACGAAATAGATTTTTAATTGCGATTCTAAGACCAAAGTTAGAAGTTGAAAAAGGAAGCATATTGATAGTGATATAAGGAAAATCTTCTTTGTAATGTGGTAGGTTGTGTAGTGGATATTATATATGTTTTGTAAGATGTTATGTAATGTATGTGTATTATTGTTATGTAATGTATTGTATTATTTGTGGATTTTGTATATTTTAAGAATAAATTTCATTTTAATAAAAAAATAAAGTTAGTATCTGGATTTAGATGTATTTAAATAAGTAATCTTTGATGTTATGTTCAATTTTTTAAAAATGTATTATAAACTTGAGCCTCTGAGAGTGGTACATATGGAATATTGGAAAGTTTGAGTTCAGACACACGGCATCTGTGGGTGACAGCAGTTAATCAAAGGTAGTGGTGTCCAGTGAGGAGATTAAATGAATAACATTTCTCAGAGGAATCATACAGACATCAGGGAGGTCCCCATATTTGATGCCATATTGGTGGAATAGGAAGAGGTCTGCACATTTGGTGGCTGTGGTTGGGATATGTAGAAGCCCCCACAAGCTCAACTTTGTTGTTATTTTCTGCCTTCAAGTCATTTCCAATTTATGGTGATTCTGTCATGCCCAAACCACTACATCAGACTAACTACCAAGTGACAATTTCTGGAGGAGCTCAAACCTTAGTGGTCCAAATGTGCCCAGTCATTTTAATGGAGACTCAGCCCCAACTAGCCTAGTTTTAGGCCCCCCGCCCTACCTGTTCCAGGATCCTTGCAAGCTTATGAAGCTTTGGCTGAACACTGTGGTCCCTTTCGCACTATGCAATTATAACACTATGATTCCACTGTCTCTGCCATGTTTCCATCCTGTGGGGTCCTGAGATTTGCAGTTTGGGGAGAAGTACTTAGCATTCTCAGTCAGAAAGCTCTAAAGACACACCAAACTACAAATCCCAGAATTCCACAGGAGGCACCCAAAGTAGTATCATAGTGCTGTATCTGTGTAGTGTGAAAGGGCCCCATGTTTTGATATGGTTATGAAAGAATACAAATAAAAATTCTGAAACATGGGACCATGGTAAGTCCCAAGCCTTTTGACTAGAATGAGACATGCTTCTCATTCTTAATTTGGTATCTAGTCAGACACACTGAATGAGAACCAGAGATTCCAAATCAGTCTGAAGAATCTGAAGGTTGGATAATGTACTGTCACATGGATGTTAAAGTAATATAGAGCTTCTGGCAATACATAAGCTTTCTGCATAATTACTCTGATATCTCATAAATAAACATTAGGCAGAACTAATAATATTCACTGACATTGTGAAATGAACTTGAGGTTGACAGTGAATGCCATCCAAAGAATATTTTGGTTACAAAGTAGTTTCATGCAAAAAAAAAAATCCTGTCCTGATGTGTCTTAATGAACTATCTTTGAAGATGAAGTTGTAATGCTATGCATATTTACCAGAGATCAAGTCCTGTTGAATCGTGTAGCAGCTATTTCCATGCAAACAAGCACTGAGGGGACTGACAAATTTTAAAAATTGTCCACATCCAATTTACAGACTCAGGCAGAGTCACTAAGAAAACAGTATACATAATTTGATTAAAGCCTTACATTTCATTAAGCTATTAGGTTTCCTTCTTGGGTCCAGACAATACAGTGTGGGTAATCACAGACCTGATTACCTGGTAACTGGGTTAAAACAAAAATTACAGACAGTAGCAATGAACTGTTCCTACCAGTCCTGGACAGCACTGAAGGACTCTTCACATGTAATATCATACATAAGGATAAATCCCATTGCCCCTCGATAATAGGCAGTAGTAATGGTCCTGTACCGCTCTTGTCCAGCAGTGTCCTAAAAAAACAAAAACAAAGGAGAAGCAGTTAGGCGTTACATTTATGTATATCACTGAAATCAGCATAATCATAGTGAAAGCATGGGAGCCATTTCATGTGTGAAATTTCTGTTATGCTGATGCAGTCTCTGCTTTGGAAAACAGCTGGAAGAGAAGGGGCAGAGGAGGAAGAGATTATTTTAATGCAACATATTCTGCATTTTGTAAATGGTCAAAATTAATAATGTCTTGCCTGCCATTGTTGAACCTCCCCACCTTAAAAACAGTTCCAGGGTATCCAGATTGGGGTATGATCTGGTGTCTCTGATTTCAGTGGGGCAGTGAATCTGCTTCTGATTTTAGTCTAGACCAGTGGTTCTCAACCTGTGGGTCCCCAGATGTTTTTGGACTTCAGCTCCCAGAAGCCCCGGCCACTATGGTCAATGCTCAGGGGTTCTGGGAGCTGAAGGCCAAAAACATCTGGGGACCCACAGGTTGAGAACCACTAGTCTAGACCTTAAAGAAGGTATCTGAGTTCAAGACCTTGGACAGCTCCTTTAGCATTCAGACTGAAACTCGGAGCAGTTTTACTAAGCTTCCAACCGTGGAATCATCAGCCTTCATTGGATATGACATTATTGGAAATAATTTTTATCTAGGATCAATATACATAGCAATACTTTGTGTCCTGAAAAATATAAACTAATTGGCAAATCATTTGATAGATAAGGAATGAAAGCCCCTAAATGAAGTGAATCCGTATCACAAGTTGGGTAACGCTGTGTTCTTTTAGATTAGCAACTGGCCTTTTCTTTACTTGTCACTTTAGCAAGTAGCCTAAACTCAAAAACATGTTTACTCACGTAAGATGGACTGATTACTTCTGGCCAAAAAAAAAAAGAATTATTGATTTTGAACTGTTTGTCAAAATGTCTAATCTGAGTTCCTACATCTTAGGCCATTTCTACACTACACTCTTATAGCACAATTATTCCATTTTCAACATCCTATGGAATCCTGGGGTCTGCAGTTTAGAGGGGCCAGTCAGCAGAAATGGCCTCAGTCTAAGTATGTGAAGAAGCAAGGAAAGGCCTGAAGGACTTACAAGTGCCAGAGAATGGTATGAAACATAAGCCATTTTATTTGACAAGCTCATATTATATGGGAACGGTTGAACTCATGCATACTAGTAATTATGTATACTAATGGGCCCACACTATTTAGAGTTGAATCTCCAACTTGAAATGAGGGAGAAAAGAAGGCAAGAGCACTATCAGCTCTGCTGAGAAGCCATCCCTATGCTATTGGCTCTTTCTACTGGTGCTGGTTATTCTAACAAGCTGCAGCAGAGGAAGCATTGGAAAGTACCATATTTACTAGCATACAAGATGTGCCTGTGTATAAGACACACCCCATTTATACACTGGCAAATACTATTTGCTGACATATAAGACACACTGGCATATAAGACGCACCCCATTTTTAAACAGTATTTTTCGGGGGGAGTGAGTCTTATACACCAGGAGATACAGTAGTCGTTTCATCAGTTCTTCCAGAAAACCAGATCCATTTAGTTCCTCTCTCCTTCAACTGTCACCAGTAAGCAGCCATTTCATTAGGCCTAAACAAAAGTAGACATGGGAAGGAGAACTTTTTTTAAAAAGTCAAATTAATTGTTACATAAAATTTTTCCATCTTCTACCTCATTCTCTTTCCCCCATCTGCATCTTGCATTTTAGATCATCTCATTGGTCTTTGAACAAGAATGTTTGGACTGAAAAAAGATTTTTTAAAAAACAGTTGAAGTAAATCATACTGCCAATGTACTTTTGTCTGCCTGCTTTGAGACTACATATGAAAGCATCAGTGTAATAATCCAGAACAGGGATGCAAGGGCAAGGGGTGGGGGAGAATGCAGGAGGGGGAGTCCTTGGGTTGTTTCTTTCTTTTTTCCCAAAGCCTTCTTTTCTGGAAACATTGAAGAAAAATGGACTATGTAATACTGTCTTTTCCAGTGATAAATACTTAAGATGTTCATATGTTTGCTCTCTCAAAAAAGAAATTAAGTAGTTCTAATAACTACTTAAGAGGAAGACTTTTACATAAGACTCCAAGTAGCTCTAGAGAGCATAACCATGCAGTCAACATCTTGAGCAGTGGTTCTCAGTTTTTGGTTCTCCAGATATTTTGGACTTCAGCTCCCCAAATCTTTGACCATTAACCAAGCTGGCTGGTGCTTCTGGAAGCTGAGGTCCAAAAACCTGGAGGATCAAAGCTTGAGAACCACTGATCTAGAGGTCTAGATGTACTGAGCGTGAGTAATTAGCCCACCATTACACAATGAGTCTCATGATCAGGGGTGGGCAATTATTTTTTCCATGGGGCCACATGAGAAACTAAAAATATTGTGGAGGGACGGGCATATTGCCCACGCTAGAGCGACCTCTGCTGGAGGTCTTCTTCACCGGGGGGTGCGCTAGAGCAGTTTAAAAAAGTGAGGTTCTAGACCTCAAACTGCTCTAGCGCTGCCGCGGGGGTGGCGCTGTGAGTTTTATAGAAACCACCTTTGCAAGTGGTTTTTATAAAACTCACCCGCGCTGCCCCGTAGCAGCCCCCGGTGAAGAACTGCAGACGTGGTAGTGCATCCCTGCAGATCTGCCCGGAGGCGGGCTTCTGGCTGGCGCGCTGTCCTGATTGGCGGAGCGCTGCCAGAAGCCGACAGCCGCCATTTTGGGCGCCGCCAAGCGCCGCAGAGCACCACCGAAATTTGGCGGCGTTTGGAACGGCGGATCTGCGGTCTTCGCAGGGACGGAGCAACCCGCTCGTGGACAAGTTCTGCCCCTGCGTGCGCGGCCCCGTTTCGTCCCCCCCCATGAGGAAAGGGCCTTAGAAAGTATGTTTATTTTGTAATTTCCAATTAGCCTTACAAGGGCCGGTCAGAGCCAATCAAAGCGCCATATGTGGCCCGGGGGCTGTACAATGCCCAGGTCTGCTCATGATGATGAAGACAAGTATCAGGGTCTCCCTGGTCCCAGTCCAATTACAGTGACCTCTACATCCCACCGCTTCTATTTTATATTGATGGCATTTCAAAGGAAATAGTTACCCTGAAGCACTAATAACACCATCTATATGCCACAATATCTTCTTCATATACTTTGCACAACCAGATCTATCAGTTTTCATTTAACTTTATTTCCCCACGGTCTGGTTGCACATAGGAGCAACAGCTCTTGCGTTAACTGTCAGTATAGTTCACCATTCCATCCTCCTACTCATCAACACATTAAGAAGGAATTATGGTATTTTGGTAGAGCTATGGAAAAGAAATAGAATTATAGATTCATTAAAATCTCATCTGCTTCTTCAGCTGTTTTGAGTACTAATCATAATATTTTTCTTCTAAGAGCTTCTGTGACCAAGAAATCACTGAGTATTATTGGTATCCAGTGAAAAACATAAACAAAATATTTTTAAAAACTCAAAACATATTAAAAACAAAAAGCAAATAGTAATTTTATATAAGTTTGAACACTTATAAATTATTGTTGCACAAGGAATGTTCATATAATTTAATCACTACAATAATCACAAATATAGTATCTTCACCATCCCAACCAAAAAGGTTAAAAAAAACCCCAACGACTGTGTGCAAGTTTCCAGTTTCTCCAGATTAAGGTTTGGAATGGAAAGGGAGGAACAAACTGTTAATGATAAAATCATAATAGCTGGAATCCACTCGGGTATTTACAAATGTATAGTCACTGTAGTTATACACTGACTCCCAGACCAACCCTTCCTGTTTCCACTTACTGGATAGCTGCCAGTGCAATCGATGAGAGTCCATTCCCCTGGTGCTTGAGAAGCAGGGGACTGATGTCCCCACCTCCTATCGTGAGCAATCTCCATTGTGACAGGCAGAAGTGGAGTCCCTATCACAATTCCCCCTCACACCAGCAATCCTTTGTGCAAGCAGTAGGAATGTCCTGAGGAACAGGGAAACAGACCATGCTAATCAGTAAGTGGGAACTGGGGGACTTTCACGGTCCTGACATGTCCCCTGAACTAGAACCTATGCAGAGATCATGAATATGAAGCAGTCACAAATGTGTAACTCTAAGTTATGTATTCATAACTGCCCACGTGGATTTCAACCAATATTTGCATGATACTCTGTTTGAGGGAGGAGAGGTCTCAAGGCGTTCATATTAGGTCTTGCAGGTCAGGGTTGCCATAAATCAAGGCCAACTTGTCGGCACATAACAACAACAATGGTAACGGGCTGGTTTTCATTTTCACCTAGAATAATCCTTTGGACCTAGAAAGGCAAAAAAGTTTGATCCCACATTTTTGAAAACATAAAATTCCATTGTAAGGTAAGGTCTCTCTCCATCCTGGGTGAACCACACTGATATCTGCTGGAAGACCAAATCTGCTAAGCACAGGCTATCCAACAAATTCCTGATGTAACTTGCAGATAATTTCCTGTCTCAAAAGGTAGAAGAATGAACAAGGGGATCAACAATCCTGGAGGAGTTGGTTACTAGAATCAGAGTAAGTCAGTATTTTAGGAGGAAATCATGCCATCGTAGAATTCACAATTCACAAACATGGACTTTGGATTTCAGGGAAGTTGGTTTTAACAAGTTCAGGGAAATATTAAGCGGAACTTCATAGCTAGACATGCTAACAGAAAAAGACACTAAGAGTGGAAGCTCTTGAAGCATCATAGTCTCATGGAAGAATAAAAATGTGAAACATCTGAAGTAAGCCAATGTGGCTGCACAGTAAACTCCAGGAGGAAGTGAAAAGAAAAAAGGGCATATATGAAAAATGGAAGGAAAGAACATCATCAAGGAAGAATACAGATGTGTAGCCCAAGCTTGCAGGAATAGTACAAAGAAAGCTGAAGTTCAGAATGAGCTGAGGCTGGCTAGGTAAACAAGAAGCAACAAAAGCGGGGTTTCAGATACATTGGAGGCAAGAGAATAACTAGTTAGACAGTGGAGCCACGGTTCGGTAAAGATAATAAAATGGCAACAGATCACAAGGAAAAGGCAGAACTACTCAATACCTATTTTGCTTCAGTTTTATCCCAAAAAGAGAACTGTGTGTTTCCGGGACACACCAGAGACCTTGCTAAGATATCTGAACTGCAAATTAAGATTGAAGGGAGTTAGTCAGGAATCACCTCTCTCACCTGAATGACTTCTAATCTGCAGGACTGGATGAACTTCATCCCAGAATACTGAAGGAACGTGCTGAGGTACTCTCTGAACTACTCGCCATCATTTTTGAGAAATCTTGGAGAATAGCTGAGGTGCCAGAGGACTGGAGAAGGACAAACATTGTCCTTCCCTTCAAAAAAAGGCAAAAAAGAAGTTGGGGAACTACAGATCAGTCATTCCAACCTCAATACTAGGAAAAATATTAGAATAAATTATACATGACTCTGACTGTTAGTATCTTGATGATAATGCAGTGAGCAGTAAAAGCCAGCATGGGTTTGTGAAGAACAAATCCTGCCAAACTAACCTTGCATCTTTTTTTTCAACCAGGTTATTGGGTTAATAGGTAATGGGAATGCTGTGGATGTCACTTATCTGGATTTCAGCAAAGTATTTGATAGGTCTCCCATAACATTTCAATTAGTAAACTGATTGAAAGTGGAATAAATAGGAGTCATAACTAATTGGAAGACTGTACTCAAAGAGTTGTCACCAGTGGCTGTGCTTCCAACTGGAAAGAGATTATGAGTGGAGTACCTTGGGACATCCAGTTTTGGGCATGTAATTTTAAGAAGAATATAGACAAGTTGGAGTGGATTCAGAGAAGGGCAACAAGGATGATAAGAGGTATGGAGAACAAAACATATGAAGAAAGTGTGGTGTCATGTCCCAGGCAGAGCAAACAATTAATCACCAAATGGCAGAGCAGGGTTTACTCACAAGGCAAGAGTAGGAAAAATGTCCAAACAGAGTTTAGGTTCCAAAGCAAACAAATCCAAAGGGCAAATCCAGGTCATGGTCAAACAGGCAGAGGTTCAAGGTAGTCCAGATACAGGAGAACACAGCACAAGGCTTCCAGAACTGTAAAAATCAGTTGCTGACCCTGAAAGGAAAGGGCCAACTGAAGGCCTTTTATCTACTGATACTGTCGCGACAGGTGTTCTTTCATTAGGGTTCATTTGTTACTTAAATGTGCTGAGTGGCACAGCCCCTCTCTCTGACGTCTCTCTTGTACAGTAAGTGTCTGTGTTATCTCATCCTCTGATATTTGTTCCCCTTGTTCAGGCCCCTGCTGTTGCTTATTATCTTCTCCTGAGCAAGCTTCTAGGGAAACTCCTGGGGAAACTTCTGCCTCAGAATCCTCCTCCTCACTGTCAGGGTCTCCAAGGCAGGGCATGACAGAAAGGTTGAAGGAGCTAGGCATTTTCAGCTTGGTGAGAAGACTGAGGGGGTGACATGATTGCACTCTTTAAATACCTCAAGGGCTGTCACAGAAAGAAGGGATCAGGCATGTTCTCTAATGCCCAGAGGGTAGGACCAGGTCTAAAGCTACAGGACAGTAGATTTTGATTGAACATTAGAAGGAACTTCTTGACAATGACAGTGGTTTGGCAATGGAACGAATTGCCTAGAGAGGTGTTGGTGTCTCCTCCTCTGGAAGTTTTCAAAAAGAGGCTGGATGGCTACTAGCTTGGGATCCTGCCTTGAGCAAGGAGTTGAATACAATGGCCCATGAGGCCCCTTCCAGGTCTATGATTCTATATTCTTAAACTTTGAGGTTCCCTTGAATGGGTACTGAGGAAAAATAGGAAACCTTTTTGACATGCAAGTAATCCTATTTCTAAATGTTGACTTAAAAGGGATGCAACACTTCTGAGGTCTCAAGAGATAACAATGTGAAAACATTTGAGAATTATTGGGACAGACTATCTAACAGATATATGACAACCCTTCTGAGATGGGTCTCCAGTTTGATTGGCTAGCTCAAAGTGAATCAGCTTACACAAGGAGGAGTCATGCTGGATCAGACCAAAGGCCTGTCTAATCCAGCATTCTGCTCCCAGCATTCTACTGCAGCTTACGGCCCCTCTAATCTGTTCCCCTTAAAGAGCAACCTGTTGACAAGCCATTTATTCAAGCATTTAAAAATCCATGTTTCATTTCTTTTTCTTTAATATTCCGTTTGCACATATTTTATCCCTCTCTCAGCAGCCCAAGAGGTGCTGTGAAGCAGCAGTAGGGAAAACGACAGCCTTATCTTTGAAGCACACACTTGGTATTGCAGCTGCTATTCTTCCCTGATGTGTTAGGTTTTAGTCAAATGCCAAATGGACTAGTTTTCAAGCTCAGCTTTTAAGAAAGGTCTCATGCATCAAACATGATTAATGTAAAAGTCCCTTCTTTCTTTTCCCCATTTCAGTGGGGAAAGAAAAATCTAAAAGGTCCTTACTGCCGAGATAACTTTGGCAGGAAATTCAGCTAGAGAAGTGTCTTTAAAGCAAACAAATCTATCTGTACCAGCCATTTGACAGATATGCAGGTTTACTTGGATGTATATCTCACTGTGTTAAATGGGTCTTAGTCCCTAGTGTATATTTAGGATTGCAGCCTCAGAGAAGAATCCTACACACACTTTCTTGTACTAAGTCCTACTTAGTGCAATAGGACTAACATCGGTGATGACAAGCATGAGATTCGTCTGACTGTGTGCATCCCTAAAAAAACCTTGTTGTTGTTGTGTGCCTTCAAGTCATTTCTGACTTATGGCTAATCTAAGGCAAATCTATCACAGGGTTTTCTGGGGAGGAGAGTGAGTGATGCATCCACACAGTCACCCAGTGGGTTTCCATGGCTGAGCATGGAATCGAACCTTGGTCTCCACACTCGAACCTATGCTACACCAAACCTACTAGAGAGTAATCCCTACTGAACAGCAGCACAGTGGGATTTACTTCTGAATAGACCTGCCTAAGATTTATGGATTACCCAACACTTTTTACTGTGTCTATCCACACGATCAAATCTAGGAGCATAGTACTGAGAATATTATTTAGTCAGAGGTGAGAGAAAATACCACAATCATCGTCCCCTCCAGGCAATAAAAATAAATAACCAAAGTAAACAGCAATTTTCTGCCCCTTCATGATCCTCAAAATGAAGTGCCTTAGCCTGCCTAATGATAAGTCCAGCCCTGCCATGGTTGCTTTAATCTTGCTGTATAGGGTAAAACAGATAATAGTAACAAAGCATGATAGAAGCGAGATCTGGTATTTCTGAAATTTCTCTCTTGTATGCTGGGGCAATCCAAAGGCTTAGGAACAGGTTGAAACCAAAGCTGCCTGGACAGATTAAGGAGGACACTAATATCTTCCAGAAGGAGCAGGGGTGGATCCCGGCAGTGTACCCATCCCATTTTCCACCTACTTCGGACTACTGGATCACAGCTGCCCATGTTGACAAGACTAGAAATGGCAAGGTCACTTTTTGTGTCATTTTTAAAAAATGCTAAAAAAATTTTTAAAAATTCTTTGGGGGAGGAATCCCCACCAAACATGAGCATTACCCCAACTGAGCATTACCCCAAACAGTATTTAAATAACAAACTGTGCCTCCAAGAGGCCTTTTGAAATGTAATTAACTCTTTAGGGCCAAAAGAAAAAGAAAAAAAGGAGGAGGAGGAGATAGAGGGTCTAAAACGTGGTGTAGGTGCTGCAGTCTACACAGTTCTGACCTCTGATCTTGAGGAATGTATGGAATATTGCCAAATCTAGGAAACTGAACAGTCTTGCAGTCCTTTGCACACTTACCTAGGGAGTGCCTAACTGAGCATGTGGGGACTTTCATCTGAGTAAATATTCATAGTACGTTGTTCAAAACTGTGTTCTTGCTGGGAAGCAGGGCTATTCCTTGTAGGAGGGTCCTTAAGAATGAGATTCACATGATATCAGAGAATCATGAGTTGCCATGAGTTTTTTTTCCCATAGTAAATGACATAAAAAGTCTAATTTGGTCATCTTGAAAAACAAGTAGTACAATGGGCAAGAACCTCACACAAGAGAACCATGTAACCCTTTTTAGTGTATGCACTTAATCATACATCTGGATCAGTGGAGACTTCCCACCCTTCCTTTTTGTCTTTCTGAATCCTAAATTTCTTTTCACCTCACTTCACATGAAGTTTTGGGCCCTTGATATGTTGCATCGTATGGCAGGAATACCACAAGTCAGTTGTATGAAATGTGCAGTCAAAAAGGCCTTTCTTTTCTGAATTTCTGTTTGATGATTTCTACAAAGCATTCCTAGCTGTAATGAATTGGTGAACAGCTGGTCTCTTTTCTTCTGGAATCTGTTAATGAGTACCTGAGCATTACATCATTTTTTGTTTTTGTGTGTCTTCAACATTGCTGACATATTGCAACTCTAAGGTAAACCTAACAATTTGGGGTTTTGGCAAGATTTGTTCAGAGGGGTTTGCCTTTGCCTTCTTCTGAGGCTGAGAGTGTGTGACTTGCCCAGTGGATTTCCACAGCCAAGTGAGGATTTGAAGCCTGTTCTTCAGAGTCGTCATCTAATGCTCAAATGACTATATCACACTGGCTCTCACACCACTTCTTAGCCACCTCCTTTCCATGCAGGGAAAAAAATGCACTGGCATTTAAAGGAGGAACACAAATGTGATCAGTATCAGAAAAACAGCTTGCTATTTAAAGAAACATTTTTTATATGTTGGTGCTAAGTTTTTTAAAAAGACTTATCCACTGAATGCAGACTTCACCGAGAAATCATTCTTGTTTCAATCACTGTGGTCATGGAACAAATAAAGAAGTGTAATTGTCTCTCTTTTAACCAATGCTTTGGTTAATCACATTTATCAAACATTAAAGGAAGTTAAACTCACTGCTAAGAAAGCAGGCTATTTTATTTCTCCAGTGCAGTAACATTTCAGTTTAAATTTGCCGTTATTGATTAAAATCATATCTCTTATTTAAATCAACTTACAGCTCCTAGTGGCAGCCCCTCCAAGTCCACATCTAATGAAAATAGCATGATGCACAGTCCAAAACTGATCAGTTGTACAAAAGATCAAATGATATTTTGTTATGCATAAATTCTGATACTATAATTGCTGGAAAAGTCTTTAAATATTACAGTTTCCATATTTTCTTTGCAATTTGGGGTGTGTAATCTTTCTCATATCTATTATGAAGAAAGTATGGAATTGGATAAAACTATTTCTCTGTGCACACATTCAGTTAGTCAGGAATTTAAGTCAAATAGGGTACAACGCACAGATACAACAGAACAGATGAATGTAGAAATTTTTGGTTCACAGGCTTTAACAATCCTTGGACTTTCAGGGCCAGCTTGGCATGTTTTTATGCTTTTAGTATGCAAGTCACATGTGATAGATTGTAGCTAGACTGCAGAAAAGGTTTTCACTTTGTAAATATTTACATTTTTATAACTATTTGAATGAAGTCCAACTGTTCCCATCCATTTCTTAATTCCGGTTTCCTTTATAGTCCCTTACTTCTGCCTAGCAAGTGCATAAAATAATATTTAAATTTCCCTTTTTTCAAGAAGAAGAAAAATGAATCTTTGCATGACTAATTATTTAAATATATGAAAGCTGATGAACCATAATAGCTTGCAGCACTGAAACACACATTTGAAGCAAGAGTTTGTAATTAAGCAGCCTCAGCAGGGACAGTTAAGAATTTGTTTAATAGTGCAATCCTATATGTCTCTACAGAGAACTGAATTCCATTGAGTTTTCTGAGACTTATTCCCAGAAAATGTTTATAGGATTACAGCTTAAATTGTCTTCACTGCTTCTTCTTAATACTTTAACACATTTTGATTTTTTCTGAAAAATTTCTTTTTCAGTTGTGAACTCACTTGTTCACTGTTCACAGTATTATTACATACATTTTAAGTCATATTTTGCTTACTTCAGCAAGACGTGTTTTGTGTGATGTTTGTACCAGCTTATTCTTTTTCTGCAAAAGCCACCCCTTCAGTTCTTTCCTTTAGCCTTACAGTGCCTAGGCTGTTACTGTGCACCTTCAAGTCATTTCTGACTTATGGCAATGCTAAAGCAAACCTATCATGGGGTTTCCTGGCAAGATTTATTCAGAGGGGGTTTGCCATAGCCTTCCTCAGAAGCTAAGAGAGTGTGACTTCCCCAAGGCCACCCAGTGAGTTTTCATGGTTAAGTGGGGATTCAAACCCTGGTCTCCAGAGTTATAGCCCAAGGCTCAAACCACTACTCCACATTGGCTCTTACAAACTCTACACCCAAGCAGTTAAAGCAATCCGCTGATGGCAGAGTTATCACCACCTACTAAGGCCTGCTGGCTTGCAGTGACCAGAGAAGAAGGGGAATATGAATTTCGCCTCTACTACCACACAAATAGGTTTTAGTTAGTGTCATGGCCAAAAACTAATAGCTGTCAAAAAAGGGTTAATTTGTACTTAGTTGGCTTTGTCTACTAAGTAGGCAATTTAAGGCTGCGGAAAGTATGAAGGCTGGGATTGGACTGGAGGAGAAAACATTCTGTTGTTAGCAATGTACTTGTACAATTCTCATAGCTATCGGAATAGGTACTTGGTCATGCCTGAGCACTTTGATTTCCTTGTTTTTGTTTTTTCTTTTGCTTCTGTATTATATATCTCTTGAAAATCCATCTCCCACTGCCCTTCCTTGGGGGGGCGGTGCACTCCAGTTCAGGAGACATTTGATCAGCCCCAGGGAACTAGAGTGTTGGCTACAGGATAATCTCAACAGAAGTAGTCATTTAGAGACCTAGGCCTACCACTTGCTATGAGGGATCCATCTGCCTCCTGCAGTGGACCATCTTAAGCAGCTCCCCATCTAGCAAGTCCCAGCAAGTCTAAACCCCATTATGTTCATGACAACAGATGAAGGACCATCATCCCACCCAACACAGCAAACAAGTTCCAGTGTGTGCCCACAAGCAGGGCCATATACCATTTGTGATAGATCCATGCTTGTCATGGATTTTGTAGCTGTCCAGCATCATAAACCAAACGGACTCCAACACCAATCCTCAGATCATTTCAGCTAATGCAGGCAAAGAGACTTTCAGCAGCAGGATTGGCAGTTGTCAAGTTATTTTAGAGAGAAGCCACACCAGTGTGCATCTTCTTAAGAACAGCTTTATTTTACAGTCTAGAACAAGAGTACAGTTGGCCTTCCATATCCACAGATTCTGTATCCATGGATTCAACCAACCATGGCTTTAAAATATTTGGGTAAAAATCCAAGAAGCAAAATTCGATTTTGCAATTTTATATGTTATTTACTATACCGTTGTACTATACCTTTGTACTGCAGATAGAAACTAAGAAACTGCATTTTCCTTTTTTGAGCTCTAATTCTGAGCTCTAATTCTTTTTTGAGCTTTAATTGCAATTGAGGATTCCATTGTGGGTTTTTTCATGGTCTATGGGTAGTGATCCAAATACAGGAATGTTTACCATAAAAACAATGAACTTCTCAGTATCCTTGAGAAGCTATGTCATTTTTCTCAGGGAAGATTTTGGGAGCACAAATAATTTCGAAAAATTTAAGGCTGAATCTTCCAAATGGTGTTGTGCATGTGGTCAGTTTGACACTTAACTGTTCTGTTAAGTGGACTTTTCAGAATCCACTACTTTAGAGAATTTAAGAGAATTACTTTAGAGAAAATGACTGTACCTGCTATCTTCAGAAGAAAGTCCTCAGGAGTTGGGATGATGAATTTCTCTCTAACCACTGCTTCATTCAGGCTTTTAAAATCTACCCAGATTTTTATTTGTTCATTCTTTTTGACCATAGGTACCAGCATAGCACACTACACAGTTAGTTCTGTGATTTTCACTACTACACTTGCTTTTTCCATTCTTTTTAATTCAGATTCTGCTTTATGAAGCAATGGAGTTGAAATTCTCTGTGGTGAGTGTATCTGTATGGCTTTGCATCAAAACAGCATCCACAGAACATCCATTTAAGAATCCAAAATCTCCAAACACTTTTACAACATAGGGCATTTTCCTAACAAGGCCCCTTTTCGGTCCCTACACTGTGGCTGAGGAAGTTGTCAGTCTCAGATCCTCCAATCACATACATATTGAAGTAGAAGTTTTTCCTTTGGTATAAAGTTTCTGCAGAAAATGGTCCCAACCCAATCAAGGAACCTCCAGGGCTGTTTAGGATGATGCCAGAAGGTTTCAACACAAGAAATGGATTAAGACAAAAATATATGTCTTTAGATATTATTGTCTTATCAATTCCTGAATCAATTTTAAAGTGTTTGATCATTCCACCAATATTTATTTTCACACTCCATGCTTGCTCTGTACCCTCACAAGCAATAGATCCCAAGAAAAATGATTTTAGGTTTTCTTGTGTTACCCATTTTACTGCCTTTCTGTGGCAGATCATTGCAAAGTGTCCTAAGTTTGTTGGTTTGCTTGTTTGTTTGTTTTGGCAGTTGTGATACTGGGCATCTCTGGCTGGGCGATCCTCCATTGGGCTGTGGTTTCTCCCGGGTTTTGCACATCTAAACTCTGAAGTCAAGATTTGTCTGCAGCTTATTCCAAGTCCACTTTTTTAGTATTCTCTTGTAGTGCCTCTTATAAATGGATAAATTTTCCCCCGTGAAGATTCTATTTACTAAAGATCACCTCCAAGTTGCTTTCTAGTAGTTTCTGCACTATACTGCATTTTCATTTTTAACCAATTCAGAATGCCTCACCATTTCTAATGCACTATGAAAAGTTAAATCTTTCTGCATTTGCTGTCACTCTGAGATTTCTTTATCCAACATTCCAGTCACTACTCTGTCTCCTATATTCTCCTCCTTTTTCTTCAAAATAACCGTGTTCTGCCTTCTCATACAGGCCTTTCCCAAATGATACCACTCTTTGTCTTTGAACTCTGTGGTAGAAATAGGCCCTCTAATAAATTACATTATGTTTGGGAATAACATACTTTGTCAAATTCTGCCAAAATCCTTTCCATAATTAATTAATTAATTAATACCTCACTTTTCTCCCATACAGGATGCAAAACAACTTACACATTAAAACATCATTAAAACAAGCTGTAATATAATAAATCAAAAGTATTAAACAATTCACTTACAAACAATTAAAAACACATTAAAACCTCTACACATCAGAAACATCATCCTTACTCCTCTCCTCAGTAAAGGTAAAGGATTTGAAAATCTGATCAGCTCCTTTCTCCATAGCACAGATGAGATAACAAACCTGAATTTCTCCAGACTTCTTGTGGATTGTTTTTAATATATGCAGAAATGAGCAAATCTTTCTTTTCAGTGAGGCTGTTCTGAGGGTCTGCTGAAACTGAAGCTTTCTGGAGTTGAAAGCTGTGCCGTGGCAAGAAATTATTTAAAGATACAAGTGGGGTTAGACTTCTGACACCATTGCAGCAGGTTATTTCAGAGAGAAGCCAGACCAATGAACAGTCAAAGAACAATTTAGACCAAGAGTGTAAGTAACTACTATAGGTTCCTCATAACTGCAGGGGATATGTGCCAGGACTTAATGCAGATGGCAAAATCTGTGGGTAATGGTGGGGGAGTCCTGGGCTTTGTATGGCTGTCTTGGCTGCATCCACCTCTTCCTCAGTGAAGAGAAGGGCAGGGGTAGTGATGCTGGGCATTGTGTGCTTCTCTCTGCCACATCCGTCTCTTCCTTGGTGCAGAGAGGGTCAGGGAGACCATGTTGAGCTTTGCGTGCCTCTCTCTGCTGTGTGTGTCTCTTCTTTCATGGAGAGAAGGGTAGGGGGAGCCATGCATCTTTCCACCAACGAAGGAGTGTCCGTCTCTTTCTCAGTGTAGAGAGGGGTGTGGGAGAACCAAGCTGGGTTTTGCATGCCCCTCTTTGCTATGTTCATCTCTTCCTCATTGGAGCCATGCCAGGTTTCATGTACTTCTCTCCAGTACATCTGTCTCTCCCTCAGCCAAGAGAGGTGCAGAAACCCAGCTGTGCCCCACTGTGCACTTCTATCAGCCAGCCGCACAGAGCAGGGACCCTGGCCAGCAGCAACACAGACGACTGCCTGTCTATGACCACAGTTAAGTGAAACCATGGATATTGGTCATGCAGTTATGGGGAACCTTCTATAGTTCAAGTTGGACACAGCGCTATCTGTAGCTTACTAGTAATATTGCAATTATGTTCTAAATTACAGCATCACACCATCAGAATCCCTAATCTGTCCTAGCCACTCACCTCCAGATATGTATGTTGAGACCCAGTAGCCTGTGTGATAGGGCACTTGATCTGGAGGATGGAATCGCGATACTCCACCTCCCTATCCCTTAATTCCCACCTGTTCCTGCACAGAGAACCCAAGTGAGCAAAGCCGAGAGGGATTTACATACAAGCACCAGGTATCACATACCCACCAGCTGTCTTATCAACCCAGTTGGACTGTCTACTAAGGCTATCCAGGGTATTTGAATTGGGCAACTGTTTGGGGTAACCCCTGTTGTTTTCTTTGTCTTCTTTCTTTCTATATCTCCGTCTGTCCTGCACAATTGTGATAGCTGTTTCCTGAGACTCAACATCTCCCTTCCTTATTTGAAAATACTTCTTGTTATAGACAGGCGGTACTCTCACAGATGGTAAATGCATGGAGTCCTGCAGGTAAATATTGAGACAGTATACAACCCTGCCCCTTCTCTTGAACAGATGGACTGGCCGTCACTTCTGTGCTTCCTTGAAGTAACTCCCTGAAAGGTGCAACCCCACAGGCAACAGCCCTAACCCCCACAAAAAGGAGTCTTGCTTTTAGCTGCCAGGTCCTTCAGCTGCTGCATTTGCTGGCAGAAACTGCTTAGTCACAGTTAATGGGCCTAAGTCTGCAAGGTGAGACGCCAACCCAGACAATAACAGCAGCAGCAGCAACATTGGCTAGATAAAGCATTTACCTTTTGTTGCATAACAACTAACATTTCCTATTTGCTTTTAAAGAGCATTTGTGAGCAGTTTTACATGCTTTTTGAATGAAATGTCTCAAGTTCATAAAAAAAATTGTTTTAAAAAATGGGAAAGCAATGGAAAACACTGGTTTATACAATGAGTAATAACATAACTTTTAACCAACCCCCTGCAAGTAATGGCCAGGACAAAAATTGAATTACTTTTCAAATACTAACAAATAAAAGCAATAAACTTCTAAACAGTTAATATTTATTGTATATCAACTATAGCAACATCAAGTGTAACATATTTGTAACATAGTGTTCAAATAGCCTCTCCTTTCTTCATATCATAACTTGCAAAGAATGTTGGAAAGAAAGTCTATTAGAGATGTTAAGAAGCTCCAGAAACTAAACCTCTCCAGAATTTTTTTACAGTGTGGTGCAATGGGCATATTACATTTGTTCTTGTTTGCAAAGTCAATAACTTTATACCATTTTTCAGAAAATTTGCTAGTGTCTTCTGTTCCTATAGGAGCTTGAAGTTTTTTCCATTAACATGAGTTAATATTCTGTTTATCCAAAAAGTAAAGCTAAATTCTTTGAGCGATTTTTCAGACTTCTTGATGCTGGCATGTAACAGGAATATAACTGAATATTTGTATTTCAACCCTTCACTCTCATTAACAAACAAAGAGATAACCAAAAGCCCTCTGCAACAGGATATGTTCTGTCCTGCTATATTTGAGATTCTTATTATAACTTGAGACCAACAGTCTTGCACTTCAGGGCAGTCCAACCACATGTTGGGAATATGAGCTTTTCACAACAATTTGGTGAGGATTCTTGAACCAGTCCCTCCCCACTTAGAATGGCCTTGCTGTTTATCCAGCATTTGTACGCCTTTAAGACTGCACTCAGTAGTAGCTGGCAGCTCCCACATCAGTGAGTCTGTGAATCCATACTGAGTTTTAATGCAGAATTTAAAGGAGCTGTCCAAAATGCTGAACCTTACATCCAGTGTAGGATCAGCCTCTTCTACAGTTCCTTTAATGTTCAGATTTAAACCTAAAGGCAATATACCTTCTCACTGACATGGCAACTCAAATACAACCTATGTTCATATTGTCCTGCCTGGTCCTTTTTCTACTGTTTTTCTTTTTGTTTTTCCCCTTTCCTCATGAGCCAAATTTAGACTGTAAGCTCCTAGGAACAGAAACCAGTTTTTCTTTTCTGTGTTATTCTGCAAACCCCAATATGCACCAACAGTAACAGAACAAAATAGTGTATGAAATTAAACTTTGAAACTTTAACCTTTGCTTCAAAGAGAAGATGTCCAATATTGTTTCCAAGGAAATCTACAAAATTAGCAACAAAGCATTATACTGACAGTAACTGGTCAACCATTGTTCTTGCAACAACCTAGAAATAGAAATGTACAAGAACAGGTGATGAGTCAGTGGCTACTATGAGAAGAAAATTACATGAATCACTTTCAAAGCTGCTTTCTGATTTCACCTGCTGGCAGCAGCAAGTTAACCCCCACACTGACCTGCTTGATCGCTACAAGGGATATTCAGAGCTTAGCTCTCCTGAGAACACTTGATTATAAGAGAGTTAGCTCTGTATTTCTTTCTACGTACTAATTATTCTAGTTCACCACAATCCAGGGGGATGGCCTGTGCTGAAGTCCTGTTTTACGTGTCATGTTTGTGCAAATAATGTCTTTTATAAAAGCTTGCGCACATACTACTGTAATGACATGATCACTGTTTGCTTTCCATTGTATGTAATGGGCAGACTACTTGAAAGGGATGCGTAATGTGGTTGTAATTTTAATACAAACACCATAAGTCCAAGGAGAAATTATTGATGGCACTGAATATATCCATGTCATATATTCTGTCCCCATGGTCTTATTACACAGGCAATGGCATGGAAAGCAGTACCAGTACTCTTGTCTCTGAGAAACATACAGTACAAGCTAAAGATTTAGGAGCCCTTCATGCACGGAATGTTAGTGCTACCTGGTATACAGGCATTGAAATTAATGGGATTCCTTAGTTACAACTAAGCTGCATCCCATTGTTTTCAGTGGGCCTACTTGGGTAGGACTAACATTGGATTTGGTCCCATGATATTTTTCCGTGATGGATATCACTTCTGTTAGAAAAAAACATGCATAGCTTATGGACCTAGTTATCAGTGAATACAAACAAGTCCATTTTGCCTTGTTGTTGTCGTTTCAAGTCATTTCCAACTTATGGCAACCCTAAGGAGAACATATTGTGGGATTTTCTGGAGACTGAGAGTATGTGATGTGCCCAAGGTCACCCAGTGGGTTTCCATGCCTGAGTGGGGAATCAAACCCTGGTCTCCTGGTTGTAGTCTAAATGCTCAAACCACTACATCACTCTGGCTCTCCCATTTTGCCTACAACCATTGAAAAGCCATAACCAAATATAAAGATATGAATGCTTTCTTCACATGTAAGCTTATATTTCTACATGGAATTTATTTTGGAGTTTGGAAAAATATTGGTCAGACTTAAACTATAATAACCTAGCTTAATAAACTAAGACATTCATTATCATTTTGCTCCTTTGCTTCTCCCTTTACAGTGCACTTCAATAAACTAGAAAGTCTTTAATTAATCAGAGATTCCCATCTTATCTCATTTAGGAAAATAAATCACAATTTAAGATCCTGGCTTGATCTGAAGCTGATAACTATCATTTTCCATTTTGATAAAACAGGTAATTATGGTATTAATTTAGGGCCCTCAAGCTTATCAAGGGACATTGTGAAATAGAAGGTAGCTAAGGACCTGGTGGATACAACTTGAAAATATTACACAAAAAAGTAATGTTATTCATTTGCCATTAATTATTATGAGAAATACGTTATTTGCTTCTGTATTAGCAAACACTAATTTTACCAGCACCCACATACATCTTATGGATGTCTCTATCTCTGTTATCTTTTTATTTGACAAATAAAGTGGCTTTGCTATAAAGTCTGCCCCATCTACCAGACAGGTCATGAATCATTCCTCTAATGCAGAACAAAGAGATGAGTTGAACAATGGGAACATGTATTCAACGAAAATGAGCCAGCAAGTCTACAGAAGGGATGAGAATGAAACATAGATCTATTTCTAATGTTCTACCCAGTGGGCTGTGGTTTGCTACTCATTGTTTGAAACAGAACTGGGAATGCTTGTCTGGGCATGTCTAAAATACATATCAGCTCCATACCATAACCTCTACTCCCTCTCTAGCAGCAAACCAGAACAGAAGAAATGTGGTAGTAGACACAGTTTGTGACAATTACATTATGACATTTTGCAAATGAGTAAAGAATCCATATGAGATCATCCTAGGTCAAAGAAGTGGCTTATAGAGATCAGAAGTGCTCATAGCGCACATTTGGCAAGTTAAAAGCTCCAGCAGAAGTATGGTCCATCAGTGTTCCAATCAATGTGTCTGTCAGGCCTAGCATTATGCCAGATAGCAATGGCTCCAACTGTGTATAGCCACTATTAAACCCCTTTAGAAGTATGAGAGCTTAAACTGAATGAAGGAAAAGATTGGGCAATACCAATTAGCATTAATTTTCTGAAAAATTAGTCAGCCAGCTTGAGAAAATATTCAGGATTTACATAATTCATGTGTTCTGGAACCTTACTACTACTACTTCTACTACTATTAGTTTTAAAAGTACAATAAAACTTACAGAAATTTTAAAAATTAAGCCAAAAGAAATACAAAAGGAAAAGGAAAAGAAAAGATAAGATGACTTTATTTCCCATTGTTTTCCATCTTAGCTGTAACTATCTGCAAAAGGGATTTGCAAACAAGACAGTACATTTCTAATATAATAACCAGACTCTGGTTAGGGTATTTAACAAACCGTCCTCTAGATCTCAAAATATCATGTGTCCAGTTTGACAGGTCATCTTGGTATTTTTGTCTGCAAGTATCTGTCTTTCCATTTTTTTTACATTCCAGGGACCAATAATGAGATCAAAGACATCTTGTCTCTGTCCTCTACCTACAGGGAGTAAATGCCCAGAAAGACAAATTATCATAGAGGAAGTAGTTACAGATCAATCAACCAACATCATGCAATGGTAATTCAGGAAGTTCACTGAAGATGAAGAGAGGTGCAGTGGCAAGAACTCAGATGGTCTAGAATCTTTTACAGGAAGCCAATAATCCAACTGAATAACTAAAGCCAGAAAAGTAAAATAAGTAGACATTAAACATAGCTGATCTAGAGATCAAGAATCTCAAGAAATAAACATAGAAGGAACTGCCAGTTGGGGAGATCCAATGGTTGCAAACAACAAGGACCCCCAGCACTTGCTGGGAGATTTATAGGTGACTGACCCTGTCATGCCAGGTGCTTGATTGCTCAGCATTTTCTATTTAAGAGACACTGCCTTCTGTCTTACTGCTTCTTCTTTCTTTATTGGACTTCAAAAGTATCTCTTTGGCAACTATTTAGAGCTTTTCAGCTCCCTTGGCCACCAGCTTCCCCAATTCCAGGAGAAAGCCATCATCTGGAGCCAGAAATCTTTCAGACTCCAGCTGCTCTGCTTCAAATTCCTCAAATTCCAAAGGATGAGTTATGACAGTTTCACTTTCAAGACAACAGATTCCATTCTAGCACCTGAAGGAAACTGACCTATCTCCATTTCTAAAAGAATTATGGCAACTTGGGTCATAAGTAAGAGAGTACTCAGTTCTGCAATGAGGTGACCTGACTAGCCTCTCAAACCCAGGTGTTAAGGTATCTGGTTATCTGAAAAAGCAGGACTTGCCTGTGCACTGTGGCTATCCATTGGGTAGTCATTTCCTTCTTTAGTAAAGCTCATGGGCTTCCCAATCTGTGCATGTCTTCTACTCCAAGAAAGGCATGATAAATATGGTAGAAGTTGGTACTGCCTAACACTGATGAAAGAGACGCATTTGTTTTTCTTTGTTTACTAAGGTATTATGATCTGCAGGCCTTATTTCAAGAGGATACTATTTGCAACAGCATTCACTCTTGCATTTTGGAGGCCCTGAGACTGGAGGAGCTAGTGTCAAAGTCTAGATCAGATCCTTCTGAGAAAGCACTATAATTAGATGATGCCCACTTATGGAGGCTATCGTTCAAATTTGCAGGTCTAAGCATGATCAGCAGGGTTGGTCTTATTGCTTTGGCCAAGGCAAGCACACATCCATGCCTACTGGGGGCTTTTAGCAAATCTGTGGCAATTTTCCCTTGCCATCCTGGCCCCGTCCTCATCCACACTAAGTGGTAACCAACCAAATCCTAGTTTGTAAACATCCTTAGGAGAGGACTGGCTTTGTTAGGGCTCCCAGCAAAGGAGAGTGAGATAAATTCCATGTGTATACAGACAGCCAGTTCAGTGGCTGAATGGGACATGACTGCCACAGTATAAAGTCCATCAGCATGTAGCATTCAACAGCTTTTATGACTTATGTTCACCCCAGATTGGACCTTCTTTCTACTACTTTTTTTTTTGTAGTTACAATTCTCCACCTCAAGTCAGTGTGGGCAAACAGCAATAGCAATGTGGAGGAAGGACACTTGGCTGCACGATATATGTTTTGAACCATGGTTGTTCAAAGCTGCATAAGGTTTGCATGAGATGTATGTGGATCTCATCTCTTCTGCTGGTTTTGGAATGGGGCTGGATCCAGTTAGAAGCAGACGGGGCCTGTGTGGCTGTGAGGTCAAGTTCGGGGGGGGAATCCCATAAGGAATTTGGGGAGCTAGCAGGATTTTTCTCAACCCCCAGGCAGCAGGGCAACCACACAGTGGCTTTTGCCTAAATGGAATCCCATGTCTGTCATTCCATGTTCTCCCAGCATGTGGTCTGGGATAGAATTGATTCCTTCAGCTAACAGGCAGGTCAACCAGTCCCTGGATCCAGACTCATGCTGGGCCAAGCTTGTATGTAAGATATCCCTGTGTGGGAAATTTAGGGACCATTTTTTTTGTTCCATGGAAACTAGACACAGGCCAATACGGTCACTGCTAGACACAATCCCTGTTTTACCTTGTGCTTACTCTCCATAAAACATGGCTTTCTACATTTTCCAAATCACAAAAACAGCACAAAATTGGTCATGTTTCAATGTAGGGTTGGCAATAACATGTGAATATATGGTATCTGTTATCTCAATGCAGCATAGGACTATAAAACTCTGATTAATTACTCAACTTATCACAAAATAAACAGTTCAGCTTTTTTGTGCTGCTTTGAGAATGCAGCAGGGATTAGCTACTGCTTGCCTGCTCAGCCTGAATAAATCAGCAAGTGGGGTAGAAAAACACAGCTGCATCCTCTTCAACATCTTCTCTAACACAGATTACAGCTTTACTGGGCTATTAAAGATTTTGTGGGATTAATGAAACGGTGCTGGATGGGGGAAGGGGATCAAATCAGAATACATTGCAAAGGTGAGGGTTGAGAATTAGGCCATGGAACTATGTCCATAAAAGCAAATTCCTAAAATATCAATAGGATCATACTGTAAGATCAGTGCTCGATCCTTCCTGCTGTATTTGAACTGACTGGAAAGGAGGTATCAACTCAAGGATTTAAAATCTCAGCAATTTAAAAATTATGTTTTTGTAACTTATTTCCTCTAGTGGCACTACTTTTCCATGGTGGTGGGATTGTGTGCTCCTTTGAGGCAAGAAATTATGGTGACATTAGCAGTGCTGCTAGTAGGATCTCCCATGTCAGACAAGCTTTTGCTGAGGAGCCAGACTAAACGTGCCAAACAGATACTGGGCAGCAGCGGGAGTTGGGGCGGCCGCGGTGACACTGGCAAAGATCTCTCAGAGACAATGAATTTTGCAACTGATTGAATTTTGTGAAGTCAGCAGTTTGTTCATCACAAACACATTCTTCAGGCAATTCAAGAGGCAACTGTACACATGGGCATCACCTAACGGCCAATATAGAAATCTGTATTCAGGACAAGAGGCCACTGTTAGCACAGAATATGGAGAAACACAGTGGTTTCCAATTGGCAAGGGAGACAGGCAAGGTTGTATTTTATTTCCCTATCTATTTAATTTCTAAGATGAATGTATAATACATATGTATAATACATATAGCTAGATTAGACTCTGAGGAAGGAAATATGAAAATTGGAGGAAGGAACATCAACAGTTTAGGGTACACAGATGACACCATACTAATAGCAAAAACTTGGAACCACTACTGAAGAAACTCAAGGGAAAAATGCAAAGATAGGCTTACAGCTGAATATTAAGTAAACAAAAATAGTGATTACAGATTATTTACATAACTTTAAAGTAGACAATGAAGACATTGAGATAGCGAAAGATTAATCAAAATGAAGACTACAGTCAAGAAATCCGAAGAAGACTAGGACTTGGAAGGACAGCTAGGAAGGAAGATGCTGACAAGATCCGGAAGTGGTATCATTGAATACCAAAGTCAGATGTTTTTCATGTCATTGTATTTCCTATTTCTATGTATGTTGTGAAAGCTGGACAGTGAAGAAAGTGGATTAGAAGAGAATCAACACATTTGAAATGTGGTGCTGAAAGGAGAGTTCTATGGTCACCTTGGACTGCCAAAAGCCAAATAAATGGACCTTAGAGTAAATCAAGCCTTAAGTCAGTGGTTCTCAACCTGTGTCCCCAGATGTTTGTGGACTTCAGCTCCCAGAAGCCCCAGCCACTATGGTCAATGCTCAGGGCTTCTGGGAGCTGAAGTCCACAAACATCTGGGGACCCACAGGTTGAGAACCACTGCCTTAAGTGTTCCTAGAAGCCAAGATGACTAAACTGTCACACTTTAGACATATCATGAGAAGACACAAATTGCTAGAAAAGACAATATTTGGCAAAGTAGAAGGCAGTAGAAAACGAAAGAGACTCCAATACAGGTGGATAGACTCAAACAAGTCACAGTTCTGAGTTTGTAAATCTTGAGCAGAGCTGTTGATGATGGTGACATGGATGTTTCTCATTCATAGAGTCACTGTAAGTCAAAGATGACTTGAGGCAGGTAACAAGAACAAATTAAAGCATAAGATACAAAGATACATTTGAGTCTATTCAGGAACTGGCTGGGTTGGTTTCTTTACCACCAAATCACCTTACACATTGCAAGCAGAGAAAATGAAAGAGCAGCATAGAAGATGAAGCAATTACTTGTGATAAATGCAATAAAACCATCTTTAGCTAAGCTAATGATATCAGATTCTGAAATTAATTAAAATTATGACAGCAATATGAGATTCAGACAAAGTGTTCTATTTAAATGTCACACCAAGCACCATTCATCTGATGCAGGTAAGGATTATGAAGAAATCTGTTTACACTAAATGAATGCCATCATTATATCTTCAGGCGAAAAGCAGCTGTTGTTCACACTTTTGAATCATACTGTACAATATTTTAAAACTTTCTTATTTCAAGTTATAGACTAACTTGGAGTTAGTCAGACTTGGAGTTATTTTTAAATTAAAACCTTGAGATTCACCCAAGTGCAACATGGTGGGTCAGGCTGGTGGCTAAATGCTAAGAATTAAGTAGCAAGATCCTTTGAGCTCATGCTCAACCCAAGAATGAGTGGTTGATATCAGAACCATTCTCACAGATTTTTTAAGGCAAAAAAGTATTCCTGGCTGCCAAATCCATACATTCTTTTTCAGCAGCCTTATTGAGGCTGGTTTTTTTGGCAATTTTTTGAGGTAGGCAAGGTATTTTTTTTTAACTGTTAGAAAATTCAGAGTCAAAACCACACCCTTCCGCGATCAATATACTGCCCTAATTGCTGATAGCTTTCATGTCAGTGGAGTGGAGAAGCCAATCTGGATTTTAATCTGAACTTTAAAGGAACTATCCAAGATGCTGACACTTTTCTCTCAAACAAAGTTTGGATTATAACCGTGGGCAGATTCACAGCCCAGTGAAATGGAAGTCACTAGTTGCCACAAATCTCCTTCAGATCACCCAGAGATCTACCAGTAGATCCTATTTATCTTCTTTTATTCTAAACTGAAGTACCAGCAAAGAAGTACATTTTCTCAGTTTGTTTATAACAAGAGTGACCAAAATTATAGTAGGTCAAATGTACATACAACTGTGTTCTTCATAATCTTTTCACCACACTATATTCATACGTTGAAGATCTGGGGCATTCTGAGAACTGTAAACCAAAACTGGGGGTGGGGAGGGAGATTCTGGGAATTGTGGTCCAAACTTGTACAAGCCCTGATTGATCCCACTCCCAACATCTTGCCACCTCAAGCAGTTGGTTCACTCTGTTTTATGGTAGGCAGAAAAAATGGAATGCACAAATATAGGATGGGGGACACGTGGCTGGATAACAGTACGTGTGAAAGGCATGTAGGAGTCTTGATAGATCACAAGCTGAGCATGAGTTAGCAGTGTGGTGCAGCAATCAAGGAAGCCAACACGATTCTTGGTTGCATCAACAGGAGTATTGCGCTTAGATCAAGGGACGTAATAGTACCACTCTATTCTGCTTTGGTTAGACCTCATTTGGAATACTGTGTTCAGTTCTAGGCACCTCAATTCAAGAAGGATATCAACAAGATGGAGCATGTTTAGAGGAGGGCGAACAAAATGGTGAAGGGTCTGGAAGCCATGCCCTATGAAGAGCGGCTTAGGGGTCTGGGTATATTTTGTCTGCAGAAGAGAAGGTTAAGAGGGGACATGATAGCTATGTTTAAATATTTGAGAGGATGTCATGTCGAGGAGGGAGTGGGCTTGTTTTCCCTCTGCTCCAGAGACTAGGACAAGGAGCAATGGATTCAAGCTGCAGGAAAGGAGATTCCACTTGAATCTCAGGAAGAACTTCCTGATAGTCAAAGCTGTTCGGCAATAGAATACGCTGCCTTGGAGTGTGGTGAAGTCTCCTTTGGAGTTTTTTAAGCAGAGACTGGATGTCCATCTGTTGGGAATGCTTTGATGTGTGTTCTTGCATGGCACCAGCTTGGACTGAATGGCCCCTGTGGTCTCTTCCAACTCTATGATTCTATGGTGACAACTAGCAACAAAGTTAGCCAAGTAAATTAAACATTAATTTTAAATACAGCTCTATAAAAAGCAGTTGCACAAAATGACTTTAATAACATAACCAACTTTAAAAGTTGAGGACCACTGCATAAAACTTGCTCATGTATTAGTGATATGAAAGGGAACCAAACTGTACCAAACATGTCTTTTTTACATTCTCCTTTAGTCATTCTGATTCTACAGGTCAATATTTCTGAGAGGGCAACTCCTCACACATGGTCTAACCAATGTTGAAATCAGAGAACTTCTAGTGTTTTCCATATTCCTGTAATTCCTAACCACACAGACCTATTAGATCCCATGGTAGGACTGTCCATGATAGCCAGAGGTAATTGTGGCAGAGAGTGATTTTTCCCTGCTTATAAAAAGTACAGGTGTTTGACTGGACATTGTGGAAAGCCAAATACAAGATCAGATAGATATCTGAACTTATTCAACAGAGCATTTCTTATGCTCTTAAAGCAAATTTCCAGGGGAATTCAAATTCAGATGAGGAAAGTTTAAGGCCTCTCTTTTCTCTATAGCTTAGAAGAACGTACTATTGGGATGTTTTGCCTCATATAAAGCTGCTGGTTCATTACCATTCAATAACAGTGAGTTTTAGCTAGTTACTGGAATATTTTAATTGCAGGCTCCAGATTCTGAATCACAAAATATGCAATGTAATGCAATATACAGTAGTGGCAGCTGAGGCTTTTCCCTCCTGATAATTCATTTCTGAGGTTACATTTTAGCTTGCCACATGAGTGTTACTTTCTGGGATGTATATGGAATGGAACTGTCCATTAGGGGCCTATTTTAAGACAATTCACCTTTCCACTGATGTAATCTTGTGTTAAAGCTACCTTTGTGAAAAACATTCTTTTACTTTTTACCTCAGCTGACTATATGTAGTGGAATATTAAATCCATGGTTTAAAGAAAGTGAACAATGTCTGTCTCACAATGTGAATTACTTTCTTTGTCTAATATGCAAGTATCTTAAACCTTGTTTAGTCTTTGTATGTTCTCAATTCTATGACAACATAGTCTGCATTTCAGAAAGATAATCAAGTTCTGGGATGAAAAATTTCAGATTCCCCAAACAGAATACACTGTGTATCTTGAAGCTGCAAATGGGGCTCATTTACAACAGAAGTAGGTCATTAAAAAAAAAGCCTTGGTTAGCACATTTGTGCCAATTTGTGAAAAGGGCAGGAAGGAAGTATTGGATGAAATGTGTTATCACACATCCATTTTGTTCTTTAGTACAATATTGCATAGTTACATTCCCCTTGCGCCTCCTTTTTATCTATGAACTCTCATTTGCCTTAATCATAGTCTGTTCCATCCATCTGTGCTCCTTTATTTCTGCATCCTCCAGAACCTGCCCAAAACATTGTGCTGTCTGGGGCAGAGCAGTAAATGGTCCCCCCACCCCACAAAAGTCAAGATGCAATGTACCCAAAGCTAACCAACCTATTTTGGAACATGAAACAGCAACATTCACAAGTTTAAAAGCACCTCTATCCAAATCTGGCA
Organism: Iguana delicatissima; assembly: GCA_948472985.1. Taxonomy (NCBI): domain Eukaryota; kingdom Metazoa; phylum Chordata; class Lepidosauria; order Squamata; family Iguanidae; genus Iguana; species Iguana delicatissima. The sequence goes on along the minus strand of CAOKZL010001471.1, from coordinate 44,136 downwards.
GTAAAAATAAAACAATACATTAAATAATTAGCAAGTTACTGTCCTTTTGTGACCACCTAAAATCTACTGCCAGGACTGACCACTTCACTTGACCTAATGATAGGGCTCACCCAGGCTAGCAATGTATCTTACCCATTTTATGTGTCCCTCCTATATAAGAGCTGTGTGTCCTTTCTTTCTTATCATCACTCTTTTCTTCTCTATACAGTTGGCCCTTTATATTGACGAGAGTTGGGATGAATATCTTCCCCCTCCTTCCCGAAGGGGGTACTGCATTCCCATTCCTTCCCTTCCCATACCTCTCCTCTCCCACCCCCTCTTCATTCATCTGAAAGAGGGGAGGGAATGCATGTGCCTATGGCTTCTGTCCCACTCCCTTCCCTGTCTTCCCTCTGTCTTTTGCCTGCATATGCTTTCCATCCCTGCATTCTTGCATGCCTTCTCCCTGTCGTCTGCCTCAGCAGAGATAGAAGGCATGCAAGCATCTCACAAATAATCAAATTCATGAATGTCAAACTCACAAATGTACTATGAAACCCTCCACACTCAATCATCATGACATTCCATAACCAATAAAATATAATAAAAATCTAGGGCTGATGATAGGCTAGTTTGAATTTTAGTTCACTGCAGTCATAAAGTTCAGAAACAAAGCAGATAGCAGCCCATCCACATCCACATCTCATTTGGCTTAATAAGAAGAAAAGCTCCTGAGACAGATTAATTATGTACTGTGGGAAATGGGATGTTATTGACTATGTCTTTTGCCAGATCTTGTGCTGTGGCTGTAACTCATTCACATGAAGAATAACAAACTATGAACTCTAGTGGATAGGACTTCAGCCTACTTACTGAAGTGAGTAAAAGGACTCTTTAATTGGAGGTAGAGGGTGAGAGAGGGGATTCAATAGATAGGGGGGAGTAAGTTTAGGAAAGAAAAGAAGAAGGAAGGTTGGAGGAAGAGGGATGGAGAAAAAATAGGGGGGCACAGTGGTGAGGGGTAAATGGTTTTTCTTTTTGTTATACATAAATGTTATATGAACTGCAAAAAAAAAAAGGACTCTTTCATCAAGGGATTTTTTTTTCTTTTAAGTCGTTTCAGCATTAAATTTACCTGAATGAACAAGAAACAAATCTGGTGCACAGGCACGCTTCTTATTTTCAAAGACTGGCAGTTCAATAAACACAGTGCAATAAACACAGAGTACAATAAATACAGAATTATTACAGGCACAGGATTTTTTTCCCCCTCAGAGTAGGACTATAAGATTTCCCCAAATTCCAAGTGCAAAGATTTTGATGCTGAGTAGATATGACGCTTCCTCTAGCTAGTGTGCCCAATATTATGACATGAGCTATTTACTGTACAAGTATCATGGGCAGTTATTGAACAATATATGTTCACAATACTCAGTATTAATCACAGCTCTGATGATTAATGACTGTCACTTGTTTTTAAGATAAAAAAGCAGTTAAGGTGGCCTTGCCTCCATTCATTGTTATACCATTATAGATACCTTTATTTGTTTTAAAAAGTCTTTGTTGGATGTACAGTCTTAAGCCAACACCAAAGTATCACCTGAACACTGCTTATAAACTTATGGAAAACTTGCACACACACATTCACACACACACATTTTTCCACCTTTGCAATAAAATAGTAAGTCAACCCCACCATCACAATTTAGCATGCGCTGCACAGCACAGCTAGAAAAAAAAAAATTAAAACTTTTTTTTTGCTGTTTAACAATACCTTTAAGGCATGGATACTTTAGAATAATTGATCCTATAAATAAGCTATCACTGAAGGTTGTGAGTACTCGACAGATCCACAAGCATTAATGAAAAAAAGATTTTGTCTTATTCATCATATAAAATTAATGCAGCATCAGTAACAAGGATTATATCCTTCTGCTCCTAAATCCTTAAAAAAAAATAGCCCACCAATCCACATCATCTGCTGGCCAATGTTTACCTAATTTTAATTTAGTTAAACAACAGACTTGCTGAAACAATCTCTTTGCATCACTGGAAGTATGTTACAAAATTCAACCCATTTTCTCATCTCTTCTCCCTTTTTGTTTAATGTATTGGACTAATCCTGATCAGACCAGACCTTATGCCGTGAGTAGAATAATCTTTTTTTAGATAAATATAAGCACTATGTTTCTGAAAAATATGGAGTGGCGGAAATAACAGTAGAGGAACAACACTCAAAATGGTACTGAAAGGAATGCATGGAACTTCAGTGAAATGAGAAAATGTCCATTTCACTGAAGCCTTCCTTGGGAAACATGACATGTTGTTATGTTCCAGAGGATTCCCTTCTTCTAATGGTGAGAGAGTGTGACTTACCCAAGGTCACCCAGTGGGTTTCCATGGCTAAGCAGGAATTTGAACCTGGTCTCCTTGAATCCTACTACAGCATTCAAACCACAACACCACACTGGCTCTCTAACATGAAATACAAAATGCTATTGAATATTACCTGTAAGGCAAGATCTCCTCAGGAAAGATAAAGCAGAAAGAATTAGCAAGTAGAAAAACCAATTAAAAAGACGCAAATAATGCCAGGTTATCACATTCCCTGCTTCTTTTTAATGAACACTGGTGTGCTAACCCAAGAGAAAGCAATTTGGTAGCATCATTAACTAGAAAATTCATCTCTGTACTCATCAACCTCCTTCTGCAAGTATAATAATCATACACTTACTGGAAAGGGTCCACAAGAACTTCCTCCAGTGATCATTGTCCAATATTGTCTTTTTATGATAGGGAATCCACTACATAAGACCAAAGTGCTCTTTCTTTTTCTTTTAATCCCCATTTAAAAAGTCACTTTGATTTCCTCAAAACTCACTTTTTCTGGGAAGATTATGATTGGCCCCATGGTGGATCCAAAACATTTTGCTGCCTGAGATAAGGATTCCCTGCTGTAGCCACCCCAATGCTTCATGCAAAATCATCAAAACTGGCAATGGAACCAGTTCTTCCATTACACCAGAGGACAGCAGGCTAGCTGGCAGGTTGCAGGGCAGGTCATATGCACTAAAGACCCCTTTGTTAATGTTGTATGTGTGTGTATGTGTGTATGCACATGTGCTTTGTGGATCTTCACATATAAGTCTAGATGTACCTTTAAATATTTATTTACATACACAATTACACACTTGATTGGATTGTTGGATTAATAGTATATGCCTCATGATCATTAGGGACACAGTCCCACAGCATCATAATTTCACTATATTTATACATTCTATAAAATCTTTCATTGTGTGCCACCTGGCACACAGAACTCTGCCTTTCATTGTCCTGCCCTTATTTTCTGCCCCTCATATCTCTCATCTCTCATCCAGCAATCCAATTGTCTATGTAACTGTGTACGTAAATAAGTATATAAAGATACATATGGACATATGTGAAGATCCACAAACATCTATGTGCATTCAAACTTACACACAAGTACAAACATTAATAAAGCACACCTCTGTACAGATGATGGCAGGAACAATCTGTCATATCTGCTGTTTTTGAGTCCCCTGACTTAATTCAAAAACACATTTCTGGCTCTGATGGTTTGGCAAGTAGCTTCAGATAGAACAGCCAAAATATTTGATACAACTATGCCCACTCATACTTGCGTGTTTGCAGCTTAAGACTAACACTCATAAAGGTGTAAACAACCTCATCCATCATGCTTTAGGCTCTATGATATCTGACCTTTTCTCAAACACCACAAAATAGACTTATAGCATGAAGGTCACAAAACAAATACTATTCCACACAGTGGAAGAATCCGGATGTCAAAGTGAGAGAGACAAAGCAAATGGCAAAATCAGACCAGAACCAGCAGCTGACTGACCCAAACAGGCTCATTATTTTTAAAGATCCATAAGAGAGAGCCTTCTTGAAACTGCTCTTCCTTCTCATGCAGCTTCATTTTAATACTGTTCCTTATGGTCTTCACTTCACTCTAACCAAACAGAGCTCACAGCCCAAGCCAGAATCAAACCACTTGAAATGTGGGATTAAGTGACTGGGAAACTTAAAGAATCTAATAAGTTCAGCACCATGGATAGGGCCTTTAAAGTTTCAATTAAAACTCAGAATGGATTCATTGCCTCACAGACATAAGTGCCATTAGCAGCCACTGGTAAACAAGTAAAACACCATTAAGGCTGCTCTGGCATCCTGTACCTTTAAATGAAATATTTCCTCTTTGCAAAGTCAGCTAAGTTTTTCCTTCTCGTTGACATCGGTAACAACTATTTCTGAAAAGACTTCTTTGTATTGCTGTACTGGTCAGTTTTTATTTCGGGAGGGCAAAGCTTGAATTATTTATTTCCACAGTAAATTAGCCTAGAAATTAAGAAGGAGTCCCCAGATAATAGTGTCAAGTTTGTTAACAAGTAAGTCTCAGTCTCCTAGTTGTCAGCTACTGGACATCAAAGCAAAGAGGACCAGCATGAAACTAGTAATTCAGGGAGGAATTCTGCCCTGATGAGACTTTAATGTCTTACTGTATGTGAAATTAGATGAAGCTTTAATATGAAATCACCAGGTCTTCTTCATGCAGTTTTATGTGGTATCCACACAACCACTATTTCTAAATGAGCCTTTTATTGTGCAACTGCCCACCTCTTTCATGGAATTTTGTGGAAGGTGCAGATGGAGTCATCTTCCATTTGTAGCTTTTCCATGTTTCCCTGCAACACCCTTCTCCTCTTTTCTTACCAGAAAAAGAATCATTAAGGAAGAAAAGAAGGAATAACTTCACAATGACTTTTGACTGGTAATGCTATGAGACCCACATAAACATCTGCTGTCATTCACCAGCTATAAGCCTCCTATGTTTTCCTACCACTTCTCCTGTGTTTTTGTTTCATTTCATAAAGAGCACAACAGCTGTAGCCTCTCTTTGCCAGTGTGAAAATGTGCAATTAAAAAACAGTGGGAAGAACAGTTTCTAAGAAACTGGATAAAGTGGTGAGGGACAACACTTGATAAAGTTACATTGTTGGACTACAATCTCCCTGGTAGATTCTGGGAGTCTGAGCAGAGAATAAAAATAATTTTTCCAAGCTCTGATAGTTCTCTCTCTCTTTTTTTTTAATTGTTTGCCATGCATTTCTACCTTCAGAGCCATTCCATACAATGCATCACAAATCCCCTGTCCTAAACTACTGTCTCTCAGCCTTAATAAAATACTTCCTGGAATGATGTTTCTTCAGCCCACACACTTCAATTAACTGTTAAATTAGTAGGCTACATTGGAAACATCAGAGCTTTTTTCCAAGTACATATCTGGAAGTTCTGAATGTCATCCTACAGTCTTCTGGCTCTGTGCCGCCAAATTCTGAGTAAACCTTTCTGAATTTCAACTGCAACTCTATCAGTCTTCAATACAAGCACTATCTTTAACAAGGGGGGATGGGGGAAGCAGTTGCGTTATGGTAGAACTGCACAACTAACAAGGAGTGAAATCATGTTGGCATAGCTAGGCTTTGAAACTGATTGGACTGGCTTTGAAATTGACTAGTGACAGTTGTAAGGTATGCCTGATCTCTGGTCTGGTCTTCTCAGCTGAAATTTGGAACCACAGATCATTTTCACTTGAAAGGGAGCTTATCTTGACTCTTACAGCCCTGTGTCAAAGGCATTATTTTTTCAAAGAACTGTTTTGTAATTGCACTGCTTCAAAAATGGTAAAACTGACATGCACACAAAAATAGGGTGCTGAGAAGCATCCACTTCAAGGAGTTGGGAGAAGTAAATGCATGAGATAAGGGAAAGAGAGACAGCAGGGAACAAACTAGAATAGATGCATTCCCAGAACTGCTAGGCTATCTACCTATCTATCTGAGAATGAATGGGCAGTTGCAATCCCACCTGTAAGTTTCAGTGGAAGAACTATGGACTCCACTCCATATGGAGACTGAACAAATAAAACTTGGATCAGATGATAATCTCAATTTCAGTGATGGAAAACTTCAGAAAGCATATTTGATTTAAAGTAATTTTAGGCCATTTCTGCACTACACTGTTATAGTGATATTATTCCACTTTCAACATGCTGTGGAATTCTGGGGTTTGTAGTTTACTGAGGCCAAAGAGCTCTATGGCTGAGGATTCTCAACGCCCCTCCCTAAACTACAAACCCCAGGATTCCATAGGGTGTTGAAAGTGGAATAATAGCACTATAACAGTGTAGTGCAGAAATGGCCTTAGTTTCAAGATCTGGTTCCTATTTGCAACCTAGCTCAAAAAATCCAGCATGGTATTTTCAAACTCCAGCTAGTATGTTAGTAAAGACTGGATCTATTATTTTTTTCCAAGTCTTTCACAAAACAATGACACACACATCACCCCTGAGATTTTCTTAATTATTTCTGAATATGACATCCACCATCTTTTCCATATAGGTAGAACTGAGCAAGCTGCCTGCATTTTAATTTGAAAAGCAATATTATGTGCTATGTTTCACAAGTAGTCTAAATATATTTCCCCAAAATAATATCCATTTGCATTGCTTTTCATGACTTCCTACCCTGGTTATTAAAAACCCACTACAGTACTCACCCATATATATGTACTGAAAGAATGCTATATGTATTCACCTTTAGTTCATAAAGGAAATGAAGCACTGGGAGATGTACTTCTGAAGATCTCTGGAGAACTAGACCTAAGATTGCAAGAGGAGATTTTAAAACTACTTTTGTAATGTTAAATTCCTTAGCAACAGCCATTCATTACTAAGCCATTCTGATCAGTTTTTATTGAAACTGAAGATACATTTCAAACATGCTAAAATGTTCTGAAAAAATTCCTAGCACCCTAGTTGAATATGCCTGTTATAACCTTAGCTGGTACTACCATGCATTTTCTTCATTTATAAAAAGTACCACTGCACCTCTATCAGTAGGATTAGCATAAATGCCTTCTATTTCTGACCCTTAGAATGATCAAACTCATATTTTTAATATTATTTCAGTCTTCCTCAGCACCTTGTAGAACTCCATTCCTGCCTTTTACTTAATTTGATGCCTAAAGAACACTTAGATGACTCACTGCCCTCCTGCTCCATATTCAGCATAACTAAAAGATGCTGGAGATGAATAAATATTCCCATAAGTGTAAACATACACACACCTATATGCTCTAGCAAAGGCATATTAGAAGCCTGAAAATGAAATACAGTCAGCTCTCCACATTTGCTAGGGTTAGGGGCACAGGACCCCCGCAAAAGTGGGGTGACTGCAAATCTCAAAATCTGTGTGCATGAATGAAAGGAGCTTGAGGCATGGTGGGGAAAATGGACACCCAGGGTCCAAACCAGGTTAAGGAAAGGAGAGGGAAAGGGGGTGGGTCAGCACTGGGGCCCTGTACTTCCTTTCTCTCACCCATCTCATCCCTTGGATGTGGAGGCCATTGGGAGAGGGTTTGCAGTGATGAGATATCAGGCTGCAAGCTGTACTCAGCTGGCCAGGTAGTGGCTGGTGGAAGAGAAGGAGAAGGACCAGAGGCAGGTTTTTAAAGGGTTGGTTGGCCTGCTCTGAGCAGTTGAGAGGGAAGATTTTCTGGAAAAGAAGCACCTGAGATGGAGGGGGCAGGGGCTGGAGAAACTCACAAATAATCAAATCCATGGAAGTCAAATCTGCAGATGTGGAGGGTCAATTGTAAAAGTAGCTTTTTAAAAAAGAAGGCCATATTGACCATCCAGAAATTTAGCCTTTAACCAAAAAAAAAAAAAAAGGGAGAGGGTAGTCACACAGAGATGGGGGGGTGATGGGGTCGGTTTTCCCTGGGTGGCAATTTTTTGGGGGGCATCCTAGCTCGTAGCCACACCCCTGTGTGCTGTAGCCCCACCCCATGCACCATGACCATATCCCCATACAACGTGGCCATGCCCCACACACTGTAGCCCCCCCACGCACTCCAAGCTCTGCCACTGAGGGGGGAGAACATACATGCAGTTGTCATCCTTGTTTTGCTTTGTTTTTTAAAACTATCTGCTCTATCATTGTGTCAACGCCAAGGCCTGGCGAGCAGCCAAAGGAGCCGGCTACAGGTCTCTTGCAGATAAGCCAGAGAATAAATTAAAGGGCTTTACTTCAGCAGAACAGAACAGGAAAAATAGCAGTAAATACCGGCAGCAGGGAGACTCCCTGGCTGTTACGTCACAGCCAAGCGAGCACACAGTCAAAGTCTGTTCGAACGGAAAAGTTACCAAAGCTGGTCCGAGATCAAGAGGTGGCGACGTTCCAGCAGGTCGGGCAGCGTTTCAGGAGGCCAAGCTGGGATCCACAACAAGCACTCTCCCCCAGAATGGACAGTTGTGAGCCGACCAAAAGACCCAAGGCTGAGTGATTGCTTTTATAGGCAGATCACTCCTCCAGGTGTTATCGCAGCTGGACCCTGATTGCCTGGCGTTTTCTATTTAAACGTTCTGACCTCCTGAGAGCACTCTTTTGCTCCCGATGCTGCTGGTAAGTAGGCACCCGCTCTTGAATCTCACTATCCGACTCTTCTGGCTTGTCTGAGTCTGGAGCAGCCCCTGGCTCTGCTTCTGGGACTACTGGAGCCGAGGGCTCTGTGCCTGGGGCAGCCTCGGGAGTGGGCTGTGCTGGTGCAGCAGGCTCCAAGGACTCTGGCTCAGACTCAGAGCTTGTGTCCTGGAGTTCCAGGGTCCTGACATCACACCCCTCCCCAACAGTACCCCCACCAGCCTGAGGAGGACCCGGCTTGTTGGGGTAGCGGCGGTGGAAGCGACGCACCAGGTCCGGGGCATGGACGTCCGATGCATCCTCCCACGAGCGTTCCTCCGGTCCGTAGCCCCACCAGTCAATCAGATACTGGAGGCGCCCCTGACGTCGCCGGGAGTCCAGAATGCGGGCAACCTCATACTCCTCCTCCCCCTCCACCAAGATAGGAGGGGGCGCCAGTCCTTGAGAGGCATCATCTCGGACGTCACCCGCCATCACCAACAACGACCTATGGAAGACTGGGTGGATTCGGAGTGTCCGGGGCAGCTGGAGGCGGAAGGCCACTGGGTTTACCTGGGCCACGATTGGGTAGGGGCCGATAAACCGGGCATCCAACTTCCGACAGGGACGAGACACCGGCAGTTGGCGCGTCGACAGCCAGACCCGATCGCCGACCGTCAACGGGGGACCAGGCTGGCGATGTTTGTCCGCTTCCCGCTTGTAGGCCTCCATCGCGCGTTCCAGCTGTTCATGAAGGAGGGCCTGGGCTGCCTGTAATTCCTGCAGCCATTGGTTGGCTGCCGGGACCTCCGATCGAGCCCCAACAGCCGGGAATAGCCGCGGGTGGAACCCGTAATTGGCAAAAAACGGGGTCTGTCAGGTGGAGGAGTGGACCGCGTTGTTGTACGCAAACTCCGCCAAGGGGAGCAGGTCCACCCAGTTATCCTGCTGGTAGCTGGCACAGCACTGCAGATACTGCTCCAAGGTGGCATTGGTGCGCTCGGTTTGCCCATCTGTCTGCGGGTGATGTGCTGTCGACAAGTGAGGCTCTATATCCAGCTGGTGCAGGAGGCTCTGCCAGAATTGTGCCGTGAACTGGGCGCCCCGGTCCGACACGATTCCATCGGGAAGACCATGTAACCGGAATACATGGTCCACGACCAGGCTCGCCGTCTCCTTGGCGGTGGGAACGGTTGGGCAGGGCACAAAATGGGCCATCTCGGTGAAGAGATCCACCAGCACCAGAATGGCGGTCTGGCCCCTCGCTGGGGGCAGGTCGGTGATGAAGTCCATGGATATCACCTTCCAGGGGCCGGAGGGCGTGGCCAAGGGTTGCAGCAGACCAGCGGGCCGCCCCGGCAGGTCCTTGGACAGGTGGCACACGGGGCAGGTTCGGACATAACGGTCCACCTCGGAGCGCATCCTGGGCCACCAAAACTCCCGTGACACCAGGTGCAAGGTCTTGTACAACCCAAAGTAGTCCGCCAGCCTCCCATCATGGCACAACCGGAGGACCTCCTCCCGGCAGGGGCCCGCAGGCACATAGAGCCGGTCCAGGTGATAGAAGAGGCCGTCCCACACAGAGTAGAGTGAGGAGTCCCCGGCCTCCGAATTGGAACGGACCAGCGGGTCCTGCGCTTGCCCCAGCCGGATCCGTTCTGTGAGAGACGGGGTGTCTTGGAGGCCTGCGAAGTGTTCCGGCCGGAGTATGGTGGACTTGATCTCAGCCTCCGGGGTGGCAGTGTACTCCGGTTTCCTGGACAAGGCATCGGCCAGGTGATTCCAGGCACGCGGCACGTAGTGCGACTGGAAATTAAACCAGGCAAAGAACTGTGACCACCGCACCTGCCTCGGGGTGAGCTTGCGGGCCGTCTGGAGGTATTCCAAATTCCGGTGGTCGGTGCGCACCTGCACCGGGTGAGCCGCACCTTCCAGCAAGTGGTGCCAGTGCTCGAAGGCCATCTTGATGGTCCTGACACATTGGACAGTAGTTAATTTACCCTTAAACTTTTACAAAGCTGCAACCCAGTGGCATAGTAGAAAATATTTTTTACATAAAGGTCCCAGGGTCAATCTATGGCATCTCTAGGCAAATCTTGGGGAAAAGACCTCCTAGAAACTCTGAGAGTTGGTCTCAAACAGTGTGAATATCACTGGGCTATTTGGCCCAGTGGTCTAATATAGTATAAGCCAAGTTCTTATATGCAAAGCAGTGCCTCACTGATGGCATTTAGGGAGCCATAGCTCAGTGGCAGGAATCCTCCTTTGAAGGTAGAAGGGCCCAGATTAAATTCATAGCAGTAGGGCCTGAATAACCTAGAGCAGTGATTCTCAAACTTTTTTGGGAATGACTCTCAGGTGACATCTGTAGTGCCCCTCCTCCCAATACACAAATGAACACACACCCCTTTCTTGGTATTAGGTCTACTGCAAATTCAAAACCATTAATCAACGCTGTAAAAAGTCATGCCAATCACAATAAAGCACAGTAGAAAAAATATGAGGAAATATAATAGCAATGCAATTACTAGGAAAAGTACATGACATAGTAATACAATAATACAAATATAAATGTGAAACTAAAAAAATCAAATATTTAAGAACTACTCAACATTAGAAGTTACAGTTAAGGTTGCTTCTAATGAATATGGATCTGCACTCTGGTTTCTGTACGTACAACATACAGATCACATTACTGACGTCACAGTATGGCCTTCCAAATGGAATATAAAGAGTTGAACTGCGTGGTAAACAAATGTAAGCATGGACCCCCACTTAATAATACTAATGATTTTACTTTTTAGCTGCTGTTATGCCAAGTGATGCTTGGATACTTTTAATAATATGTTCATTATTTTACTGAGAGAGAAAAAAGTGTAAACATAGCTTCCTCCAGCTTTCGATTGAAAAGGTGAAAGAGGCTGTGTTTACATTCTACAAAACATTTCTAGCAAATAAAAACTAATGTAAAAACCATGCAAACCAAGCCACTGAGGCAGGGAAAAGGAGAGAGAGAGGGAAGGAGAGAGAAAGACTAGTTGTTGGAGTGGGGAGGAAAACCTGGGGCTGCTTTTGTGGGGCACACTGTGGGGTTAGAAGAGATTAGTGGTGAGGGGCAAGGGAGAAACTGGTGGTTCAAGTGGGGAGGGAAATGGGCTTGCTTGAGCAGCAGTGACTGCCTTTGAGGAACACAAGGGGATTGGAAAAGATTGAATGGTGAGGGAGAGTTTGAAGGGAAGACTCATTATTGGGGTAGGGAAGGAAAACTGAGGCCTGTGTGCATGAGTGGTAGTAGTTGCCTTTGTGGGGCACACAGGGATGGAAGAGATTGGGTGATGAGGGAGAATGTGAGAGGAAAACTAATTGTTGAAGTGGGGAGGGAAATTGGGGCCTGTGTACACTGCATGGCAGTAACTGCCTTCATTGGGCACACAGGAGTGGAAGAGACTGGATGGCAAGGGAGAGTGTGAGAGGAAAACTTGTTGTCCGGGTAGGGAAGGGAAATGGATTTGCCCACACAGTGGTTACTGCCTTTGTGGGGCACACAAGAGGTGGAAGAGATCAGGTGGTGAAGGAGAGTGCAAGAGGGAAGATGTGTTTTGGGGTGGAACCTGTGGCTTGCACATGGCAGCAGCTGTCTTCTCAGGGCATACAGGGTGAAGTGGGATAAAAAGATTGAGTGGCGCTCAATTTCCTCTTCTTGTCCCTTTTATATAAGGGACTTGATCATCCACATTTTGTGGTATCTGTGAGAGGTCCATATTGTAATCTTTTTAATTTGTAAGTTACATTGAGTCCCAATCTTGGGGAAAAAGGAGGATGGATGGATGGATGGATGGATGGATGGATGGATGGATAGATAATAATAGTAGTAGTAAACATAATAATTTCATTTAGCTTTTTTATATGTAGGCTTTTCAAAATTTGCAAGGATCTCCAAAACTTTGGCAGAAATTATGTAATACTTTATTTAAAACATTAATGCAGCATAAAGTAAAACTGACAGGTTCATTCATTGAGGCAGAAGGCTTCAAGGCTTTTATAACTCAGGTTTTGAAACCCTACGTTTTGAAGCCAAGTTTTTGATACTAAATTAGGGTTGCCAAATTTCTTTTTTAGACAAACTTTACTTCTTTAATATCTATGTGGCAGGCGGGTACAATGTGATCAGTCCTCTCTAGACTAAGAATAGCTTGCATCTATTTGATTTATATCTACTGAATTTACTCATTTTCTTCAGCACAACATTGTAACTAAAATCTAGGTGAGCTGTGAGTCTTAAGTTGTTGTGTACTGTAAAGTCTGAGTGCAATGGGAACAGTTTTATTACATTTTCATTTCTGATATCTTGTATAATAATTTGGCTGGGTGATCCAACCATTTCCGCAGTTGCTGTCATATCCTTCCAAAACAAGGGAGAAACACATCCTGAACTGCAAATCTGGGAAAATATCCAAAGTGAAGTTAATAGAAATATTTTTAAAATCCTCAGATACTCAGTAAATACTTGTAATTTAATGGAAGCATAAATGCATTTTTTCACCATGGCACTACATTTTTGTGGTGAAGGGACTGAGTACTCCTGTGAGGCAAGAGGCTATGCTTTTGGTAGCAGTGCTGCTAGTAGGGTCTCCCATATCAGACAGGCTTTTGCTGAGGAGCCAGACTAAATGTCCCAAACAGCTACTGGGCAGCGGCAATAATGGGCGGTGACACTGGCAGAGGATCTGTCAGAGACAATGGCAGTGGCATTGCAACTAACACTTGTTTGTTCTGTGCAGAAGGAGGCACAGTAAACCCCTTTTGAATATCTTTTGACATGTAAATTGTATGATGAAACAATCCAAAGTGAAACAAGAGATAGTGCCAGAAGATGCCATTCCCAGGTTGGAAGGCACTTAATGAGCTACTGGGATACAACAGAGGACAATTATAAGTAGCTCTGTGGCTAATGATGCAACTGGACTCAAGTTGAAATGACATTCAGCTGTGGACATGCTGAGAGATGAAATCTAAAGCTGCACAACACATACTGTAGGAACATGGAATGTGAGAAGCATGAATTGGGGGATGCTACACATAATAAAACAAGAAATGGAGCATATCAGCATGAGTGAGTTAAAGTGAGCAGGGATGGGATATTTTCAGTTAGCTAATTACACAGTGTTTTGCTCAGGAAATGAAAATTTAAAAATTAAGAAAATTTAGGAAGAAATGGGGTGGCATTAATAGTGAGGAGAGATTTAACAAAAGCAGTCAAGAGATATAATGCAAAGTCTAACCAAATCATATCCATAAAACCTCAGAGAAAACCCATCAGTATAATCATAATCTAAGTTTATGGTCCAACTACAGAGGCAGAAGAAGAAGAAATTAAAAGATTCTATACTGGGGTACAGGAGGAAACTGATCACACACCAAAACAGAACACATTGGAATGCAAAAGTAGAAAAAGCACAGGATCAAAGATTGTAAGAAAATTTGGCCTAGAATCAAGAAATGAAGCAGGAAAGTGACTGATTGAATTTCGACAGGTCAACAGTTTTTTCATTGTAAACACATTCTTCAAGAAACCAAAGAGGCAAATTGATACATGGACATCACCTGATGGACAATATACAAATCAAATAGACTACGTAATTGGAAGCATAAGATGGAGAAGCTTCATTCTGTCTGCAAAAGCAAGATCAGGAGCAGATTGTTTCAGAGACATGAACTTTTAATATCAAAAATTAGAGTAAAGTTACAAAAGAACATTAAATCAATCATCATGCCAAAATACAACCTGAAGAACATCTGTGTAGAATTTAAAGAAAATGTAAAAGATAGATTTGCATTATTAAACTTGATTGACTGGGAACCAGAAGAATTCTGAAGTGAAGACAGGGATATTATCAGGGAGGAATGAAAGAGAGAAGCCTCAATGGATGACAGATGAAATTCTTCAAGCAATTAAGGACAGATGAGAAGCAAAAGTAAGAGGTGATAAAGACAGGGTAAGAACCCTGAATGCAACAGTTCAGTGATTGTGTGCAGGCACAAAGAGAACTACTACAATAATCAATTCAGAGAAATGGAAGCTGATAACAAAAAAGGAAAAACAAGAGCCCTCTTCCATAAGATCTGAGAAATCAAAGGAAAATGTAAACCAAGAGTGGGGATGCTACAGGTCCATGAGCAAGAACAAATAAAAAGACAATGGAAACAATACATTGAAGAACTATATAAAAGAGATTAAAGGATGACAGATTCATTCAAGGAGGAACCATTTGAAGATTTCAGTAACCACAGGACCATTGCATTAATTACCATGCAACCAAAGGGATGCTCAAAATTTTACAACAAAGAAGTGCAGATGTTCAAGATGGGTTCTGGAAGGAAAGAGGACCAGGGATCATATTGCAAACATATGTTCAATAATGGAACACACCAAAGAATTTTTTAAAAAATCAACCTGTGATTTATAGATTATAGCAAAGCCTTTGATTATGTAGATCATGAAAAACTATGGATTGTTCTTGTTCCAAAATAGAAAATTTCAGCAGTTCAACAAAAAAAAGCTAAGCATCTTAATTAAATTGGAAGAAGTGTTTGTGGCAATTATAAAAGAGCTAAAATAAATCAAATACAAGGACTGGTTGGATTCCCTGCAAACTACTATAAACTTTTTGAGGAAGAATTATGTGTTCATATGAAGAATACTTTCAATAACATTTTACAGACCAAAAGAATACCAAAATCTTGGGAGACAGCTCTAATAACTTTAACCCCTAAAGAAAGGAAAGATTTGAACAGTCTCAACAATTACCTACCAATCTCACTTTTAAATTCAGATTACAAAATATTTACTTCAATTCTTGCTGAAAGACTTAAAGAAATTTGACGGTTATCATACATGAAGATCAGACAGTGATTTTTTTTTTTTTACCACAAAGAAAATTAAGAAATGCAGTTGGTGTTATTGAGAATCTGAACAGCCACAAGGAAAAGAAAGCAACTTTAATATTCCTCAATGCCAAGAAAGTGTTCAATAATGTGAATTGGGACTATATGATTGTGACATTGGAAAAAAAATGGGACTGGGAATGAACCTATTAACTTGCGATTTATAGTTTGCAAAATGATAAGATTTTAGCAAATGGAAATGCAAAAAAATCATGTAATATCAGAAGAGGAACAAGACAAGGATGTCTACTCTCTCCACTTTTATTCATTATGATTTTCAAAACCATATTAAAGAAAATAAGAGCAGATGGAGAAATTAAAGGACTGAAAATAAAGATTGTAACTTTGGGCTTTCACAGGTGATCTTCTAATTATTTTAGAAGATCCTTTTAAATAGCATTGTCCTTTTACTAAAAGTATTGAAAGAATATGGCAAAGTTGCTGGCTTTAAAGTTAATAAAGAAAAAACAAAAATGTTGACAATAAACATGAGGAAAGAAGAGAAAAAGAAGTTTCTCAGTGGAAAAGAAAGTGAAATATTTGGGAAATTGGTTAGAATATAGACAAAAAAGAAATTTCTGAATGATAGAAAAGTAATGGATTTGAGAAAGAGACATCACAATTTGAAACTAAACTTTGTACAAATGAAGACCATTTAGTCACTAAAATGTACAAAATGTTTCTGGATCTAGAAATGGAACCAGAAGTGATTAAAAACAATATGATTAGATGGGCTCAAGATATAGGACAGTCAAGAGAAATAGAGAAATAGGAAAGGTTATGGACTAAAAGGCTAAAAGATGTTCTCTGTTATGATATGAAAGAAAATGTGTACAAAATAATCATTAGATGGTACCTAGCGCCAACAAAAATATCTAAAATTTACAGAAATTCTGACAAAACATGTGGGAAATGCAGAGAACAAGAAAGAACCCTGTTTCACATGTGGTAATCTTCTATCCATGCAAAAAATTTAATTTAAAAAATGGCTGCAAGAAGTCTTAAAAATTAAGATTCAATTAATTCCTGCATTAATGCTAGTAAGAATACCTAATGAAGAAATAAAATCTTGCAATTATAAAATGTTAGATCACATGATCATTGCAGGAAGAACCATTTATGCCCCAAAATGGAGAAGCCTGGAAACACTACTAAAGAAATGTGGATTTCAGAATTACAGAAAAGGAAAAACTTTCAACAATGTTGAGAGGGAAAATGACTGAACAATTCCAAAAAGATTGGGAACCTTTCTTAAATTGTTTGAAGGAAAAAGAAGAAATTACTGTATTGGGAGTATTCTTGATTTAAAGTGAAAATGAGTGACAGAGAGCTGACAGGAAGAAGAGCTCTAGGGATACGGTGGACTGCTAATCATCATCATCATCATCATCATCATCATCATAGAACTAGTGTGGGTTAGTGGTTTGAGTGCTGGGCTATGACCCTGGAGACCAAGGTTCAATTACCCGCTCAGCCACTGAAACCCACTGGTTGACCTTGGGTGTGTCACACACTTAGCCCCAGAAAACCCCATGATAGGTTCACCTTAGAGTCCCTATAAGTCTGAAACAACTTGAAGGCACACAACAGCAGCAGCAGCAGCAGCAAATCAACCCTGAACTCTCCCTAAAAGCCAAGATGACTCAACTAAAACTGTCATACCTTGGACATATCATGAGAAGACATAACTCAATAGAAAAGCCACTAATGCTTGGAAAGGAAGAAGGTAGCAGGAAAAGAGGAAGAGTGAATTATGGATGGATAGATTCAATCAAGGAAGCCATGGCCCCGAATCTGCAAGACTGAGCAGGGCTGTAGATGATAGAGTGACTTGGAGGTTTTTCATACACAGGGTTTTTCATTCATGAGTCAAAGTCAACCTGACGGCAGTTAGCAACAACTTAAATGCATTTTGTAAAGCACAATCAGTATGGGTATCATTTAACATAAGGGAAAGGAAACAAGTTTCAAAGACCTTGAAGTCTAAATTTTAACAGAACATGACAGATGGGGAAGAAAGTGGAGAAAATGTAGCAAAGGAAGAACTCAATTCAGCTTCCCCAACCTGTTGCCCTCAAGGAGCTTTTATCTATCCATCAACTCCAGTATGCATGGCCACTAGTAGAAGATAATGGGATCTGTAGAACATAACATCTGGAGGAAACTATGGCATGGTTTCAATAGGAGATAAGGACACAGTTCCACTTCTCTGAAAGCGTCGGACTCATGGTTTGTCTACATAATATACTTACCACTTAGAACAGTTGGATGTTAAAAATATTAGAAATCAAAGAAAATGATCAATTAATTGCAAAAATCAAGGAGAAATCTGAGGAAACAATGAGGGAGTGGCACCCAATAACAAGGTTTCTTCAAAGGAATTGGGTTAGAACATTTATTGAATAAGTACAAGTCTGAAACATTCGACTCTGAAATCAATAATAGAACAACAGTAAAAATAAGGTATAGGGTAAGAAGGTATATAAGTGTAATTGTTCAAGACATTCTGGCAGAGGTATATATGTATGTATGTTTATATGTAAAAATAAGAATGGAAAAGAATTTTGAAAATTAATGATAAAAGTGATGGAGAATGTCATATCGTGATATAATGGGGAAAATACAAGTAGGAGGAACAATACTGGTGATTCAGAGATTTTTGTTGAAAGAAACATGGGAAGGAAGTATAAGTAAAAGGCATATGATCGTAACACCAAGCAAAGGGGTTAGTAACTAAAGGAAGTAATTTTTTTATTTTATTTTTTTGTTTTGTTTTTTCTTCTTTTTAAGTTATCTAGTTTTTATGCAAATATGTGTAAAATTATGTAAATGTACATATACAATTATGTGCTACAAAACTGATACGAAAGGGAAGACAACAGTGGAAATCTTGTTGAAGTCAGAAGAAGAAACAAGAAAGAAGAAAAGAGTGAAATAATGAAAAAATATTGAAGAAATAATGATTTGTTGATTTGATTGTTGATCCTCATCAGTTGTTATTAACCATATAATTGCTAATAATATAATTTAATAAAAACAGAATGAAAAAATATATATACTTACCACTCAAAATAGTAACTACAAAATGTAAAGCAGCTTTTGCTCCCTGTGGATTACCTTAACATCATGAAGAATTCTGTCACTTATTCATTGCCTTCAGGTTTCCTGGTTTAAGAATCATGACACACATATATATTCTTTATGAAAGATCTGATTCTATTTAAAGCTAAGAATCTTAAGCCTGTTATTATCTCCTTAAAGCCATGCCTTGCATAGTAACTTGCTGAGGGCTATAGACCCAGTTCAAACTAACTGTGCATTTTCTTCACTGTAATAAAAGCTGTATCACTGTATCTCAGTTTTTAATGAAATATATAGGCATTTCCATGTATTTACTGCATGAATTAAAATATTTCTTTGTAAAGATGTGATGAACAGGTTTGCCCAGATTATGTTGGGCTTGTGCAACTCATAATCCATAATGCAAATGTAGCCTACCAGCTATGTTGTTTTTGGCAAGATTTGTTTGCCTGTCCCTTCTTCTGAGGCTGAGAGAATGTGACTTCCCAAACATCACCCAGTGGGTTTCCATGGCCAAGTGGGGATTTGAACCCTGGTCTCCAGAGTCACATTCCAGTGTTCAAACCACTATACCACACTGGCTGTCTACCAGCTATATACTGGAACAAAAAAAAAATTGAAAAGTAACCTGTGTGGGTTACAGTATTATTATTTAATTATTGCTATTTAATTCATTTATATCCTGCTTTTTCCCCAAAACTGGGACTTTAGGTGGCTTACAAAAATTAAAGCAAATACAAGCTTATATAATGACATATGTCAAAAATATACAAAAAGGTATTCTTAAAATGCAATTAAATTAGCGACAGAATGAAAACCATTTAAAATAAATCCATTAAAAAGACAGAGGATAATTCAATAAAAGAGAACACAATTAAAAGCCCTTGCAGTTAACTCCTAAAATGCTGTCAGAAGTTTTCTCCTACCAACAGAACAGCAAGAAGGGAACCATCTTAGCCTTCCTAAAAGCCTGTCAGCTACCTCCAAGAAGGTCTTCTCTCATGTCTCCGCCAGTCATGCCTGAGAAGGTGGTGGGACTCAGAGAAGGGCCTACCACAACGATCTTAAAGCCCAAACAGGTCCATTTAGAAAGATATAGTCTTTCAAATAGCCTCAGCCCAATCCCTATAGGGCTTTACAGATTGTAACTTTGAATTGTGCCCCAAAATGGACCAGAAGCCAGTGAAACTGTTGTAATAATGAAGTTGCTTGTTTCCTGTAACCCTGCCATGCCAATAGTAGTTGTAGCACTTCAAGTAACTAAAGTTTCCAAGTACTTTTCAAAGACAACACATTACGGTAATCCAAATAGCATGTACATAAGGTATGTGTGATCATGGCCATGTGAAATATTTCCAGGAATGGGCATAGTTAGTGCACTAGCTTTAATTGTGCAAAGGCACTCCTGGTCACTGCAGAAACCTGGGCATCAAGGCTCACAGCTGAATTTAGGGACACATCCAAAGGAATCTGCATCTTCACAGGGAGTATAATCCCATTCAGCACATGCAGAGGCCGTTTTCGCACCTTACCCGTTTGCGTGCCAGGGAAGGGCGGCTCGCGTGAGAAGCCTCATTCGGAATGCTGCCGCTTCCCCACCCCTTCCTACCGCAGGTCACTTCCTGCTAGCGCAACCGTCGCTCTAGCGCCCTGCCCCTTCCTTCCGCAGTGCAGTCTGGGAGCTGTAGCCTGCGCTGGGGGAAGGAAGCGCGACCCGCCCGGCTTGCTGAAGCACCGCACGCAAGTAAATGCGCGAGGGCGGTGCGAGCATTGCGTGAGAGTGCAGTATTTTCGACTTACAGTCGAAAATAAGAAAATGCGCGCTCACCCCACTTCAGCCTCGTGAGCGTCGCGCGAGTAGGAGTGCATCATACGGAGCGACACTCCCATTCACACGCTGCTGAAGGGGCGCTCGCGCAAAAAAAAAGGCATGCAAAAAGGGCCAGAATCTCTATTCTCTGATCTGTCTGGATTACAATGTCAACCTGACAGTGGAATTTCATTACAAGGCTCATAGATCTAAACTTCCATATTCTAGTGGGCCAGAATGACTATCTGGTCCCAAATGTGACCCCAAAAGAAAGGGCAGGGGGAGAATAGTGGAGAAAATGCTCGTCAGTTTGATGATTAACTCTTTAGGATAAAAGTAGTCATGTTAGAGATATGTTTTGATCTTGTACTTAGGATTCCATCATATTTTTTTCTCTGTAAGGTGAAACTCAATCCACATGGGACCAGGTCACATGAATTAATTGAGGTGTTTAATTAATGTGGTTTTAAAAGCTTGAGGTGTACAACTTTAGGGTATCCTTAGTATATATGCCAAATTTCAGATGTCCAGGTTTTATGGTTTTGGAGCAGTGGCTGAGATAATAATATAGACAGAAACAGATATTTTCTCTTCTATTATTATAGGAGGAGTAGAAGACATATCCAGGCACAATACATATCCATCAATGGAAAGAAGCAGCAATATAGTATGTTTCTGAAGTTACCATCTAAAGAGCCTTCCAGATAAGTCTAAATTACCACCAGTTTTCACTGTATAGCTCCTTGGATTTTGCCAGTGGCTATTGTCTCCATGTCCACTCCTTCCATGCTTTTTGTAGGCTGCTTGTAGCTATTTTGTAGATCTATACTAGTGATTGTCAAGGTTTTTTAAAACTGGGACACGGTTTGTCAAAGCGGTTCTACAGTTTGAAGGGCAATTTTTCTCCTCTTATTTTTTAAAAATTAGAGTTACATCTTTATATGGCAAAAATACCATTTCATTGGCGCAGTATAGCACTATTACTCTAAATATGTTTTTACAGAATGGTAAAGAGAAAGGAATATATTATTCAAATGTGTCTCTGAAGTAAAAAGAAATCCACCTGAGGGTTGCAGCAAGAGCCAAGAATTGCTAGAAAACAGGACAACAGAAATGTTATTTAGTTAGTTTAAAAAATAACAGCAGACTACAGCAACAAACACTGCAGTCTCCTGACACATTTCCTCATCCGGATGAGCCCTAAGACAATTTTATTAATCTTGGCTTAGTAAATATGCCTGCTGAAGTGAGGAATACACTCTCTGCTTTTGTTTAATTTTACAGTCCCAACTTTAAAACATATAAATGTAAGTAATCATGTTTGCTTTTTTCACTGTAATGGCACAGTGATCATTTGATTGTTGCAACAAGGCTTCATAAAGTCCTACCTTTGGTCCATAAATTAAAATCTTTTTGACAGTAATAATCCTGACCTTTATCACTGATTTTTTTCCTTTTTGTGACAGAGTGATTGTTGCCCTTTCCTCTTTGCCTCAGGTTCAATTGTCTCCTCGGAGAACACGATTTTACTACATGCTTCCCCTCTGATGTTTATCCATCGTGAAAAGATACTTCTATCACAGTCATTCATTCATATACGTATGTATGCATATGTATGTATGTATGTGTATGTGTGTATATATATATATGTAAAAAAAATTGGTTTCATTTTGTAGCTGTGACTCACATATATTCAGGGTTCATTTTGTAGCTCCGAGCGGCTGTCAGTTGCAGACTGCTCGTCTGACAAGAAGTCAACATAGCTGAAAGCCTGAGACATCAACAGAGGGCTGGTTTCAGAGCTTCTGGTTCTGGGGAAAAAAGGTGTTTGACAAGTACAGCCCTTGACATTATGCTGTGGTGGATGGTATCTGTGTCTGTGTGTCATTGCAGTTCAGCTGGAAAAGTAAACAACATGGTGCTTGGCAATAAAGTCTGACATATGTAAATATCTATGTTATAGCCTGCACCTCTTCAAATCCACTGGTTATGAAGCATATCAAGCCCAAGGTCAGCATGAACAGGATTTGCATATAAGCAATACTCAGAGGAGGTTATTTTCAGATAACATTATTACCTCAAGGCAGAGCAACTCATACTATGGTGCTCAAAGATGTCATCCATTATTTGCAGCAGTTTTTCAGCTGTTTAGTATTGTGTGAGAGCATGATAGTTAACTACGAAAGATGTGAAGAGTGAGACCAGTTTTTATTCACACTATGAGTTTACTTAACCCTTGTTCTTACAGGGTTTTTTTCATTGCTGCTGCCAATGTGCCTTCAAGTTGACTGTGACTTCCGACAACCCTATGATAGGGTTTTCTTGGCAAGATTTATTCAAAGGAAGTTTGCCATTTCCCTCTTGTCAGGCTGAGGGAATGTGACTTGGGCATGGTTATCCAGTGACTTTCCCAGCAGGATTCAAACCCAGCTCTCCCAACATTCAAATCACTACAGCATACTGGCCCTTTAAACCATTGTTCTGGTAGCCACTAAAAGGAAATGAGTCAAATACACATTCCTCGGGCCCGTTCTTGTTCTGTCTTATAGCTAAAGGCTCAGTGATTAGCCAATAAGTCATAAAAGGTGGAGATACACGCCACCATTTTGTTTCCAATAATGGTACATTTTCCATATGCCCAATCATGGTTTAAAAGACATCTGGCAACACAAAATCTGCAGATATCTGCAGGAAACAAAACTTTTTGAAAAGAACAACATTGTGAGCTAACTATAGCAGGCAAACAGTACAAGGAGAAAGAAAGTAGGACTAGCCATGTTGACTATAAACCAAAATCCAAAGTACACATTGTAGTATACCATTACCACGGCAAGTAGAAGGTGCAAAATTAATCACATTGGCTTTCAGTGTCCGCTGGCTTCTATATCAGGCCAAGATGGCAAAAAAAATAGTGATGTTGGACTCACAGGTCTTTTGCTTGCTTTTGCAGCATTCTGCTTGCTTGAGGTGTTAGAGAGAGCCTAGCTTCCTGTTCCATGCTGTAGTACCCATCTACAGGTGGTGGAGGGGTGCTGTGACTGAAGGGTTAATGTTTGGGAAAAGGCCAGCCCAAGATAATTTACCGCTTGAGCTGGAACACTGAAATATGTCTACCCACCCACCCATCCAACACTGAAAACCCAGAGTTATTTTGGCACATGAGATGAAAAATTCCAGAAATGTTTCTCTCTGTCCCTGGTAATAAAACTAATCCAATAATAATAAATTAAATAAGTAATCATTAGGAACACAAATCCAAGCTGAGCTCTTTGATGTTTATCAAGATCTGCTGCTTGAGGCTGCTATTCCAAGCTCCCTACTGGAGAGCCTGTCCTGGATCAGAATATAGGGAGCTGCCTTATAGTAAGTGAAACGATCCATCTGTCTAGCTTGGTACAGACTATGCTAGCAGGCCATGGCTCTACAAGGTTTCTGACAGCATCTCCCTATCTGGAAATACCGAAGATAGAACTTAAGACTTCAGTAGTAAGCATTAGCTTAACAGTGTATTCTTATATTAATGTACAATTCGATCCGTCTGGCAGAACTAACATGTTTCAGGCATTAGTCCTTGTGATATGTATGTATATATTTGTTTACATGGGGAATATAATAATTAAAATAACTCACCTGCTGTTCTACTTCTATTAATTTCTCGCATTTTGAACCACTGCATATTTTAGTGATTGTAAATGCTGTTACTATGAAGATAAGTGTATTATAGGTTCACACGTCACACTATTTACAAGAGAACATCTGAAAACAATTAATAGGATAGTATATTGTTTTAGCATGCAGAACTGCACAAACGATTCCAAAATGCAAATCACATAATTTCCTCTCATTTTCAATGAACAATATAATGAGGTTTGGAATGGTTTAAATCAGAGATGGTGAATGTGTGGATCTTCATATCTTCATGAATTGCAGCTGTTACCCCAAGTCTTGGGTGCTACAAGGGCCAACCTGTAATCCCAGTACCTCTGTTCAAAAGTAAGGAATAATTATCTCAAATTAGGAGACCTGCGAGAAGGGAGTAACTTAGCAAGATCTTGCCTACCGATGTTTATAGGCCTCTGCAGGAAAGAATCAACTGGAGAGAAAAAGTGTAAACTAAAAATGTTTTTTATTGACCAGATTCACACAAGCACACAAAAGCTCAAACACTCACACAAGGACTAACCAAAGGAAAGGGAGGAAAGGGAGATGGAGGACATTCAAGGATTCCGGTGATGTTTACCAGCCTGGAGAGAAGCGGAAAAAGCAATGACATGGCTTAGGCAAGAACCTAAGGACAGTTCTCATTCAGGAATCAGAGGGACAGAGTGGTGTTCGGAATGGCAACAGATTGCACTGAGCAGCCCAAAATCAGAGGTATTTGTACCCGAAAAATATCCTGTGGGTATGATTGTGACTCACACTCCTGGCTAAGCAGACAATGGGAGTTGCAAACAAACAATGAAGTCCAGACAGACTTAATGGTTTTAGTGTTTAGGTGATAAGAGGATAATGGTTGTTGTAATAGCTGAATATTGTGGAGAGGTGGGGAAACAATAGAGAAACCTCCAGGTGTATAGGGACCAGGGTTAAGACAGTCGCAATTTGGTGGGAACTTCCCTATTTCAGCTCTGAGAGTCCAGCTTAGTGTTTTACACCTACTGTGTTCAGAGTGGCTATGCTATTGTCCTGAAACTGACTGGATCTCTTGCCTAAGATGTAGGTGGAACTGACCTGACCTGCCATGTCACGTTTACAGTCAGTAATTTCCCTCTTCCAGCATGACCTTGCTGTCATCTCAGGTATCATTTATATCAACACCAATTGATACAGTGACAATCTAAAATTATTTGCCAATTAAACCATGCCAATCACAGGAGGTGCATGATGCCGTAATACAGTTTCCATCATCCCTCACTGTTGGCTATTCTGACTAGGGCTAATGAGAATTGTAGTCCAACATCTCAAAGCCATACTGCCCCCCTCCCATTTTAAGTGATTCTTTCCAAGAGAGGTTTAATGAGGCAACAGCATTTCTGGAGATAATGTTGATGGCTCTATCAGAGGGCTAATTCAGCTGGGAGGGAGGGGCAGAGGAGGAGCATCTTATGGTAAGCTTTCATTTTTTCATTCTTCCTCCGCAACTGGGCTGCTTATTCAGATAGGAGGGGGGACAGAAGATCTAGGTTTCATGCTATAGTGGATCCTGTTTTTGGAAGATCGGTGAGGAACACAGTTATTTAGCTTCTGATCCATGCTGTGATGCATGTTCATATCTATATATATCTGAGCTTGTTTAGAAGTCTCTATCTCCTAGTATAATAGGGCTATTTTCCTCTGCTTGAGTTTCAGGGCAACCCTGTGCAAGGTGGAAGAAAGATAGCATAACCCAAACATCTGTTCAGCTAGTATTTGGCCATGCTGGCCTCAGTATTGATAAGGACACTTCCCTCTGAAAGAAAAGCAGGCCTTCGTTGTGACATACAGCTGCTCCCCTTGCCTCTCTTACAGCCCTAGAGAGGAGGAATGAAGAGTAATATTCAGACCCTTTTCACATGCCAGTCCTGTTGTGAAACAGCCTCGGGAGCGTTGCACGATTACGAGGATTGTTCCACATGATGTCCTTGCAATCGCACAACACTCCCAAGGCCATTAAGTGGCGATCGCACATTATATCATTTTCGGCTTGTTGCCGAAAATGATGCACAATCGCATGTCTCCCCCGTGTCCCACACTCACTTACTTTGTGTGCGGAAGCTCCGGACGTGCGGCCATGGCACTTCCTCCCCCAGTGCAGCCTGGGAAAGTACCTGGCTGTGCTGTGGAAGGAAGGGGCAGAGCGCTCACGTTTCCTTCCAGCCAGCATGGAGCTGGTGTGGAGGGGAAGCGGAAGGGATGTGAGTGCCTCCTGGATGAGGCTTTTTGCGTGATCCCCGTGCGATGCCAGCGGCACCATGTAAGGTGCAAAAAGGCCCTCAGTTTCAACCTGTATGTGTCACATTAGCTTCTAGAAAATGATCTGTCTCCCTAGCAATTTGATGAGTGTAGAATTAAATTTGGGGCATTTACAGAGGTTTTAATGCTGTGAGCATCTACAGCCCTTTCCGCACCTTATCTTCTTCTGACACTGGGGTGTGGGGATCACGCAAGCAGCCTCTAGCGAGAGGCTCTCACGTCCGGGGTCCTCTGGCTCCACACGAGCTGCCTGCTTGCACGAGAGCCCTGCCTCTTCCTTCCGCAGTGCAGCCTGGGACCTTCCCAGGCTGCGCTGGGGCAGGAAGTGCGACCGGCGTGGATCCAGAGGCTCCACACGCCAGGTAAGTGCGCGCGGGGCCCGGGAGCAATGCGCGATCGCACACCATTTTCAGCTTTCAGCTGAAAATGAAAAAGTGCGCGATCGGTGGCTGCCGGCCCCTGGAGCGTCGCGCAATTGTGAGTGCGTCATGCAGATCGCTCCTCACAATTGCGTGACGCTCCAGGCACCCTTTCGCATAGAAAATGCCGTGCAGAAAGGGCATACATATACTCAACTTGCACTTATGTGTAAATAGATCAGTAGCACAAAAATATCACAAGCTTCAAAATATCTCATTCTAGGAAAAAGAAACCTGAGTAAATTGTTTGCATCCCTGGATTCATTCCTCAGACAACTAAAGTACAAAGTTTATAACATTTTTTTTTAAAAAATTGAACCAGCTTTTCCCAACCTAGTTCCATCTAGATGTGTTTCACTACAATTATTCACAATCATCATGGATGAGCTGATTTGAGATGATGGAAGATGAGGTCCATCCAACACATCTATAAGGTGACAAACTGAGGAAGGCCACACTGGATCATCTTGGTGGATGCTTTTAAATTCAAATAAACTTATTGGTTTCCCTTATTTCAAGACGGAGCAAGACTAGAGTCAGGATGTATGTACTTTCAAATGTATTTCTCATTTTCATTTATCAAATCCAGCAGCTGTACATTCAGAGAAAAATTGATTGAATCTATCAGTTGGTTCTAAATATCAGTCCTAGATCAGATTCTCATAAGGAGTACTTTCCAACTGCTGCAACTATATGCTATGAAAAGGTGCATATATAATTACAGAACCACAACTATAGACATTCATTCAAAGAGTTAAAAATAGATCATGTTTAGCTGACACCATTGCATCATTTCATGTGCCTCATACCAATTAAAATAATGTGGATTTTTTTTTTAAGGTTAACATATTTTACATGTAGGCAGCTGACACCAAATTGATTCTGAAAAAAAGATACAGTCATCTAGTGTAATTAGCGCCTGTCAAGTTTCAATTTGGCTGAATTATCCCCACAAAAATAGGATGATGTTATAGATTTCCGCTTGCAGCTGTGCGTGGTTGCAATGGAACTATACCACTACCATTCATCAATCCTATTAATATCCCACGGAAATCTACTTCAGTGAATGCATTCTTTAAAATGCATCTGATGGTATAGATATTGCTTGGCTCTTCAAAAGCTATATATATCTCCACTAAGAATACCAACATTATCTTTGTTGCTATATACCATTGAGTTGGTTTTGACTTTTAGTGACCCTCTGAATAAGAAACCACTAAAAGAGGCTGTTATTAACATCCTTGACGAGTTCTTGTAAGCTCAGGACCATGGCCTTCTTGATGCAGTTAATCCACTTGTTCTTGGATCCATTTATTTGTCTTTTGTGTAGTCCATCTTACCTGTAGAACTTATCCAGCACTACATTTCAAATGAGTTAATTTTCCTTTTGTCAGTTTTGTTCACTGCCCAGCTTTCACATCCATACATATATTTGTATTATGTATTAGGGTATGGATGATGCTGACTTTGATATTAAATCATACATCTTTACATTTGAGGATCTTATCTAGTTCCTTCATAACTGCCCTTCCAAGTCTTAGTCTTGGTCTTCCAATTTCTAGACTACACTAGACTAAAATAATGGCCATAGAAGATTCTGTCAATCTTCTGTGGTCATTATTTTTGTTTTCTTAATATTCAGCTGTAACCATCGTTTTGCACTTTCTTCCTTAACTTTCACCAGTAGTTACTTCAAGTCTTTGCTATGTTCTGCTAGTAACATGGTGTCATCTGCAAATCTTAAATTGTTTGTTTCTTCTTGCAGTTTTCACACTTCTTTCCTCCAAGTCTAATCTCAGTTCCCATATGATATGCTCAATTAGATATGGCACTTTTGTCTGATCTTCTTGTTAATTGTTGTTAAGTTATATCCCACATTCTCCCCATCCCTGCTGTTTCTCCATATGCTGTCCTGACAATGGCCTATTGTCCAGAGTACAGGTTAACATCAAGACAATCAAATGCTTTGACACTCCCAGTTCTATTAGAATAATCCATATTTTTTCATGATCTATACAATCAAAGGTGCTGCTGTAATCTATAAAGCACAGGATGATTTTCTTCTGAAATTCTTTGGTGGGCTCCATTAATCAACATATGTTTGCAATATGATCCCTGGTGCCTCTTCTTCTTCTAAATCAAGCTTGGACATCTGGCATTTTTTACTCCATATGTGGTATAGAGTAAAAGTTTTTGTTGGAAAATCTTGAGCATAACTTTGCTTGCATAGAAGATTAGTGTAATGGTTTGATGGTTATTACACTGTCCAATGTTCCCCTTCTTGGGGACTTGAAGGTGTCAGAAACAATGGAGTAGAGACACAATCACTAAACAAGATAGCCACACGTGCAGCTGGAGAGGTTTGCCACTTATTATTACTTTGACAAGCAATATCTTTTATTATTAACTCTTTGTCAGGTCATGAAATAGATTAAAACAAAGAAACTCATCTTAGTTCCTCTTTTGGAAGAGCTGTCCAACCAGGGCCAGACCTATTACTAGGCAAAATGTGGCAGCACCTTGAATTCCATTTTGGGAGAAAATGAGAGGTATAAAAAAAAGTTGGTTACAATAAATAATAATAAAAAGGAAGGAAAGGACAATTCACTTCTGAACAATCCTGCCAAGTAACCCCCATGATAGGTTCACCTTAGGATTAGCATAAGACAGAAACTACTTAAAGGCATACAACAAAAATAATAAATCATTGATGATCCAAAACTCAAGTTGGTAACACCTGGTAGACTGTAAAAGCAATTATAATAATATAATGCCTCTGGTGGTGGGTGTGGAGGAGGGGGCAGTCAGCAATGTCAGTTGCCCAGTCATGCCTCCTGCGTCTCCAGCCATTTCCCTCTGTTGGAGAGCAGAGCAGTTTATGCCACCTCTGAACTGTATCCCTTCTGAACGGCCTTCTGCCCTGAAGGGTGGTAGAAATTCCTATCACATTGCCAGCACTGAAGTCAAAGAACTCTCAGCTCAGTTAGCTTCTATGTGTGAAAAGGAGGAGGCACCATCTTGTCCCCTTCCTCAGGCAGCAAAATGTTGTGGGCCAGTCCTGTACTCAGCACCTCTGCTGGGTTTCTGAGAGGAATTTGAGTTTTTAGGTGAGGAAAGGCTGCAGTGCAGCATCAATTTACACGTGCAAAGCTACTTAAGCATTTCTTTAAACACTTAAGCAGAAGTGTTTTTAACTGCAATCAGACTGAAGATCTTGTACCTTACTAACTATTCATGTGCAGGCTCAAAGAGAAAATACCTGTCATATATATATCCTGTGTTACTCAGACAAAATCCCAGAGGATATATTGGTATAATTATTGGACATGATCACCTATACAGTAGCATTATTTGCCGTAGCTGACAGGAAGTTACATGCCTATTTTATTAGTTATTGTTAATTGTTGATAATCTGCTGTATTCAGAAAGTACTTATATGGATTGTTTGCACGGTATGGATTGTTTATACTATCTGCTATATGGTCTGCATGATATTAGTTGAAAACAAATTTTATTTTATTTTGGATTATTCTTGTTATAATGCCTACTGAATTGCATGCCCTTTGGCTAAAAGTGATAAAAATTATTCATCTTGTCAACACTTTTCACTCCATTGCTTCTGGAAAAGTCTACATACACAGCATTGAAAACTGACTGCCTAACTGCCTAAACTTGAAGAAAATGTCCAATAAAAAAATAGACAACTAAAAAGATATTTGTCTCTAAACTTTTTTTCTTAGATCACAAATGCTGTTTGTATCAGAAACTGATAACATTTTAGATAGCAATATGGTTTATCATGACAAAGTAGCTACCATCTCTCTCTATATATATAAATAGATAGATATGAAACAGCTTGCAGATGTTGTTTTGAGCCACAAGTCAGTCGGTTGGTTCCTATGTCATTTCAAAACATAATTTTTCAGAAACACACACTCCATCCAGAAACAGTCCTCTCCTCTCTTACTTGCTTCTTCTAGAGATAAATGTTAATTCAGTTCAGTTTGAAAAGAATAGATTATTTGTGACTTTTAGCCTAATAATTCAATTGATTCTATAATGCCATGGACATCAAGAGGTGTCATGTACTGGGTAACCCACATTCCACAAAATTCACTCTGAGTTAGGCAGTAGTTTATTTGTACAAACACAGCACACTTCCATGGAAGTTGCTGAACCTAAAGTATATATTCAGCTCACATCTTTTAAAGGTAACCATTCCAAAATTTAAGTGTGCAAAGCAATGATTGGTGAGGGCCATAAATCCCTTCATCACACCATCTTTCCAGCAGTTCCCAGATCTGTGTCTGCTTCCCACTTCCCTCCATCCTTGACCGGTTTGATCTGATTGAATATTTCCTGCCTCTTATCTCACCGGTACCAGGTTCCCAAAACATTGAGCCTCTCTAGGCTATATTTTCATTTTCACCCATATCTGCTCTTCTTCTCTGTTACCAGATACATTGTTGCAATAAGCAATAAAGCAATTAACAAGAGATACTTTATTACAAATCCAGGCAAACCCTAGTATAGATACTTTGTATCAATGATCAATTAGCATTGATACTTTGAAACTGTTATAACCTAACTTAGCAGGATACATAGTAACTATTTCTACAATGGTTAAATACATTGACTCAATACACATTCAGCATACTCAATGCACATGGAAGGGGCTGTGCATGCTAACAAAAGGATGATGAGAGGCATGGAAATGATTAACATAGAAAGTTCAAAGCAGGCATGGTTTTAGGGCTTGATAACATTTTGGGAGAGCAGTATCTTTGAGTATGAAGTAGCATCCCTTCACACAACACAAACTCAGACACTGACGATGGGAAGGAGGGAGTTTTGAAACCACAGCATAAGATTTCTAGGTAGATTTGAGCCAAAGGCCCCTCTTGTACAACATTAAGCACAGTCAGAGTAAGAGAGAAGGTATAAGTACATACTAAAGCTATACTTCACTTTCTTGCCACATTTCTGAGGATGCATATTCACATGAAGGAGCTGGGAACAGCATTGAATGGATTTTTAGCAAAGAGATGAAATGAAGAGACTAATATAACTGTGGTCAAGATCCTATTTGGCACTGGCAAAGTGTAAATATCCAACAGTGAGGTCAAGAAGCATGATGGTTGCCTGTCTCCCAGTACACAACCAACAATCAATCAGTGGCTACTTGTTTGGGGGAAAGGAGTTGTCCTTGGGCACCATCCAGCTGCTTTTATATAGCTTAGGGTAAACCATTGTACAAGCATGTGTTAGATACCTGCTTGTGCAATATCCATACAAGTATGTAAGTTACACAGAGGATTCTGATCCCTACTCCCTGTCTCAAATAACTTATTGGCAGTATGCAGTGTATCTGACTAGGGTAAGATTTTCACAGCCTTGGCTGATTGACTGAACTGGGAAAAGCACAGAAGTCACTGGACTTAGTGGTGTACAGAACTACCAATGTTACAATAAGGAATCCTCAGCTCATTGTGCAGCTGCCCCATAAGCTGAGATGCTTGAACTGTGATATGGAGCATTTTCTAGACTCAGGACTAGCATGGAACAAAGATGGTCATTTGGTCATAAAAGACATCCTGTTTGGATTGAAAGGTTGTGTGCACAATTTTCCATATTTTTTTTCCTGCATTCCTTGCCTCCTGGCTTCTTCTGGCTTCCTTCTAACGGCTGCTTATAGTTTAGCCCTTACACTGAAATATGTCTCATTCAGATGTGGGCAGCCACACAGAAGTACATTTTTGTATTGAGCTCGGCTGTTGCTGTATCAGGGTATATAACTGATACAGTTGCTGGGGATATTACACAGTTGGAGTGGCGCCACTACAACCATCTTTCTTCTGCAGATTTATTGTGGGCACTCAGAAATTCAGATTTCTGAATATTGCAACAGTGTGAAATCTTGCATGTGTTACAAAGAAATGCAGCAAATAAACTACTAACTGTAAAGCATTTAAAGCCACAGCAAGTGTTAGTGATAACTACCAATCAAATGTCTTGGCAGCACAGTGGCATCCAAAATAATGTTCTTGCTCTGACAACCTCTTGCTTCCTCCCTGTTCTCTCTACCATATTTTCTTCCAGGAAGCCAGGAGTGGGCAACTTGTGGTCCTCTAGGCCAAAGGCGGGAAAAGTCCCTTTTGGGATGACAGCCTCAGAATCCCCAAGCCAGCATGGCCATTGGGTCCAAAAAAGGAAGTGTTTTAAGCTGTGCTTCAAATGTGATTGACCCATAAATCCTACTAATCTTAACTAGCATAGGTAAAGGGTCATGGATAACGGGAGTCACAGTTTGACAATACCTGGATGGCCACAAGTTGCCCACCCCTCAGTAGACCCACTGAAAAATACTCCATTTTCATAGCCACTCACTGAGATCATCTATCAACAATATCATATCAATGTCTTCAGAGACACAGTGAGCCTAAGAGAGGACATTCAGTTGACTATAGTCCTCCCTTTACATTTGCAGGTTTGACCATTGCAATTGTGATTATTCATTAGGTACTTGCTTACCTCCTTCTATTCTCCCCCTCCCATTCCCTTGCCTTTTGTCCAGACATGGCATGCCTTCCTTCTTTACACCCAGGCAAAAGGCAAGTGAATGAGAGGGGGAAGCCCCACATTCTGAAAAGGAAGGTGTGTGTATGCCTCCTTCAATCTCACCTTCCCATTTCCTTGCCTCTTGCCCATGCATGGAAAAGGAAGGCAGTACATCTGGGCAAAAGGCAAGAGAATGGGAGGGAGAGACTAGGGGAAGGAACACATGCCTTCTCCGTGCTTAGGGCTGCCCTCCCCAATTTCCTTTCCTTTTGCCCAG
Source organism: Iguana delicatissima (assembly GCA_948472985.1). Classification (NCBI taxonomy): domain Eukaryota; kingdom Metazoa; phylum Chordata; class Lepidosauria; order Squamata; family Iguanidae; genus Iguana; species Iguana delicatissima. Next base: position 10,608 of record CAOKZL010001471.1, on the reverse strand, counting down.
GCACAAAGAATGAAGGCAGTGTGCCCAGGCAAAAAGCAGGAGAATAGGGGAAGCACGAATGTGCTTCCTCTGTTTTCAGGGCTGCTCCCTCGCATTCACTTGCCTTTTGCCTGGGCAAGGAGAAGGATGGTAGCACACCTGGGAAAAGGCAATAGAACAGGAAGAGGAGAATGAGAAGAAGCACATGCATGCCTTCTTGCATTCTCTTGCCTTTTGCCTGGGCAAGGAGAAGGATGGCAGCACACCTGGGAAAAGGCAATAGAATGGGAAGAGGAGAATGAGAAGAAGCACATGCATGCCTTCTCCCATTCACTTACCTTTTACCTGGGCAAGGAGAAGGAAGGCAGCGCTCCCAAAAAAAGGCAAGAAAATGGGAGGGGAAGGACGGGGGGAGGTCACACTTGGCTTTTCCACATGCTGGGCTGCCTTTTCCCATTTGCTTGCCTTTTGTTCAGGCATAGAGAAGGAAGGCAGCGCACCTGGAAAAAGGCAAGAGAATGAGAGGAGGTACATGCACATCTTCTCCTCCCATGGGGCTGCCTCTTCCCATTTAGCCCAGGCACAGAGAAGAAGGTACAAGCACCCAGCCAAATGGCAAGGGAATGGGAGGGGGAACACTCACTGAGACAGGAGGGAGTTATTCACTTTTTTTTAACTTTTTGTGAGGATTCTGTGCTCTGAACACTTGCAAGAGTCTAGGGGCCATTGTATTCTTATACTGAAAATCTGCACTTTTGATGCTTATATGCCAGAAATACAGCCAGCAAAGTCATTATAGCTATATAACAACATACATTCCAAGGATCAAAATCTTTCTTCTAAAATCTTCTATCCAAATCCTGCAACTACCTTCTGCCATGCAAATTCAGTATAGAAAGACTGAGATGTGACAACATGGTGGGGTTCATTTGCACTGCCACCTTGGCACACACCTGCTATGCATTTCTTGAATGCACTTAACATTAATCAACTCTAGAATTAATTGCTTGCTGAATTAAAGTGGACTTCATTCTGGCAGTGTGATCATCATCATCCCTTGATTTTATGCTTTGCCTTTGCTCCAACGAGTTTAAGGAGATATACAGTCTCCCCACCCCCATCTTCTCAACAACCCTGTGGATGATTAGGCTAACAGCTGGTGACTGGCAAGGAACACCGTTATGATAAGAAGTTAAACTTTTCCAGTTACCTGTCCTTTGTTATTCAGTGAGTGCCAACAATAAGAAATCAAATTAATGCAAAGACCCCAGTCTTATTTTTCAGTACAAAGTAGACATAATTGTACTATTCTCACTTAAAGCCCACTTCCATTCATCTACTCTGGTTCCCTCCTGGTCTATGCAAAACATTATTCTCTGGCTGCTAGGCAACCTAAGCATACAATAATGTTGTTTCCATCCGTTATGGGCCAGCATAACTCTTCGGTTGTATTCTGTTCATTTTGTTTTTAAATCAAAATGTGCATATGTCAAAAAAAGAAAAGGAAAAAACTTTCCTTTTTTTATCAGTAATTATATCATGCGAGGCCTGACCCGGCTGTCATGGAAGATTTTCAGAAGGAAAGATTAATGAAGGTCATTATTTTGATGCAATCTTATACATGCCTACTCAAAAACAAGTCAGGTGCAAAATGCCATTGACATTTAGGAGTTACTTTCTGATAGATATGCACAGGTTTGCAGTCTGTAGCCTCTTGAGCTCAGGAAATTATTTTCACAGTTCTTTGGATCTTAGCCACAGTTGTAACATTTTAATATTCAAGCTTTTAAACACTGAGGTGCTACAAATAATTACACTGACGCTGTGTTGTTGCTGTTTTTATGGCACGCACACACATACACAGAGAAATAGTAGTGTCATCATGATAAAACCTGAAATATTCCAGTATCAAAAATGTTTATTCAGTTCCTTAAACTAAATAACCTTTGGGAATTAAAACATCTCTGGGTACAAAATTGTGAAAAACGAACACATCTTTTTCACATATTTCTTTTATGTCTTTGATGCAGAACTGGCTATTTTTAACACAGTAAGCAGAGGCACTTAAAATACAGTACAATTGCAATACAATTGTAGCCTTCATTGTTCATTTTTAGGGCAGTTGTGTTTTTTTTCTCAAATGCAGGAGAAGTGACATGTATGTGCAAACTCAAAGCTTTTAACAGAGTAAGACAATGAAGCAGACATAAAAGAAATGAAAAGAACAGACCCAAAAATTGCACAAACTTTAATTGCTTTATTACAAATAACTTCATTTATCCCAAACAGATACCAAATATTTCAGATTGCCATTAGTTTATTAAAAAAAAAAGTACAGAACAGTGTGTTCACTTGGATTTATCAGCATGGGACATTGGCAGTAGGTGACTACTGGATCACATTTTTTATTAAAAAGAATAAATATATTTTGAAAAAAGATCAGAACGGCTGGATTTAGGCCTTTGAGTTATGTTTCTTGAACTGTAACTCTGTGAAAAAGGACATTTTAAAAAATAAGAGGTGCATACATTGTTAGGCCAAACTAGAGTAGAATCACTGAAACAACAGAATTTACACACATGTTTGTTTAAGTCCCATTAATTTAATGGATGTAATCTGGTTAGGAATAATCTTTTGATTTAGCCTTATATTAACATCTATGGCTGCCTGGAGTAATTAAGGTTTTTTATTAATTATTTATTAAATATGATATTATAACATTCTCTTTAATACCACTGATGCTAAAAAGAACAGTGGCTAACAGATGTAGGAGCCCTGCAAGCCCTGTGGTTTGTTTTAAAATAAACATAGCTACATATCCCGATGTTTTCCTCTGTCTTTCGAAATGTCAACTGCAATTTCTTTCAGTGGAGGGAGCTATTAAATGGCAATGATTTTAGATAAGAAATAATGAACAGTGGAGTTCTGAATAATAGAACACCTGATTGCTGTTTGTGACTTCTATTAATAGAATGTTGCAGAACTACAAATTTAAAGCACTTTCAGTTAATAGTACCGTAGCCTGTAAAGTTTTAAAACAAATTTTCTTTCTAATTGCATCAGTCAAAGTTTCACTGAAAAGTGTTCAAAATGACATGCCATCAGTACTAAGCAAAGTCAAGTGGGAGTAATGTAGCCAATCTGGTTTATGCCAGCCAGTGCAGGAGGTACATGTGGACTAATTAAGTGTGTCACCTCTAAGTTAACACAGGGGAAAATGTTTAGCCCTGGGAAATCTCCAGTGAGCAAATGAAATTGGGATCCAACAGATACAAAGCCACCTGTCCACTGCCCCTGTTCTACTCCTGGAGCACCCCATCTCGTAGCCTTGTACCTGACGTTGCCAGCCAGAAAATCTTCAGTCAGCAATTTCTAGCAATCTCTGGATGCACACTGTGGGTCTCTGTAGCAGACAGGACACCCTGCAAGCAGAGTTGTTCTCAACTGTTGGAGGGCTACTTCCTCCTCCTCACCCTTTTGGATGACTGTCTAAGGAAGTTATACATTAAAATATATCTGTAGAGTATCCAGGAAGCAACATAGTGTTGCTGTTATTCATTAATATATATTGGCAGAGTAATTTTACATTCTGACCTTAATCTGTGCGGTAGTTACTCAGAGAAAATTATTAATTAAAATCTCCCCTAACTCACCACTGCAGCAACGGAAACTGATAAGAAGTAGTTCAGAAAGAGACTTATTTAGAGGCTATCAATCACTAGTTCTGAGTTAGGATCAACAACAAATAATATAAAATGGACTGAATTTGCAAATATTAAGTGTTTGTTAAAAGGAATAGGAGTTCTGAAAGCTTGTGTTTTGCCTTTTCTCACCAGACAGGTTGGCAGTACAATTGTATTCCATTGGGGGAGGGTGCAAACCAGAACAAATGAGGTCTGAAAAAAACAGTGGAGAACAACACACAAAGCACTGGACAACAAGAATAGTTTAGCTACAAACATTAACAGGAATGGGAAATGCATGGCTCCCTGGATATCAATGCACTGCAATTTCTATTATGCCTCAAAAGTGTGTATTCTAGCTAGGGTTGTTGGGAGTTGCAGTCTAATAACCAAAGGCAAAAAAACATTACATGGTCAATGTTGTCCACCACTGGTCTAAAAAGGTTCTGTTTCAGAAGGTAAGAAATAAAGAAAAATTCTGTTGAGATGGAAAGCAAGCAAACAAAAACCCTGCAAGCCATAATCTTGCAATGATCTGCAAATGATACAGGCCCCATAGTTTCCAAGATATCTGTGCACAGAGTAGAAACTTCATGAATCACTGGTACTTACCCAAATCTGTAGTTTTACCCTCTTGTCATTCCTGTAAACAGTTTTCACTTTGAAGTCAATCCCCACCGTACTGACAAAGGCTGGTGTGAACGTGTCATCAGCATATCTAAAGAGGAAGGAAGTCTTGCCCACACTGCTGTTGCCAATGATCAGGAGTTTGAACATGTAATCAAAGTTCTGGTCGGAAGCATCCTTGTGTCCATATCTGCCTTCTGTTACGGAGGCCATCTGAGAAAACAACAGCACCCATTTGTTTTTAATATGTGATTTAATATATTCAAGCAGGAGAAATTATTTGTGATCCACACCATTCTTAGGCCCTTTCCGCATGATGACTGCATCCCAGCAGAGGGATGTGGGAGGAGCGGGACCGCAACAACTTCTCTGCATGACATTGCTGTGGTCCCACCCTTCTCCCATCTCCAGCCAGCCAGCGCAATCATGAGGTGAATCACTGACAGATATTCTCCTTCAATGACCCCCAATTGCACAACACTCCCGTGCTTACCTGCCATGCAGAAAGGCCGGAAGCACAACAGAGGCGTTTCCTGCCCCAGTGCAGCATAGGAAAGAGCTTGGCTGCACTGCGGAAGGAAGAAGCACATCTCCCGCACTCCCTTCCTCAGGGAGCTGGTCAAGTGCAGAGGGGAGCATTCCCATTGCAGTCCCTTCCTGGCAAAGGCACTGCCAGGATGGCGCCCAGAAGGCGATGGAGCAGGGTAATGTGCAGAAACGGCCTTAGTCCAGGGGACCAAACAGGTGACCACCAGTATGAACTTTGACAGCACTAACTGTATATTCAGATGGGCTCATGGTCTAGAAGTTATATGAAGTGGTTGCTTTTTCTCAAGTACAAGAAATGATCCAGGAGATCTAGACATGGACACCTGTTTCTGTGCACATAGCATCCTTGCTATGGAGAGATGCATGTGGATAAAGTAGCCTATTTATTTATGTTTAGGTTTATACATAAAATGGTTGTATAGATATTTTTGCTGAGTTCGATTAGTTATGCTTCTAAATCCACTGGAACCAATGGGAATTTTGTCTTAAGGTTGAATTTAACTGATCTCTTTTAATAATTTAATCTAGATATAACCCATAGTCCATCCAATATCTGATATCATCTGTTAACAGAAAAACTGTTATTCATATAAACTGAGAGTAGCTTAGAAACACAGCTCACTCTCTTCCATCTGTGCCATATTCACCTTGCCACTAGAACTAATTGTTTACAACTAGTACACTGAAAAATTATTAATCTTTTGTATAACAGCTAGCAATAATAACTGAATGTGAACAGGTTGCTTACCTGTAACTGTGGTTCTTCGAGTGGTCATCTGTGCCCTCATACATTAGGAGCTTTTGCGCCTGCGCGGTAGCGTTCGGAAGATTCTAGAGCTCGTTAGCTTTGGCGGGAACCCCTCCCCCATGCCGGTGCTGCGCATGCTCCTCCCGCCGACTAACGGTCTCTCCTCAGTTCTGGTCCGCCGAAGCAGATGGGGCCTGAAAAGAGGGGAAGGCAGGGCGGGCATGTATGAGGGCACAGATGACCACTCGAAGAACCACAGTTACAGGTAAGCAACCTGTTCTTCTTCTCGTGGTCTCTGTGCCTCATACATTAGGAGACTGTGTAGCTTACCAGTAGGATGGTGGGTCAGGTCCCAGATCCTAGAGCACAGAAGACAGCACAGCACGTCCGAACCGGGCATCTCTCCTGGAACGGCAGTCGAGCCTGTAGTGGCGCACGAAGGTCGACGGCTGGGACCAGGTCGCCACACGGCAGAGTTCCGACAGGTCGACGCCTCGCAGGAGGGCAGCAGATGTCGCCACGGCCCTGGTGGAGTGGGCCCGAAGCAGGTCTGGCGGAGGCTTCCTGGCAAGCTCGTACGCCAGTTGGATAGTCTGTACCACCCACTTAGAAAAGCGCTGGGTGGATACCTTGTGGCCTCTCCGGCGCCTGCCATAACAGACAAACAGGTGGGGTGTCTGTCTGTAGGCTGCAGTCTTGTCTTTGTAAAAAGCCAGCGCCCGACACACGTCCAGGGAGTGGAGGGACCACTCCAGAGGTGTCGTCGGGTCCGGGTAGAAGGCCGGCAGGATGATGTCCTGGCTCAGGTGGAAGCTGGACACCACCTTCGGCAGGAAGGAGATGTCAGGCCGGAGGACCACCTTGTCTCAATGAAAGACTAAGTATGGTTCATCGCACCGTAGTGCCATCAACTCTCCTGCCCGCCTGGCAGAGGTGACGGCCACTAGGAACGCGGTCTTCATCGCGAGCAGCCTGTCGTCCGTCATAGCCATGGGCTTGAAGGGCGGCCTCGTCAGCTGGGACAGCACCAATGACAGCGACCACGGCGGTAGCGGCGGCGATACCGGCGGGTAGAGGTGCTGCAGGCCCTTCAGGAACTGCTTGATGGTACCGTCCCTGAAGAGCGCGGCCGACGGGGATCATGGCGGTTGGTATGCCACGATCGCGGCGAGGTAGACCTTGAGCGACGGGAAGGCCAGGCCCTGTTGCCGGAGGTGGAGGAGGAAGTGGAGCATGGTACGCAGGGTGACAGGCGATACCGGCTCTCGAAGTTCCTCGGCGAAGGCCACGAAGCGCTGCCACTTGTAGTGGTAGTTCCTTCGCGTGGACTCCTTCCTGGCCGCGGTCAAGACGTTCCCGATGGCCGGGTCGTCTAGGGCGATATCCTCCAGGCATGGAGGGCCAACACCGGCAGGTCCAGGTGCAACACCAGTCCGTCGGAGTGGGACAGCAGGTCTGGTATCATTGGAAACCTGAGAGTCCTGCCCCGGGCGGCCTCGATCAGGGGTCTGAACCAGTGCTGCCTCGGCCAGTACGGCGCCACCAGGATCGCGTCCGCCCGGTCCGCGATGATCTTCGAGATCACACGGCCCAGGAGCGGGAACGGAGAGAAGGCGTAGATCAGCCCTTCGTCCCATGGAAACTGGAAGGCGTCGCCGATGGAGCGGCGATCGTGGCCGGCCCTCGAGCAGAACAGGCGGCACTTCGAGTTCTGGCTGGTCGCGAAGAGGTCGATGGTGAGCTCGCTCCATCGGTCCCGAAGCATCCGGAAGGCCTCGTCGGACAGGGACCACTCGTGATGGGAAGTGGTGTCCCTGCTGAGGGCGTCCGCCATGGTGTTCTCCGGCCCCGCCAGGTGAACCGCCACAGGCTGTATCCGGAGCGGGACGCACCAGTTCCAAAGTTCGAGTGCGATGCCCAGCAGCGTGGTGGAGTGCGTCCCTCCTTGTCTGTTCATGTAGCAGACTGCCGTTGTGTTGTCGGTAAGGATCAACACCGTGCGGCCCGTGACCAGGTGTCGGAACGCTCTCAGGGCCTTGTGGATCGCCAACAGTTCGAGAGAGTTGATGTGGAGGAACAACTCGTCGTCCATCCACCAGCCTCGGACCCGGAGATCCCCGGTGTGCGTTCCCCAGCCGAAGAGCGAGGCATCCGTCGTTGTCGTGACCGACGGCCTGGGTTCGCGGAACGGCATGCCTGACAGCAGGTTCCTGTACGACTGCCACCACAGGAGCGATCAGCGTACCTGTTGGGGCAGACGGTACTGGCGGTGCTGGTCGTCCCAGAGTGGATCGAAGGCCCTGACAAACCAGTGCTGGAGCGGCCGGGCGCGTAACCTGGAGAGGTAGATTACGGCGGTGGTCGAGGCCATGTAGCCGAGGAGCTGTTGGATCCTCCTCGCTGACACCGTCGAGGCCTCGAAGGCAGCGGACGCCGCCCGACAAAGCATCCGTGCCCTCTCGTCCGGTAGGAAGGCCCTCACCGATACCGAGTCGGGGGCTCCCCCGATGAAGTCGAGAACCCGGGTGGGCTCGAGATGGGACTTCTTGGGGTTGACCCTGAGTCCGAGCCGAGTGAGAAGGGACAAAGACGCCTTTCATCCGCAGGAAGGACACGACCGGAGCCATGCACTTGGTGAACACCCTCGGTGCGGTGGAAAGCCCGAACGGCAGCACCCGGTACTGGTAGCTGGTGCCGTCGATCGCGAACCGAAGGTATCTCCTGTGCTGCGGGCGGATCGAGATGTGGAAATAGGCGTCTTTGAGGTCTATGGACGCAAACCAGTCCCCTCAGCGGAGGAAGGGGAGGATCGACGGCAGCGTGACCATCTTGAACCTCTTGGGGTGGATGTATTTGTTCACCCCTCGGAGGTCTAGGATGGGCCGCAGTGATCCATCCGCCTTCGGCACCGTGAAGTACCTCGAGTAGAAGCCGGTGGTCTTGGCTGAAGGCGGGAGCCTCTCGATCGCTCCCTTCTCAAGGAGAGACTGGACCTCTTCCAGTAGAGCCGAGCTGGCCGGGGTGGAATAGTAGACACCCCGTGGCGGGGAATAGCCTGGAACTCGATGGCGTACCCCAGGCGGATGATGGTAAGTACCCAGGAGTCTGCAGTGATCTCCCGCCAGCAGTCGAGGTGCCTGGCCAGGCTCGGGTGGTGGAACAGTTCTACCGGAAGGGTGAAGGATGGCACAGGTGGAGTCCTGCGAAGGCCGTCAAAACCGAGACTTCGCTCCGGAGGACGACTTCTTGGACAACGAAGATGGGTGTCGTCTGGGAAGCCTCCTCGAAGCCGAAGAGCTCGACGGCCTCGACGCGGGCGACCGCGGGGACCGCGGCTGGTACGCCAATGAAGAGGAGGACCTTCTCCACATAGGCCTTGGCTGGAAAGAGCGGCGAGAAGGGCAGGCTGGTTTATGCCCATCTTCTTCGCTGTCAGCTGGGCCTTGACGAGGTGATCCATAGCCTCGTCGGTGGAGGTGTGGAAGAGCCCTTCGCCGTCGAACGGTAGGTCTTCAATCCGCCGACGGCTGTCCTCCTGAAGCCCACAGGACCGGAGCCACGCGTGGCGTCGGAGGGCTACGGCACCGACCATCACCCTCGAGGTAGCCTCCACAGCGTGCCTCGAGGTGGCGATCTGCCGTGTAGCCACCGCAACGGCCTCGCCGAAGATCTGTGTGGCTGAGGCACGTGACTCCTCCGGCAAGTCAGCAAGGAGCGGAGCGAGTCGGTCAAACAGGTTCCGATGGTAGGCCGCGAGGTATGCCATCGTGTTCACCGTCCTGGCCACCAGGGACGATGCCGAGTAGAACCTTCGGCCGAAGGCATCGAGCTCCGTCCTTCACGGTCCGGAGGGGTGGTATGTGCTCGATTGCCTCCTTTCGTCTGTGCTGATTCGACCACAATAGAGTTCAGTACAGGATGATTGAAGAGGAACTCCGCGTTCTCCTTCTGTGTCCTGTACAGATGCTCTAGCCTATGAGGAATAGGCTGTGCTGACGCCGGCTTCGCCCACGGCTGCTTCATCGCGTCCACCAGGGTAGGCAGAAACGGCAGGGGTGCGGTCGACGGTGGGCGGGCTTCCAAGTACTGGAAGACCGGGTCCTGGGCTTGGGGAGCAGGTTCAGTCACCTTCAGGCCAAGGGCTGTGGCCATCCGGAGGAGGATCGCGGAAAACTGGCGGACGTCCTCCGGTGCAGACTCCGGGCCTGGCTCTCCGAACCCCAGCGGTGGGGATTCATGAGAAGAAGGGGTGGACTCAGCAGAGTCAGAGTCCAAGTCGTAGGAGTCGCCGGATGGTGATGGTGACCTCTCCTCCTCCTTCTCCTCGGCCGGCCCACGGGCCGGGGGTGCCAGGGTAACAGTTGGAGCTGCAGGCTGCGTCGGTACCGATACGGCCGATGTCGTGACCGGTATCGGAGTCACCTGCAGGGGCACGACCGCGGGCCTAGGACGGTGTGCCGCCTGCGTGGTAGAGTCGCCGCTACCGCCGGCTGGGCCACGGTGGGCTGTGGCGTCGGGCGGGTAGCTGTGGCCATCGTCCACGGTGGTGGAGAAACAGCCCTGTAGTGGGGTGAGGGCTCCGGGGACCAACGGCGACTCGGCAAATGACGCAGAGGTGACCTCTCATAGTGGGGGTAGTGAGCCTCCTGCAGTGGCGAGCGAGACCGGCGACGAGGTGACCAGTACCTTGGATCTGGATGGTACCGGTCCCTGTAAGACGGCGAGTACGAATAGTATGAGCCGGCCGGCTCGTGCCACACCTGCTCCTGGGCGTACCTGCCCAGGTATGCAGGAGAGTAGGCGCTCTCGCCCGAGCGGCGCCTCTCCAGGCGCATCTCCCGATACCGCAGGGATGGAGGTCTGGCCCGCTGCTCCGGAGAGCGGGACTGGTCGCGTCAAGAGGCCGGGTGCTGCCTGACCACAGCCTCCTCTCGGCGTTCTGCCGAGGGTGGACGGCGACTCGGCGGAGTGATCCCGCGATCAGCTCGGGCGGTTGAGGAGGCGAGGCCTGCACGACCTGCT